>CM053581.1:416335797-416359545 GCA_028627135.1 Pseudochirops cupreus
GATTGCTGAGGGCTTGCCTTGAGTCAAGATGAAAGAAAGGCCTTTCCTTGGGTTTTCAATGCTGAGTTTAACCTTGTACCTTAAGGGTGGATGGCCTTTTGTGTTCTGCCCCTTTTGAGATTCAGGGGAGGGAAGCCTTTGAGTGATTGACCAAATGAATATACTTTGTTTATGGTTGGAGACTAATCTCCATTTGAGAAGACTTTTGACTGACTAAATGAATTTACTGTCCAGGGGTGGAGTAGTACCTGGATTGAATTGAGAACTTGCTAAAGGAACAAGTTACACTGTATTTTGACTTTTTCTGTTCTGTGAATGTTTGCTGAATAAATGAGGTTTACTATGCTGGTAATCCGAACCTTGGAAGTTGCCTTTGCTTGGCATTACACTTCCTTGCCCTAGAGGCAGTTTCGCCAGACTGCTTTTCTCCCCCAAGTTTAGCTGAGTTCCACTGACCTTTCACTTAGTCCTTGTTTCTTATGGCTTGATAATTCTGGAAACTGCCACAGCTGCTGCTGATCCACTCTCCTAAAGGCTCCAGCTGCGGCTTGTCCTGGACACCCCTGGGGCCACGCCACGGTTTCAGACTGGGCTGGTTTCAGCTCCCAGTGTGCTGTGCTGAGCCCTTGGTGCAAAGCTGCCTTCAGCGGGAGATGTGTTTTTATGTATTTTTATGTGAGTTTTGGAGCCCTAAAATTTGTTTGGAGTCATATTTTATGGGTATTTGAGGTGGCTATGTGGGAGCTGTGGTACCTTGCTGCTCCTACGCCACCATCTTGGCTCCACCCTCAACAGACAGGAAATAGCTGGTTATTTTACCAGATGAAAAAGTAAGACAGTGAAAAGAAAGACCAGGTTCAAATTCAGCCAAGTTATTTCATAATCACCTGGTGCAGTTAGATCATTAGTTTCCTGGAATAACATCAAAATCAACATTCAATTAGAAAGGCTCATGACAAGAAGTAGACAACCAGCAATAATAATAGCTCCAACCCAATCTTTTATAAATAAACCCTGCAAAGTGAGTACTAGTATATAAACTGGTTTTCATTAAAGCCATTCTGTATGTCACAACTCTCAGAGACCATCTACCAAGTTATAAAGGGCTGCCCTCTGCTACTCACACTGGAAAAAAATCATAGATCTCTGAAGTACTGAAGAAATTAGTATTCCTAGATATAACCTTCTGCAGTTTCACATATTGGCTTCCATTTCTTTTCTTTTTTTTTTTTTTTGCCTTTTGGAGAGGGGAAGGTAGGGCAATTGGGGTTAAGTGACTTCCCCTAAGTCACACAGCTAGTTTTTGTATTAAGTCTCTCAGGCTGGATTTGAACTCAGGTGCTCCTGACTCCAGGGCCGCGCTCTTTTCACTGTGCCATCTACCTGCCCCACTGGTTTCCATTTCTTAAAACTAAATCTGAGCGCCAGAACACAATGACAAGGTCCAATATGTCCTGGGATACACACACACACACACACACACACACACACACACACACACACACACAGGGCTAAATATAAATTCCTTGTCATGGATACGACTTAGGCTAGGAGTTTACACTGACAAAAAAAAAATATGTACCAGTTCATGGAAGTGATTTGAAAATTAATAAAATTATCCCTCGATGAGGAGCAGCAAGACATAGTGAAAAGAGGACTGGACAAGTCTGGTTCCTTAAGAAATGGTTCTAACTACAGTTCTACTATTTAGGTTGGTGATCCTAAGTAAGTCACTTAATTCACTCAGCTTCGAACAAGAGGTGCTGGGGGTGGGGAAAAGCTGACAAGAGGTCTATTCCAAGGTCTATTCCAAGGCTACAGTTCCATGTGCTCATATAGTTAGAGCTGGAAAGGACCTAATAAGGTCATCTCATTCAGCCTCTTATTTTATAGATGAGGAAACTGAGGCCTCAGAGGTTAAATGACTTGCCCTATTACACAGGTAATAGGTAGTGACAGAGACAGATTTCAAATCTATAACTCTAAATCCAAGGCTCTTTGCACTATACTGCCATACTTATATTCTAATTACTTGATTTTGTGTGAATTTATAGTTAAAGCATGCTTAGACACCCTTCATTGCTGTAGGTACTTAAGATAGCTTTGAGTAATTAATACAAATTTTCAATTTTTCTTGGAAACAATTTTTTTAAAAATGTAAATAAATATTTACTGACCTGAGCTGGTTGAGAATTTAACAATCCAAGAGTGCCACCTTCTGGTATCTTACAAATACAACATCTTCCTTTGAGATGATAGTTTGGCTATGGCCTCCAATCAGATTTAGGTTCAAATCAGCACCTTTCAGGTAATAATTTTTTTAAAAAAATTGGAAGAAAGAATAAATCCAAAGCATCAATCAATCAACCCAATAACCAATGAATCAATGAATATTTATAAAGGGATTACTATATATGTCAGGCACTATGCTAAGCGCTAGGAATACAAAGGCAATGGGAAATAGCCCCTTTCCTCAAGGATCATACATTCTGATGGGTGAGACAACATACAAAATATACGTATATACAAAATATATACAGAGATAATATTAGATGAGAAGGTACTAGCAGCTGGGAGAACGAGGAAAGATCTCTTGCAAGAGACAACCTTTGAGCTTTGTCTTGAAGGAAGTCAGAAATTCTAGAAGGCAGAGGCAGGGAGGAAGAACGGCTTAGGCATGCAATTACAGCCAGTGTATAAAGGCATGGAGGTGAGAAAAATGTGTCATTGAATATAAAGTACAAGAAGAAAGTCAGTATAACTGAACTGTAAGTGTGTGAAGGGGAATAATGTATAAGAAGATTAAGGATAGGAATGGTCAGTTTGTAAAGGGTTTTGAAAGTCAAACAGAAGAGTTTATATTTAATAGTAAAGGTAATAGAGAACCACAGATATTAATTGTACAGGGGGATGACATGATTATTCTAAGCATTTTAGGAAAATAACTTTGGGATCTGTGTGGAGAATGAACTGTCATGGATTATGGTTAAGAATTAAACTAATACTTGCAGTGTTAGTTTCAAAAACAGCTTATTGTATTTTCAAAGGAAACAAGTTAACTTCGTAATCTTTGTATACGGATTTAATCCTATATACACGCTAAAAGATCTCTAAATGAATGAATAAATGAATGGACAAAGAAAAAGCATTTATTAAGTGCTTACTATAAGCCTTGCTACTAGTCTTACCATTATTGTGTTAAGTGCTGGAGATACAAATTTTAAAAATTAGACTGTCCCTGCTCTCAAAAAGTTCACACCTTAGAAGAGGCAAGACAAAAAAGTTTAGCTGTAGGATGGACAGAAATGTCCATTAGTAGGCCAGATGACAGCCCTGACGTCTGAAGAGCATAGAAAAATATAGATGGTTAAGGCCCACAGGACCTACAGGACAAATAAGGTGAAGTAATCTTCTATTTCATCAGAAGGATTAGAATAGTTGACTCCTATCTTATCCAAGTTGTATGGACAATCATATCCCTCTACTTGATTAGCAGCCTTGATGGGATCCAGATAGCCTAAAGGTGGGGGTGGAGGTGACAGGCAGGCCCATTTCCTTAAGGGCTTTCTTTCTTTCTTAGCAGATGGCAAAATTAACATGAATTAGGAGTAATAGTAATAACTTTATTTCAAAATTAACCTGTCTTTCCACTGGTACTTTGGCAGGTCTATGATTTCATCATTATGTACATATATCATCAATGCAGATGATAACCCCTTTCTACCTTCTCATCTTGTCCATATTTTCCCATAAATGTATTAAATAAGATGGAAGCCTTCCTCTGTTTTTTATAATATCATAATTTTAGAGTCGGAAGGGATGTCAGAAGCCATTGACTCCAACCTATTCATTTTAGAAATGAAGAAAAGTGAGGAAAAGTGAGGTTGAGTAACTTGCCCACAGTCCTACTGAGTGTCCCTACATGGGATCCGACTCCAGGTCTTCCTAATTCAAGTCCAATGCACTATCCACTATACTATGATGTCAATCTGTACCAAATACCAAGGTATTCTTCTAGTACTTTGGGGGGAAGGCAAGAGGGTGGTACCAATGAAGCACTGACATAGCCATCTGTTGGTTTCTCTCATTCTCCTTTTTTAACAAAACAAATCTTTGATAATGTTTTCATGTTACTGATTTCATGTAAGTCATCTTTGGTTACATATTGCATCCATTGACTTACTATATAGCATTATTGGGAGAATATTGGTGTTACAGAGATATAGTTAAGAGTAGCAAAAAGAGATCACTGAAAGAAGTCTACTGTTTCTTAAATGTGTTCCAGCTTGAGCTCTTTCTGCTACTCAATTCTAGTCTCCATCTGCAAAACCTAAGCAAGACACAGATTGATGGATTACTTTTAATAGGTGGCTTGCCCTGCTAGGTACATATTATATAGTCTGTACAATAAACACACTTTTGATTCACTTACTTTTTCACCAACGAATCATTTGACCTGCCTTTTTCACATTTTGATGAATTTCCCTGAGCAGTCTTAGTGTTCTGGGTCTCTAGAAATTAAAATATTATCTGCAAATAGAAATAATTGGAAAATCAAAACATTACTAAAAGATCTTATTTTCCCCCTTTAAAGATTTTCATTTTGCATGAGGAAGTAGGCTTGGATGATTTTTTTTTACTTGTGTTGACCTATTTAAAAAGTTTGGTTCAAGGAGACAAAAAAAAATAGTAATATACAGTTATCTCATTTTATTCCTTTAATCTAGAGAAACTTGTACAAGGAGTACAGGAGCTGAGTCCTGACTGATAAACAGAGAAATCAGAAGACTTTTTATACATTTTAGAACCATCCCAATTCAGGATGTCCATGTCACAAAACTTTATGACTTCCATTTGTTACCATCTATATGTGAGAAAGAAGTTAAATGCAGACTGACAACAAATGGAGCAGAGTCTATTTACATTTTATGTTCTCAGGATGTCTGTTCTTCTCCCAAGATAAGGGGGATCTCACCACTAGATTATCTGGTTTCTGGTGTCTTGCTGACACAGAAGGCAAGAGAAAGCAGTTTGTTTGATTAATTTAGACTTTGGCCAAAATATGATATATAATGATTATCACTTGATAGCATTTTATTTTTGCCCAGTTACAAGTAAAGACAGATTTCAACACTCATTTTTTTTTAAAGATTTTGAGCTTCAAATTTCCCCTCTCTCCCCAAACAACAAGCAATCTGGTATACATTATATATGTACAATTATGGTAAAGATATTTCCACATTAGTCATGTTGTGAAAGAAGACTCCGAACAAAAGAGAAAAACAAGAAAAAAACAAAAAAAGTAAAAATAATTTGCTACAATCTGCATTCAGACTCCATAGTTCTTTCTCTGCATACGCTCAGCATTTTCCATTGGATGACATTTTAATCTCATTTTAAACACTTGAGTTTTTATCTTTTTTTTTTTTTTTTTGCTTTGAGATGTTTGAATATAAACAAAAATTTTGGGTTGAGTAGAATGGGAAATGAAGGGTAGAAGGAAATTGATATACCATTATTATAGCCAGTATGATTTGATTTTTGTAATACTTTTATTCTGAAGCTCTAAAGAACAAAAATGTTCACAATAAGCACCAACAATACCAAGGTAAAAAATTAAGTGGGGGGAATTAAAAAATAAAATCAAGAAAGGAATTATAGGAGTTACATAGACCAGGTCAAGCCCTTGTTTGACCTTAGGTCACAGGTGGTATTGATGGTGCTTACAGGGGACTTCATCCTTTAAGTCTTGTCTTTACTCTCCACTTTCAGCATTTCCTCTCAATTATTAAAACAACTAAAAGTCTACAGCATCACAGGGACAGAGGATGGGACAATTTAATGATTCAATTTAATGTTTATTAAGTATGTACTACATACAAAGCAGCTGGGTGGCTCAGCAGATAAAGCACTAGGCATACTGTCAAGAAGGCTGTAAATCTAGCCTCAGATACTTACTGTGTGACCCTGGGCAAGTCACATAACCTCTGTTTGCCTTAATCCACTAGAAAAGGAAATGGCAAGTCATTCCAGGATCTTTGCCAAGAAAACTCCATGGACAGCATTGGCATGCTATGATCCACGGGGTCGCAAAGAGTTGTACACAACTGAATGACTACAAATGTGTAAAGCACTGCTCTAGGTGATGTGGAAGATAAAACTAAGTTTAGATAAGCTGGTCCTTGCCCTCATAGAGCTTATAGTCCAGTTGGGGGTGAGGCTATCACAGGGACAGAAAATTATAAGACAGAATAATAAATAAATTCATTACAGAGAAGCAAAATGCTACATGAGTTTTGGATAGAAGGGGTCATTACTGGTGGGGAGAATTAGAGAAGACTTCATAGAGGAGGTTGAATCTGAGTTGAGATTTAACAGATGGAAAGGAATTCAACAAGTGCAGAGCCAACCCAATAATTTTATTTTTAAAAATATAAGTTTTGGTTCATTAGAAGAAGTTACACTGAACATGTAAAACAAGGTTGTATTTCATTTTCATAAAAATTAAAGAATAAATCATAAACGAGACAATACGTATTTTTATTTGGGAAGGAAAAACATTGGCTAAGGATGGAAGAACATGATTTGACATTAATAAACATCTACCACAAGTATCTTTGATGCTTTATAAAGTAATATTCTTATAATATTAGACAGTAATATTGGTAAAAATGAGGCTTAGTAAAGAGGTCAAAAGGAAGGCTCACACTTTTCCTAAAATAAGACATTAATAAGCAATCAAAAACAGTTATAGACAACCAGAATCCCCAGCTCCTCACATGAAAAGTAACAGCAAAAAATAAAATAAAATAAATAAAATAAAATCTGCATAGTTTTTTTTTACTCATCTTCCCTTGGACCAAAAGAGTTACCATACTGTGAAAGACCCAAGATTCATCTTGCCCCATATTCTATTAACCAAAAAAAGCTACAACAGAAAGAATTATGGAATTTTAGAGTTTAGAAGGCCTTTAAAGATGATTTATTTAGTACAAGTGATGAGGGGGAGAGGGAGATGGATTTCTAGGAAATCCTTTGAGGGTTCTTTTTTAGTCTGAAATGAATTACTGGACTCAAGCAATCTTTTGGAAGAGTTATAAAAGTTTATTGTTATGCTGACTTTGCAGTGGGCAGGAGAGGAGAGTAAGGGGACCTGCAAAGTGCAGGAGTTAGAGATATGGTTTCTAAAGCTATAAAGCTGTCAATCAGAGATTAATTATGCTAACCAGGTGAGTAAGGGAGGGGTTAGGGAGGAGTTTAGGAGTGATCAGTGCTTAAAGTGCTGTACTTTTTGTAGCGATTGCCCAACCATATTGTCCATAATTCACTGGGACATCCCCCTGGGGGGGAGGGGCTACCAGGAGGTGTGGCTTTTGCCTTGACATGTCACTAGGTTACTTTTGGTCAAAGATGACTGAGATATGTCCAGTCTGTTACTCCTCAAGGTCTGGGAGGATAGACATGATTGTTTCAGGAGATGCCAAGTCTGGAAGCTAGACTGATGGGGGCTTCAGAAGGTACCAGATTGGGAGGGAGTTTATCTCTCTGATAGAATGTTCAAGGTTTTTGGGTGCAGTTGGCCACTTAGAACAAAGGAGGTATACATTTTTCTAAACTAAGGGTTTGTTTATGAAATGCTTGGGTGATGTATTCATAGGTATGGCTAAACAATTAATGAACTGTAGCTAGGCAGACTGCTGGCTCAGGGAAAAGACTTTTAGTCTGGGGGCTGGGGAGAGGCAGAGTTAATGCCTTTATGGCAGGGGGAAGTGTGATTTTACAACTTGGCTTATTACAAACTGATGTTACAAACACAGGTACCCCAACACAAGTGAGATTTTACAGACTGAAGTTACAACAATGTTACAAAGACATCCCAGATGTTGCAAAGGCACCCCAGCACCCCATCACAAGTAACATTTTATAGAATCAACAAATATTATTAGGTTCCTATTACATGTGAGACAATGTTAACTACTGAGGCTAGAAATCTACAAAGCCAAAAATAAGCATCTGTCCCTGCAATAAGTATATATTCAACTAAAAGGATGTAAGTCTATTCAAAATAATGTAAAGTAATTTCAGGAGAGAGATCTGTTAACAAATGAGATTGGGAAAAGCCTCATATAGATGACGGCTGAGCTATGTTTTAAAGGAAATCTGGGAGACTAGCATGCTTGTAGGCAGCACAAGGATTCTAGTAAATAAGAAAATTGAAGATGAAAGTGACCAAATGAAGAAGGATAAAGGCTACTGACAGAGCTGGGAAGAGGATGAAATCAAGGGCACAAGTTGAGGGACTGACTTTGGCGAGGATCACCTTTTCATTAGAGACTATGGCAAAGGAGGAGAGAATGGGAGATGATGGTTCTGAAGTGTAGAGAAAAAAAAGGGGAGAAAACAAGCTCAGTAAAATGATGTCATTTGTCCCAGGTCACACAACCAATCAGTGGTTGACAGAACTCGAGCCCATATCCCTTGAGCCCCTTGGGGTCCAATGCTACCACGGCTATTGTGGGAGGACATGACTGTGTCTCCTAAAGTCAACTTTAAGTTTTGGCATGAACTGGCTGCTTTTTTGGCCACAGATGGTTCTATAATTCATAAATTATACAAATCTTTTCCAACTCCCTCACGTTTTCTACCAGTATCATCTCCGGGGGGGGGGGGGGGGGAGGGGCAGTAAAAACTCAAGTTTATGACTTCATTTTATTTGTCCTAAACTAACCTTTCTCAAATTTCAGAGCGGCCATATTCTTTCTTCAGATTTAAAATTTCTTAAAGGTGGGGTGGAATTTTAGTTTCTTTTCTGAAATAAGTCATGGGCAGATCTTTATTAAAAACAAAAGATTTATTTAAAAAAAAACACCTTTCAGCCAAATCATCACGACTTCTAAAATTCTGAATGGTGAGAGAAATTTTTTACTTCCTTAGTTTGATAAGAGATTTGCCTACATGGTACTCAGCAGAAAAGATTATGAAATACTATGTTATCTTTTAGTTCAGTAGTTACAATATAAAGTCTACATGTATTTTCCAACCTGTGACCCAGACCCATAGGGTTGCAGTTTTTGCAAGGGGTCTTAAGTCCACATATAAAATACTGGAGACAAAATTTCTCATACGTGTATTATTTTTAAATGTATTTAGATGTGATAAACTTTAAAAGCATTACTAAATCCATAGTGATCTTTTGTCTTTTCTCAGTCAATAAACTGATACAATTATTATGTAAAGAATTATGAAATTTTAAAATGTTGAGATCTATCATACTGCATTCACTTTCTGTTGGGTTTTCAGGGGAATGTGTTTGCTGTAGGTACTTGCATTTAAACAGGTCAGCTAATAATACAAAAAGGCAAGAGATGGAAAAGGCTTCAGGGAGGGGAGATAACTAGGCAGAGTAATTGTCTTGGTATGACAGACTGGGTCAGAGCAATCGTATTATTACTGAGTGGTGTTTATATCATAATAGCCATAAAGCTGTATCTCTTTAACATCAACAATATCCTTCAATTGTTCAGCACTCACTTCTACCTTAGATATCCTAATTGGAGGTATACTGTGATAACTTTAGGATATGCAGATAACAGATGCTTAACTATTTAATGAGTCAGAGAGTTTAAATGAACAAGTGCACAAAGTATAGAAATCTCCACTATCACGTCTTTAAGAAGTAGATATCCAACTTGGCTTGAAGAACTCTTGTGAAGGGAAAACACACTACCTTCTGAGAGCCTATTCCAATTCTGGACTACTATGAAGAGTTCGTTCCAACTTTGCATTGCACTGCTACAGCCTGCATCTGTCTCTCTGTAATCTCACCATTGCTCCTTTTTCTATTTTCTGGGCACAAGAACAAATTGATATTTAAAGTGGCAGATCTTCAAGTACTTGAAGACAATTGTTCTGTCTTCACAGAATCATAGATTTTCAGCTGGAAGTGACCTCAGAGTCCATCTAGTCCAACCTCTTTTTACGGATGAGGAAACTGAAGCCAAAAGACGTTAAAATGACTTGTCCAAAGTCACACAGGTAGCAGAGCCACAACCTCTCTACGACATCTCTCCTCTGCAACAAACACCCTCTCTCCCAAATCCTTTCAATTAGCCTTAAACATTTATGTAAAGGGAATCAAAGTTTTCATAAACAATCCCCAAATGCTGACATACCAAAAGGATGCTAGATTTGACATCAGAGGACTTGCATTCAAATCCTTACTTTACCACTTACTAGCGGTGTGACCCTAATCCAGTTACTTCCCTTTTCTGGGCCTTAGTTTCCTCATCTGTAAAATAAGGGGGTTGAGCTCATTGGTCTCCAAGGTTTCTCCTAGGTTTTGATCTATGATCATTGTTGAACAGTTATCACTTTCAACCAATGGACCTCCCTAGGAAAAAACTCTTGATTTAATACACATTCGTTAGCCCAATGCCAGGTTAATCAGCACTGTGCAGAGGAAAGAGCCCACAATTTTGGAATCAGAGGACCTGGGTTTAAATCCTGACTCTCCCATTTAGTACCTATGTGGCTATTGAAATGTCAGTTCCCTTTTCTTATAAAGTGTTGGAGGGAGGGCTAGACTAGACAGGCGTTCTCTCAGGCTTTTTCCAGCTTTAAAATCTCTGACCTTAGGTCAATTACACTCTTAGGGCCTCAGTTTCCTTATCTGGTAAATGAAGTGATGGGGCTTGATGGCTTTTGAGGCCCCTTGCAACTCTAATTCCATGATCCTTTGTGTCCATCAACCTCTGTGCCTCAATTTCTTTATCTGGTAAGTGAGGGGGGTGGGCTCATTGGCCTCTGGGTTTTCTTAGTCTATAATTTTAACCCCTGTGCCTCAGTTTCTCCATCTATAACTTGACTGGGCAGGGTTTTGAATCTACAAGCTTCCCCTTCTGTCAGGTAATGGGGCTGGGCTCTGGGACCCCTCCAGCTCAGAGTTCATGAGCTTCCCCTCCCCGTGCCTCAGTTTCCCCATCTGTCACATACATGAGGCTGGGCTCTGCGGCCCCTCCAGCTCCAGGTCTACACTACAGGAAAGCCCCTCCTCCCATCGGTCCCAGGCCCTCAGGCCTTTGTACAGCCCTGGACTCGCGCTCCCAGGCGGGGGCTGCCGATCTCGCTTAGGGGGCTCCTCCCGCCCCACAGTCCGCTGCCTGGGAGCTCCCTTCCGCCCCGCATGGGGGGAGCGCGAAGGTGAAGCTCGTGGGGAGTGTGCGGCCTCGCCTCGTCCGCGGCTCCCGTCAGGATCAGCCACTGCCTCTCAGGCCTCTGAACATGCGCGCTGCACATCCCTGAGCGGCCGCAGTCTGCTCCAGAGGCCCCGCCCCCGAGTTGGCAGTAGGCTCTTATTCAGCGTCTTCAGATTAGCCACATAGTCTAGTCAAACTTTAAAAACAAAACCACAATTTATATAGATTAAAACTGGATTAGACGCAAAATAGACTATAATATGGCGAAATTTATCCAATTACTAATTTTCATGTCTTTTAATTTTCCGAATATGACACGAAAGGGGACCATGCCGAAAGGGCCGTCGCCAACGCAGAATTGGTTCGGCACCACTGCGTAGCCGCAGCTTAGCTTCCCTTTCTCCCCGCCCCCGCTTCTGCCGGGTGTCTGACGTGGAAGTCGCTACCGCAAAGGACGCTTTGCCGAGGCCGGAGCTGGGGTCGCGGAGCCCAAGGAGGCCGATCGGCCGCGGCGGCGCTGAGGCCCGAGAAGACGTTGTAGGAGTCGGGGGCCACGCAGCAAGCAGCGGGGAGCCGGCGAAGCCATGGGTGAGGCTTCCGGCCGGGGACGGGTCAGAGGAAGTGTCCCCCTCCCTTTTCTCTCCTCCCCCCCTGTCGGGGCTGCTATCCTCTTCCCCGCAGATGACCGCCCCCAAGACCCGGGCAGATTTCCTCCCCATCCCTCGTGCCTCAGTTTCCCCATCTGTAAAAAAAATTGAGTGGGGAGGGGGTGTTGAGGCCTTCCAAGTTTCCTTCCAGCTCCATATTCCTGATCCCCTCCTTTCCCTTTCCGCACGGACGCCTCCCCCCACCTCCCTGCCACCCCCATTTCCCGTTGAACCTTCTGGAGCCAGTGTCTCTCCTATGGCAGAGTATCCCTTCCGAGGAGAGAGAGATGCCTGCTTTTAGCGGAACGGTTAAGAGAGGTTGGTGGGGGCGGAGCTGAACAGAGCAGCGATTCAAATAAAGATAGACAAGTTTTTACTATCAGCCTGGGCTTTGGCACCTTACCCCACCTCCCTGATTGCTCTCGTCTGCGGGGTGAGGAGAAGGAAGCAGAGGAGCGAGCATTGCTTTAGTCCTGCTGGATAAGTGTCTGGAGAAAGGGTTCGTGGGTGTGTGGGTGTGTGTGTGTGTGTGGGTGGGTGGGTGGGTGGGTGGGTGTGTGTGTGTGTGTGTGTGTGTGTGTGTGTGTGTGTGTGTGTGTGTGTGTGTGTGTGTGTGTGTGTGTGTGCGCGCGTGCGCGCTGGGGGGTTTCATTCCAGGGCGACCTCTGGCAAGGCCCCCAGCATCTCCAGAGACCTCGTCTGTAAAATAAGGTCTGTGATCCTTTGTGTCCCTGGTTTCTGGTTCTAAATTGAAGCTTCCAGGGGTTCAGATATCTTCTCTGTACAGATAGTTAGCTCCCCTTCTTATAGACAGGATCCTGACTGAAATGACTCTTCCCAGGACTAAGTAGGTTCCGCCTGCTGTTTTGCTCCTGTAAGAGATGCAACAACAGTCTGTCCCTAGACTCACAATCCCTGTGATTCCAAATGATAGTTTGCTTAAGGCAAAGCTCCCTTGCCTGCTCCTTCATATTCATTAGTGTCAGCTCCATTCTTCCCCTGCCTACGTGTATGTATATATCTTTATATATATATATATATATATATATACACACACATATATATGTGTATGAATATATGTATGTGTGTATAGTGTCACCTCTTAGGGTTGTTTCATTTTATGTTTATGTTTGTACTCCTAGTGCCTAGGACAGTACATAACACATAGGTAGGTGCTTAATAAAAGCTTATGGAATCAATTCCCTTTCACTAGAAGTCTTTGGATAAAGGAGTAGATGACCATTTGTTGAAGCATGTTATCAGGTTTGGTTTGGGATGCTTGATTTGGGTACTGATTACACTAAATGGTCTTTGATTTGGCTTTCTTGGTTTGGATACAGATTTCACTAGATGGTCTTTCCTTTGAAACTCTTGGTTTAGATATTGATTGCACTAACTGGTCTTTAGTTTGTGACCCTTGGCTTGAGTATCTATGGTGTTTTTTTCTAACGCACAGACTCTTAAGATTCCTGATTAACAGCCTTAGTTGTTCTGAACTCTCCTGGATGTCTGTCAAGCATCTTACACTTGAAAACATCCAAAACAGAACTCATTATCTTCCTAAACCTGCCTCTGCTCTTCTCCCACAGTTCATTATTTCTGTTGAAAAGCATCACCATCTTCCCAGTCACTGAAATCTCTAACTTCAAAGTTAGCCTTGATTCTTCTCTCTGTATGCAGTCATTTGCCAAAGTATTTTCTACCACAATATTTCTTGTATTTCTTTTCTTCATTCACAGTTCAGTTCTAGTTCAAGTCCTTATTACCTCCTACCTAGATTACTTTAATAGCCTCCTAATTAGTTTCTTTGCTTCTAGTAATCTTATATTATTATTATTATTATTATTAATATTCAGTTCTCTATACAGTTGCTAACTTCATCTTCCTAAAGCTTACATCTGATCATGTCACTTTTTGCCTTAAAATCTTTTAGTGTCTCCCTGTTGTTTATAGGATAAAAACAAACTCCTTACCTTGATATTTAGACCCTTGATAATCTAGCTCTTGGCTACTTTTCTATCCTTATTTTTCACTTCTTCCTTTCTCCAACTCCACTGTCCACCTGAATCCAACTCAATACATCATCCCCTGCCTCCAAGTATTTACCCAAACTTGCTCCTTATGGAATTCACTCTTTCTTGGTCTTGACCTCTCAGAGTAACTGCCTTCAAGGCATTTAGAAGCTTTTCATTTTCTCTGCAGTTGTAAATGTTCTCTTCCTCAACTTTTCTCCTATTTCTAGTTTTGTCACCATCCTCTTCCCCTGAATGTAGGAGCTTTGAGGATTTTCATTTTTATTTGAGTATATATATATATATATATATATATACACACACACACACACACACAGTACCCTGAACTTACTAGTAAGCTCTTAGACTTGTTGAATTGAATTATGCTGGGCTAGTATATGAGATTCTTAACTTGGAATCTGTGAACTTGTTTTTTTTTCTTTTAAATAGTATTTTATTTTATTCTTCCTAATTACACATAAAGACAGTTTTTAACATTCAGTTTTAAATAAAATATTCAGTTACAAATTGTGTCCCCCCCCTTCCATCCTCTTCCTCCTTCCTGAGATGGTAACTAATATATATGTAGTCATGTAAAACATTTCCATATTAGTCATATTGTATAAGAAGAAACAGAACAAAAGGAAAATCTGTGAAAAAAAATAAAGTACAAATAGTGTCAACAGGCAGACTCCATCAGTTCTTTCTTCCTCTGGTTGTGGATAGTATTTTCCATCATGAGTCTTTAGGAATTGTCTTGAATCATAAGTCATTCAGGTCGATCATTTCACAGTGTTGCAGTTACTATGTACAGTGTTCTGATTCTTCTCACTTCACTTTCCATCATTTCCAGGTTTTTCTGAAATCCACTTGCTCATCATTTTTAAAAAAATTTATTTATGTTTAGTTTTCAACATTCACTTCCATAAGTTTTAAATTTTCTTCCCCTCCATCCCCCAAGAGGGCATGCAGTATGGTTTAGCTCTACACATACATTCCTATTAGGCACATTTTCACATTAGTCATGTTGCATAGAAGAATTATAATGATGGGAGAGACCATGAGAAAGAAAAAACAACAAAAAAGAAAATAGTCTGCTTTGTTCTGCATTCCAACTCTATAGCAATTTCTTTGAATGTGGATGGCATTTACCATCATGAATCCTATGGAATTGTGTTAAGTCCTTGTGTTGCTAAGAAGGGCTAAGTCTATCAGAATCAGTCATTGAACTTTGGCTGTTTTCATATAAGTCTTTCAAGGATTTTCTGAAGTCTACCTGTTCATCATTTCTTTATAGCACAGTAGTATTCCATTGCATTCATATACTACAGCTTGTTCAGCTATTCCCCAATTCCTCAATTTCATAGGCTTCCCCAGACTGACTAAGAGATGGATCTATGGCACAAAAAAATTAAGAGCCCCTGGTCTAATGGAAAGACAACTGATTTAGAATCAAACGACCCAGGTTCAATCCTGAGCCTACCTCTGACTAGCTATATGACTTCAGCTCATCATTTCTTATATCACAGCAGTATTCTAATACAATCATATCCTATCTGAGAAATTTTCTATGAAAGTTTTTCCCCAATTTTCTTATTTCCTCCTCTTCTTGCCTATACTGGTTTTATTTATACAGGAAATTTTTCATTTAAAATAATCAAAATGCTTCATTTTGTACTTCAACAATTCCCTTGCCTTAAAATACAGTTTAAGGTCTGGTACTGCTGAATCTCTATTCCTTACTCCAGTACTTTTGTCCACTGAATAAGAGAGAAAAGCTTGAGAATGGCAGCCAGGGTCTTCTACTTCTGTCTGGCTCCTGCCACATAAGCCCTGTTGGCCTTCTTGCCATTCCCTAGTTCTGGTCTGCCTCTTCTTGCCTCTGTGCATTACACATGGGCCATCTCCTATGCCAGGAGTGCAGAGATGAAAATCCACACAGTCTATGTCTTCAAGAAGCTTGTGGGGAAGATTGAGATTTGTATGCAGACATTCATGAGTGAGCATACTCATCACCTTCCTCATTCTCTATCTGGTGAAATCCTTTTCATTCACAACCATGAAGTCTTCCATGTTCCCCTCAGAAATGATCCTTCCTTGTGTGAGTCATTTGTGCACTCAGTTATATTTTAGTTTGGGTTACAGTTGCTTTAGTGCGTGTCTTAATCCTCTGTCAAATTACAAGTTCCTTGAGGACAGAAATGGTGTGGATTTTCATCTTTGTGGCCCCCTTGCTCATCAGTGTTTGCACATCATAAGTGCCTAACTTTTTCACAATGCTGAATTGAATTTCCAGGTCATAGTGATAGCATCAGCTAAGGCATCCACACTTTATTGGCTAGTTCATGTAATTACTATAGGTATATATTTGCAGTGTCAATATGGATTATATAGGAAAGATGGGGCTTTTTCTTTCTTTGGTCTGTACAGAGTCTGATCTGAGAACCAGACTGGTATTTTAAGGCAGTGGTGTTAAAACTGAAATAGAAATGGATCCCTTCTGGCCATCTGTTGACTTAGATCACAAATTAACATTATGTATGTTTCTTTGTATTTTTATTCATTTTGTAAACATTTCCCAGTTAAATTTTAATCTGATTGGGGAGTTGGTTGCTTCTGATAGAGAAGAATTTCATTTATTAGGAACCCATTGACTTCATGGAGCATTGGAGTCTAAATTTCCCAGAAAGAGATCCAGAGCAGAGGGATCCTAGAGAAAGGAGTCCTGCTGACTGATGCCTGTCCTGTAGTTTCTTGGTCTTCTGTAACATTCAGGCCCACACCTCTCCATACAGAGACCTCTTAATCTTGATGCTTCTCTTCCAAAGCTGAAGTTGGTGGTTACAAAATTAAAAAAAATATGGCTCAGCAGGGACTGAGCTATACTGTGTGCTCAATCCCTCAGCTATACTGTGTGCTCAAATGTGGTAACAGGTTAAGAGTCAGTTCATGAATGAATCGCCTGTAATATAATGCATATAAGTGGGGTGACAGGTAATGAAACAGTGCTTTTTTCCTTCATGAACTAGAAATTCCCTATAAAGCTACTGGGGGATTTTTGAAATGTTGTTTCTTCTTCTTTTTTTTTTTTTGTAGGAACTAAATGAAACTGAATTTAAAAATTTCAGCTCTTGACAGCAAAACGAAGTTGTGGTGTTCTAGAAAAAACTAGTTGACCACTTTGAAAGGAAAGGAAATATAACAATAATCAGATGTTTTCCTTTGTAAAATCTAATCCCCAAAATAACATGACACTTATTTATTTGTTTTGTAGGTGGCTTTTTCTCAACTATTTTTTCCAGTCTGTTTGGAACTCGGGAGATGAGGATTTTAATTTTGGGATTAGATGGAGCTGGAAAAACAACGATTTTGTACAGATTACAAGTTGGAGAAGTTGTTACTACTATTCCCAGTAAGTAATAATAACTTGAATTTGTTTAGCATTTTACAAGTTATACAGTGTTTCTTTCATACACTTTGGTTATCATACCCCATTTACAGGTGAGGAAGATGGGGTGAGGCCCGTGTAGTGAGGTGTCCATGGTTGCCTGAGTAACCTTACATGGAAGAACTGGAACTTGGGTCTGCTACTTCCTCTCTTGTTGTTCTTTCCATGAGCCCCTGTGTCCTCTCTGGCGCCAGAACAGCCCCTTATCTGTAGAACCTTAGAGAGTTTGCTAATTCCTGTGCAGTGTCAATTACTCTTTTGAAAGTGGAAGCTCATTTGCAGTGTTCTAAAACTTCCATAGGACCATTGTTGTTGTTTTCTTACTTTCCTATCTTGGTAAAATATTTTTTAAAAAGGGACAACTTTTCTTCTTCCTACCCCCCACCACACTTTTCCTTAAAACAAAAGGAAGGCCAAAATGACCTCACTTGACATCATAGGCAATATTCCACATCCATAGCCCCCAACTTCCCTTATTCCTCCACCCCACCCCACTAAGGTATGTAATAATTTTTATTATCTGTTCTCTGTAAATAACATAAAGTTGGTCCTTGGATCTTATCTGAGTTCAGTTGCCTTATAACTTTTATCTTTACATTACTGTAGTCCCCAGATATATAGTTCTCCTGATTCCACCTTCTTAACTGCATCCATGCATACAAGTCTTTCATGTTCGTATAAATTTGTCAATATTCATTGCTTCTTACAGTGCAAGGACATATTTCATTGCATTCCTGTACTACATTTATTTCCCTATTACCCAGTCAATGGAGAAGCTGCTTTTTGTTTGAAATTTTTTTCCACAAAAAGTATGAGGATGAGTAGTTTGGTATATATGGAACCTTTTCTTTTGTCTTTTACTTTAGGTCAAAGGGTATGACTTGATGGATCAAAAGATAAGAATATTTAAGTGATTTTTCTCCCATAATTCCAAATTATCTTCCAACAATTAATTAGTGTGCCCGTCATCCCATAGATCCTCCAGTATTGACCATTTCTGTTTTTTATCATCTTTACCAGTTTCCTGGTGTGAGGCGAAACATCAGAATTGTTTTAATTTGCTTTTTTCTTGGTAGTTTAGAGCAGTGGCAACAAATTCAAATCGAAATGGATCCCACTGGCAACATATTATCTTAAGAAAACCTCAAGTTAAGATTATGTTGTGTTGTATTTTGTTTATTTCGTTAAACGTTTCCCGATTACTTTTTAATGTGGTTCATGCCGCCCTTGGGAATTTTGAAGGTAGTTTGTGTGCTGGGAGTTTGACACCTCTGATTGGGAACATTCTTTCATATGTTATGGACAGATTTCGTCCCCTTTAAAAAAAAACTATATTCTTTCACCATTTATCTGTTAAGGAATGACTTTTGGTCCTACATGTGTCTGCTAATTCTCCATATATCTTGAATATCTCAGACTTATCGGAGATGTTTGTTGCAAGGAATTTTTCCTAACAATTTCTCTTATAGATGCATTGACTTTGTGTGAAAGGTTTTCATATTTCTATAGCTGAAATTGTCTATTTTATCTTTTATAATTATCTCTACATCCCACGATTTTTGGTTAAGAATATTTAGATTGCTGTGGGGGGGGAGAGAAGGGGAATGATATGGGGAAAATTTAAACAATGTAAAAACAAAATATATCAATAAAATACTTTTTTTTAAAAAGTGGAAGGTTGAGTATAATAAGGACTGAATATAATGCTTTGCCAGTCAGCAGAATTTTAGTGAAAACATAATAGTCTGAAATTTTTTATGCTGCTGTCAGTAAATGGTTTCTCCTTTATAGGTTGGAATTTTTATTAGGATTCTTTTCTCCTAATAGCACAACTTCTAAGCTGTTTTATAGCTTATGAAGCATTTTCCTCAAAGCAACTCTGTGAAATAAACAGTGCAAGTAGTAGCACCCCCATTTTACAGATGAAGAAACTGGGCCTGTGAAACATTAAGTCACCTAGTCCTTAGGTGGGGCTCCAGGTCTTGACCTTAGATCTCAGGACGAAGTACCAGTATTTCTAGAGTACTGTAAGGGCTGCTAGGTGGTGCGATACTGCCTAGAGTGCCAGGCCTAGAATCAGGAAGATCCAAGTTCAAATGTGGCCTCAAACACTTACTAGCTGTGTGACCCTGAGCAAGTCACTTCACCCTGTTTGCCTCAACTTCCTCATCTGTAAAATGAACTGGAGAAGGAAATGGCAAACTACTTTAGTATCTTTGCCAAGAAAACCCTAAATGGGGTCAGAGAGAGTCAGACACAGCTGAAAATGACTGGACAATAACAACAAAGGTTTGTAGAAGGCTTGATATACCCTGTCTCATTTGATTCTGATGACATCCCTGGGAGACAGATACTATTATAATCTCATTTTACAGTTAAGGAAACTGAGGTAAATAGAGGTTGAGTGACTTGCCCAAGGTTATAAAGTAGAATTTGTTCTTTCCACATAGAATTTGAACTCAGTTTCTTCCTGACTCCTGGTCCAGCTCTCTACCATCCAGCTTCTGAGCTAACTGCAAATTAACCTCTGCTTCAGGTGCCTCTCTAAGACTATATATATTTCAGAGCAAGTGCTGAAAGGATTTCCTCATTATGAGGTCCCTTTCCCAATATGAACCACAGGTCTGACTGACAGCCTGGCCTGAAATGCCTCCCACTCACTCCAGAAAAAGGGAATGAGACAGTGAAGTATTTCGGACAGTGAGAAGTCACAGGACTGGAATTCCGTCGTGACATCTCCTGTTGAGAAGTGTTCTCATATGGTCCCATTCCAATCAGTGCCTACATAAAATGAATGTATTTAAATCAAGGCTTTTTGAGTCAGTTCAGGGGCACAAACTTTTCCAGTTAATTATGATTTTTATTCACCTCAGTTTAGTGGGAAGTATTTAAATGATGTACACAAAACTACCTGAAATTTATCAGAGGTTCAACCCTTCTAGGTCTTGAATCCCTGGGAATTATATAGATATTTAAAGCCATGTCCCTTAACTTGCCTGACCTCTTATAACATTGAGCTCTTTCATTTTTTTCCTCTAAACCCCCTATTCCCTTATTTCTCTACAGTTTTGTGTTCATTATCATTTCTTTCCTTCACCATGAGTTTCAGGCCCTGATCCTTAGTACTCCATGTATATACAGTATATCTGATTTCCCAGAAATATTTATTTCCATCTTTAACTTGTTTTTCTGCATGTAGGAATAATTTCCTTATCCATGGAGAAGGCCTGATGACTCTCCCTGAGTAATATTTTATTCCAGAATAACCTGATAGTGTTGAACCTTCATGGCCTTCATTTTTTAGTTTTTCTGTAGTTTGTCATTTACGTCTTATGTTTGGCTGTTGTAGGTATACTTACTAAAGTGTCATTAACATGAATTGCTAACACAGGCTGACGATACCTTCTAGAACAGAAATTAATGGAGCCGTTTGAGACTGTTCAACACATGTCTATACATATACTCATTTTTAAGCTGGTAAATTATTGTTATAATCCTTGTTACTCATTCAAACTTTTGTTTCATTTGCATCAAATACAGTTACTTATACATGTTCTTAACTTGGAAATAGTGGGACCTATTGCAGTCAGGTCAATACCTGAGCCACAGCCAAACAGGGTAGCCTCTCCTGGCTCTGTCTGTCTTAGTAGGGGGTTAATGTAAAGATACTAACTTTGCTTTAAAAATGATCTCTGAAATTAGTAGGAAAGCCACTCTTAATTGTCACAGTAATAAGGTCTTGTATTATTTGCTTCAGTGAACTGTAAATACAATGACTTCAGCACTCTTTAAATGCCTGTCTAGTCTGAGGGATGTGAAGAACATAAGAGGAAGGAACAAGTTAACATTGTATACATTGTTAGCACAACTTCTGAGTTATTTCTCTATTACTGACCTTGTTTGATTTTGTCAGAATTGTCATGAGCAGAAAAACGCCTCAGTCTGTTTCCCGTCAACAGTTACCAAAGATGTGTTAGGTAGGGCCCTCAGAATGTGTCAGTTTAAGAATTGCAGGTTTGCAGTATCAAAAATGAAAAAGGTGAACGCACCACCAGTGAAGATGAAATTAAAGCAACGATAAAAAGCTATTTTGCCCACTTATATGCCAATAAAATTGACACTCTTAAGTGAAATGGATGAATATTTACAACAATGTAAACCACCCAGATTAACAGAAGAGGAAACAGAATGCTTAAATAACCCTATCTTAGGGGAAAAAAAATTGAACAAGCCATAAATGAGCTCCCTAAGAAAAAAGCCCTCAGGTTCAGATGGATTTACAGGTGAATTCTACCAAACGTTTAAAGGACAGTTAATTTTAATACTGCATAAATTATCTGAAAACATAGGTGAAGGAGTCCTACCAAATTCCTTCTGTGATGTAAATAGAATTTTGATCCATAAACCCGGGAGAGCAAAAACAGAGATAGAAACTATAGACCAGTTTTCCTAATGAATATTGATGAAAAATTTATAAATAAAATACTAGCAAGGAGATTATAGTAATATATTACAAAGATCATACATTATAACCAGCGTGGATATATACAAGGAATGGAGGGCTGGTTCAATATCAGGAAAACTGTAAGAATAATTAACCATATCAATAACAAAAAATAAAAATCATTCTCTCAGCAGATGCAGAAAAACTTTTGACAATATACAACACTCATTCCTGTTAAAAATGCTGTAAATAGGAGTTAATGAGGCCATATAATGAGTGGTGTCTAAGACCAAGGGCAAGCATTATCTGTAACAGGGATAAACTGAAGCAAGGATGTCCATTATCACCCACCTTTATTCAATATTATATCAGAAATTCTTGCTTTAGCAATAAGACAAGAAAGAGAAACTGAAGGAATAAGAATAGGCAACAAGAAAACAAAACTCTCATTCTTTGTGGATATGATGGTATTCTTAGAGAATTAACTAAAAAACTAATCGAAACCATGAACAACTTTAGCAGAGTTGCAGGATACAAAATAAACCCATATAAATCCATCAGCTTTTTTGTGTATTACCAGAAAAACCCAATAGGGAGAGATAGAGAAATATTTAAAATAACTGCACACAATATAAAATACCTGAGTCTACCTACCAAGACAAGCCTAGGGATTATCCACAATTACAACTGGAGAAATAGCAATTGCTCATGAGTAGGCCAATATAATATAATAAAAATGACAATTCTGCCTAAATTAATTAACTTTTTCGGTTCCTTACCAGTCAGTCTACCAAAGAATTATTTTATAGAGCTGGAAAAAAATAACAGAATTAATCTGGAAGAATAAAAGGTTGAGAATATCAAGGGAATCAGTGAAAAAAAAGTGAAGGAATGTGGCCTAGCAGTACCAGATCTCAAACTGTATTAGAAAGTGGTAATCATCAAAACAATCTGGTAGTGGTTGAGGAATAGAGTGGTGGATCAGTGGAATAGTTGAGGTACCAAATAAACAGTAGTCAATGACCATAGTACTCTAGTGTTTGATAAACCCAAAGATCTAAGCTTTGGGGGTAAGAACCCACCATTTAACAAAAATTGCTAGGAAAACTGGAAAGTAGTTTGGCAAAAACAAGGTAGAGACTACCACCTCATACCAAATGCCAAGATAAGCTCAAAATGGAGAAATGATTTAAACATAAAGGATAATATCATAAACCAATTGGGGGGGAGTGGAGCCAAGATGGCGGCGTGGCAGCAGCAACATATCACAGCTCTCACATAGCCACCCCAAAATACCTGTAACATATGACTCTAAACTAATCCTAGAACTCCAAAACGCACACAAATATACCTTCCACTAAAGTCAGCTCGGCTACGAGGAACCATTTCAGCACTGTGAAACGAAACCAGCCTGGCCTGAAGCCACGGCTGTGCCCCGGGGGCGGCTGGATGGGAGGAGCAGAGGAGCCTCTCTGGTGAGCGGATTAGCGGCAGCTGTGAGCAGCGTTCAGAATTAGGTCATTGGGACTTGTGAAATCGGGGGAGAGAAATCGGGGGAGAAAAGCATCCGGCCGAAACGCCTCCAAGGTGAGAAAGCGAAAGGCAGAGGTTTTGCACCCGACTCTGAGGAGCTGAGGAGCTTCAGGTGAGCGGATTAGCGGCAGCTGTGAATGGGAATTGTGAAAGGGGGAGATAAGCAGTCTGGCCAGAAGGCCTCCAGAGCAGAAAAGCGAAAAAGGCAGAGGTTTTGCACCCACCTCGGCGTTGCAGCTTCCCACCCGCGGCCTGCAGACAGCAGGGGGACTGAGCGACTGTTCTCAGGCCAGAGCTCTCGCGTTGAGTGGCCTGGACGGATCGCCATCTTGGGCCTCGGTCTTGGAGTCCTTGCTATCCAGTCAGCCGGAAGTATATAGGAAGAGTTCCCAGCCTCTCCCTAAGAGCTACGGCAGCCGGGAGGACCCCAGCGATTTGGGACAGAGCTTTCCCTTCTGGAAACAGAGCC
>CM053581.1:416360045-416377707 GCA_028627135.1 Pseudochirops cupreus
ACTCTAAACTGGGCATCTTGCCACACAGAAGAGTAGGGGGAAGGGAGATGAGAGGTGGGGTGATGGAGGGGAGGGCAGAGGGGGGGAGGGATGATGAATGTTCACATTTCTGTAGAGGGACAGGGACAGGGTGGAGAGCGGTTGGGGGGGTAGGATAGGAAGAAGGGACATGTAATCAGACTCTCAGTGTGCTCACTATGGAGAGGTTCTGCTTAATTACACTTGTTCAGCCTGCATTTGATTGCTTGTCCTTCCAGTGGGGATGGGTGACGAGGGAGGAAGAGAAAGAATCTAGAATCTGGAGTTCCATAATCAAATGTTAAAAATATACATCTATCTATCTATCTATCTATCTATATATATATATATATATATGCAAAAAAAATTAAATACATCAATAAAACATTAACAGAACACAAAAGAGAAACAAACAGTCCAGAAGGGAACATAAAAACGGCAATTTTGTCACCACCACGGGACATTTCAGAGAGTTAAAAAAAATTGTAGGCAACATAAACTTACGATTTCATATACAATCCTTTTATTCCTCCTTGCTGAAATGTATTAAGTCTTTTGTTTTGATTTGTTTTCAAGAAAAAGTTACGGTAAAGCCACAGGCTTCTCTTTTTTTTGGAAGTCATTCAAAGGCAGCTCCCAGGAAGAAAACTAGCAGCAAACCCGTGTATTACTTAACGCGCTGCCTGGTGAAGTGACTTGCCCAGAGTAACACAACCAAACGAGATGCGCCGGGTCCAGGTTCTCCCGCCCCGCCCAGCGCCCGCCGCGGGCCTCTTGTGGAGGGTCCCTTCCCCAGCCGAGGTCCAGAGTAAGCACGTGACAAACGCTAGACTGACTCCCGGACACACCCCGGCTCGCGGCGCCCCTTCCCTGGCCGCAGGGTCTGAACCTTTTTTTTAAATTATGACACCCTCCCCACCCCCATCTAAATTCAGCACAATGATTCACCTTCACGGAGCGCCAAAAACAAGTTTTAACCCGTAACTCCCCCTCTACAGAGAAACGAGGTGGCGCGGCCGTATCCCACCAAGCCAAGGGCCCTCTGGGCCTCAGTTTCCCTATCTGTACGAGGCGGGGGTCCCGCCTCTCGCTGGCCCTCAGCTACCCCATCTGTCCCAGGGGCCAGCAGCCTCCTTCTCAAAGGCCCCGGGAGGGAAGGGGGAGGCACTTACTTCAGTCGCCGGGGGTGGCGGGCTGAACCTCCCTCAGGCCTCCTCTGGGAAAGCGGCGGTCTCTCACCCGGGACCCCAAGCTGGGCCTCGAGCTTTGGACGCTAGTTGAAAGGCTACCCTGAAGGAGAGAAGCGGAGAGCCGAGTTCAACACTGCGGTAGCGCGAGGCACGAGGCGGGAAGGAAAGCACACGCTCACAGTTTTTTCCGCCCTTACTGCGCAGGCGTGAAGGGCGGGGGAGGGGTGCGGAGGAAAATAAGCGGGGGAGGGGCGCGGAGGAAAATAAGCGGGGGAGGGGCGGAGAAATAGGGAGGGAAAGGTGGGAAGGAAAGAAGGGAGAAAGGAAGAGAGAAAGGGAAATGGGAGAAAGGAAGAGAAAAGGGGAAATGGGAGAAAGGAAGAGAGAAGGGGAAATGGGAGAAAGGAATGAGAAGGAAAAGGAAAAAGGGAAAGGAGAGAGGAATTGGGAGGAAAAGAAGAGGGATGTGGGGAAGAGCAAGGTGTGATGGGAATTCTTCGTTGTTAATTTCCTTTTATTTTTGTTTAGGGGCAACTCACTGGAGTTGGAAGACTTATATTCCCGAGTTTAAATTCAGCCTCAGATATTTACCAGCTGTGCGACCTCTAAATCCCGGCTACCATCCTGCCTCCTGCAGGAAGCCTTCCCAGAGGCTCTTGGTGACAGCGCTGCCGCTCTTTGGAGTGCTTCCTTTTAATCCCGCACGGAGCTGAACATACTTGTTCACGCCTCTTCTCGCCTTTGACTGTAAGCTCCTGGAGGGCAGGGCAGGGACTGCCTGCCTCTCGGCCTTTCCCCATCAGATTAGCGCGGTGAGTGCGGGGCACAGAACCAGCAGAGCTCCTTGAGGGCAAGGACTGTCTTTTGCTTCTGTTTGCATCCCTAGCATTTAGCACAATGCCGGGCACACAGGAGGTGCTCTGTAAATATTTATTGAATGAATGGATGTATGCGTGAATGAATGAATATTTCTTCCATAATAAGAGGAAAAAGAGAGGAAAGGGGGAAGGAGGAAGGGAAAAGAGAAAGGGAGGAAGAGAAAGGAAAGAGATGAAAAAAGATGACAAAGGGAGAGAGGAATGGGAAGAATGACAAAAGGGAACGAAGAGAGGATAAAGGAAAGGGAAGAGTGGGAGGGAGAGATGAGAAGCATAGGAAAGAGGGGAAGAAGGAAGAGGAGGAAGAGACAAGAAAAGGAGAGAAGAGACAGGAAGTGAAAAGGGAATAGGAAAGAGGAAGAAGGATGAGGAGGGGAAGAGGAAAGGAGAGAAAGGAAGGGAGGGAGAAACAAGAAAAGAAGGGGAGAAAAAGAAGGGAAAGAGGAGAGGAAGAGAAAAAGCTAGAGGGATGGGAGGGGAAGAAGAAAAGAAAAAGGTGAGAGGGATGAGACGGGGAAAAGGAAGAAGGGATGAGAATGGGTGGGGGAGAGAGAAATAAAGGGCCTCCATTAAAGCTAGGAAACAGATAAATAAGTAAAATTTCATTTTACGTACTCATTAAAATAGATATTTTTAATAACCAAGTTCTTTTTAAAGTGTAGAGCTTCAAGAGACCTCATTGTACAGATGAGGAAACTGAGGCCCAGGGAGGGATCACCCAAGAACACCAAGGCCTGGGGAAAGAGGAAACATTTGAACCAAAGTCCTATGATTAGAAACTCTTTTGTTCTTTTCACTCAACAACTTACCTCCTCTGGTGGGAGATTCAGGAAGTTTTCAATGATTTAAATACCAGGCACAAAAAATACTTGAAAACAACAACAAAAAGAAAATACAAAGTGAAACAAAAGTGCTGAGTGAGGGAGTGAAAACGTCTCAGACGGCGCCCTAAAATCTGGTAAGGCTTTTCATGGGGAACAGGCCCAAGTGCCCCTTCCCCGGAAATCACCTGATTCACAAGGACTCAGTCACCCCTCTCCTCAGTGACACCGATGGGGAGCTGGGGCGCCTTTGTGACATAGCACTGTTGTGACTTCTGTTTGTGAAATCCCACTTGTGTTTGGTTACCCATGTCTGTAACATCAGCTTGTAACAAGCCAAAGCTGTAAAGTCACGCTTCCTCCAGCCGTAAGGCCGTTAACTCTGCCTCTCCCCTGCTCCCAGCCTACAAGCCTTTTCCCTGAAGCCATTAACTCTGCCAGCTATAACTAGTCCGGCTTGGTATAATAACAAGCCATACCTATGAATCCTTCAAAAGCATTTTATAAACAAACCCTTAGTTAGAGAAATGTATACCTCCTGTGTTCTAGTGGCCAGCTGCAAACTATGACTCTTTCAATGCATTATCAGTAAGATAGCCTCACAATCAGACCCATACTGAATCCCCAATTAGCCTAGCTTTCCAACATCCATCTTGTCAAAAAGGACTTTGATGGCCAACAGACTGGGCACCTCTCAGTCAGAATTGACCGCTAGCTGACTTAGTGACATTTCAAGGAAAACCACACGGGGGTGGGGGTGGGGGGAGGGGGGGGTTCTCCCAGTGAATTATGGGCAATACGCCTGCGCAGTTGATATAAAAAGTACATGTCCCTTTAAGCACTGATCACTCCTTAACTCTTCCCAAATCCCTCCTTTACTCACCTAGTTAGAATCATTGATATCAGATTTATGGCTTTATTACTGTATAATCAGTATCCCTAATTCCTGTAGGTTGCAGGCTTTTTCTGACACCCCCCCCCCACCCACTGAAAAGCATAATAAACTTTTACAAACCTGCCAAGATTTCTTAGGCCTGGTAATTCTTTCAGACTAAAAGAACTCTCAAAGGATTTCCTAGAAATCCATCTCCCTCTCTCCCTCTTCATTTTTCTCCCTCAACAACACCTCAGCATAAGATATGCCCAATAAGGACAGAAGTTCTTTCTCAGATGTACATTGGATGGTCTACTGTTTCCTTATTCCAGTACTTGAGGTAGATTGCTGTGCTTAGATTGTACATCTAACTTCCAGCCAATGGAAGGAAAGCGTCAGGAGGAGGATGGGGGAGAAGTCCGCATTAGGGCTTTATAACTGCACCATTTCCTTTTGTAAATTGCTTCTCCTCCCTGACCATTTGTCAGGAGAGTGGCCCTTTCTTGAGATCATAATAAACCATTCTTTTCTACTTCCTACCTTGAGAAACCTCTGAGTATTATTTGGGTAAGGATTTCTGTTGCACACAGTTTTTGGGGTGCACACAAGTGCCAAATATGTTCAAAAGCTTAATAAACTACAAAGTGTTCTCTCCCTCTCTTCTTCTTTCTTTTTCCCTCTCTTTCTCTCTTTTCCCAATTCCTCTCCTGTGTGGGGTACGGGGATCTCAAAAATCCCCTTCCCAAGAAAAATCAAAAGTCAGAGGTATCCTGAGGAAGGAACAGGAAGTTTTACGAAAGTGTTACAAAAGACAGAACAAGAATTTATACCCTGACACAGCCAAGCCCCCTTCCCCTGGCTGTCCCTTCTCCCATTGTCTGGGAGGTGGGCTCTCAGTCTTGGCGCAAAATCTAAGCCGATGGCAGATAACAAAGAAGCCCATCACTATCTCCTATTGGCAGAGAGGTGAGACAGGGAGCCAAGGTATCATCCATGTCCTTGCTTGGTAAAGGCCAAGCAAGGGAGGGGAAAAGGTCACAAGCGAGGGTGGATGTCTAAAACTCCTGAAAGGGGCTTAATGCTGATGACAATAAGGGAAGGGGGGAAAGGGGAAAGGGTCCTAGGTTGTATAAACCCAGGATTCAGGTCTATCCAGTCTTACAAAAGTCTGTCTCTGGTTTCTAGATAGTTTCTCTCCCTTCTCATTCTGAAGAGTCTTCACAGAGGGTGCAGAGAGTGTGCCCCATTCATCTCCCCTCCCTCCCTCTTTTCCTCTCTCTTTTCTTTTTCCCTCTCCCCTCCCTCCCTCTCCCTTTCTCTTTCTCTCCTCCCTTCCTCTTACTCTCTACCTCTTCTGTCCCCCTCTTTTCCTCTCTCCCTTCCTCCCGCTTTTTCTCCCCTTATTTCTTATACATATATACAGATGCATGATATTAATATTTCAGAGTAAATATTAATTTAGAAATTAACCATCAATTTAAACTACACATTTTAAAATATTCTCAAAAATATTTCCTATCAGCAGGAGTGCTACTAACTGGACTTTGCTTCAAGTTTTACTTCTTTGTTTCTTGTTTCATTATTGTTTTGGTACCCTTAGCACTTCATTTATACTGGGACTGACATACAGTAGGTATTTAATACAATGGTGAACATCAGTCTTTTCATTAGGATGGCTCAATGTTGCCATCTGGTGTTCCAACAGAACTATGCCTAGGTATTCTGGACCATTCTAAAATAATTTGTTTTTAGTGAAATGAGGCAGCAAAGGATATAGTGATATAATTAGCTCAGATGAAAAGTGAATTATCTGGATCTGTGATTTTATTAAGTAACAGGCCCTTCCTATAGAATTTTCGTAAGGATCAAATAAGAATATTGGTAAAATACTTTGGAAACCTTAAATCACTATATAAATGTAAGCTATTATTAGCAATATGCTTAATAGAAAGTCCTTTTCCAGAACCCAAAAAGTGAACATACAATGAGAAGAGCTGACTAGTAAAAGCTAATAAAAGTTATAGGTAGCATTTACATAGAGCTTTAAGGTTTACAGAATAGTTTATTAATGGTTTATAAATATTACCTCATTGATCTTCACAACAACCACCTTGGGAGAGAGATGTTCCCATTTTCAGATGAAAAAACTGAGATATCCAGTCATTAAATGGCTTACCTAAGGTCATCCAGCTACTAAGTGTTAGAGCCTGGATTTGAACTCAGGTCTTTCTGGCTCTAGGTCCAGCCTTCTATCCACTAAGGCAAAGAGCTGACTTTATATGTCTATGAAAACAGTCAGGGTTGTTTTTGTTTTTTAGCTAAGAAATCCATTTGTCCAAATCATAGCAAAACAGAAATCAGAGAAAGTATGCACAGGAGAATATATCCCAGATTGTGCAGAGGGAAAGAGCTCTCTCACTGGGAGTAAGATAACTCCATCACAAGAACCCAAGGAGAAGCTCCTTGAAGCCTCTAGGGCAGCAAGCTGGGCATGGAGACATGCTGGAGGCTGCTGGCTCCTTGAGACTGGCTCCTTCCCAGAGTCTTTTCAACAACCTCAAGTGGGGCTGGCTTTAGGGGTCCATCTTCTCACTCAAAGCTAGAAGCCAGAGTTGGTTAACCAACTTTTATTGTTTGCTATGTAATAAGTGCTTGGAATACAAATACAGACCAAAAATCCTTGACCTCAAGGGGCTTACTTATTCTAATGGGAGAGGAAAAAACAAAGGTATCCTTATGTGGGGGAGGAGAGAGCACATGGTGAAGTCCAGTTTGCAGGAGGAGAGGAATGAGACATAGACAGCCTCCTTAAACGGAGAATGTGGAAGGAATCATCTGATCACAGCGGGATGGGGAGACCACTGGGGCTGAGGATACTCCCAAGGTATGAATTCAAGGATGTACGTCTCCAGATGACTTGGTTTCTGGGGAAGAAATTCTGATGAATAATAACCATGTTGACATTCTTAGTGTACGTGAGGCCAGAAGACAAAAAGACAATGCAGCCAAGCAGAAGTTTGCCATTTTCTTCTCCAACTCATTTTCCAGATGAGGAAACCGAGACAAACAAAGTTAAGTGATTTGTCCAGTCACACATCTAGTGTCTGAGGCCAAATTTGAGCTCAGGAGAAGTCTTCCTGACTCAAGACCCAGAGTTCCATCCACTGCACAACCTAGCTGTCCAACTGATTATATACTGACAAAAATGAAAACACTCATTACTAATGTGGAAGTCATTTCCAAATCAGCTGCATATAATCAGACCACTAACTTCTTAGAGTAAAAATCAGAACTCACACACAACCAGAAGTAATAATAACAATGAGAAAAATATATGGTATGAAATTAAAACAACTCCAACATGACCTGTTTAAAAAGTCATTTCTGTCTAAAAATGTAAAAGAGATGGAAGAGGGGCGGATAGGTGGCACAGTGAATAGAGCACCGACCCTGAAGTCAGGAAGACCTGAATTCAAATGTGACCTCAGACACTTAACATTTACTAGCCATCTAACCTTGGGCAAGTTGCTTAACCCCAATTGTCCTGCCCTCTCCCCTCCAAAAAGCAAAAAAAAAAGATGGAAGAATGAGCATCACTATAAATTGTAACCATTTCCTAATCAAGTTCAACTCCATTTTTCTTTTTGGTCTGTATTTGTATTCCCAGCTCTTATTACATAAGCAAACAACAAATGTTGGTTAACCAACTCTGGCTTCTAGCTTTGAATGAGAAGATGGACCCCTAAAAATGTTACCAATTTTGATCACAAGAACAAAAAAAGTCTCCTGTGCCAACCTAAACTCTACTGTAGAAGTCTAGAAACCACTTCAGCCTAGGAACACCAATCTCCTTTGCCAAGGAGAGAACTACAGCAACTAAGGGCAAGATTGGGATTATATATGTGTGTGTGCATGTCTGGGCATACACGCATATATAATATGTATACATACACATACATGTGTGTATGTATACATATATTTATATATAACAAATATGAAGAAATATAAATTTGTAAAATTCTACAGAGAATGATGGAAAACCATCAGCAGTATCATCATAAACAACAAGAAACTATGGAGGGAAAACCACATTAAAGAAAGTTTAGCAAGAGACCCAAATAAGCAGTCTTGAGTCAATTAAGAGTGAGACAAAGTAGGGCAAGAATGACAAAAAAATGGAAAAGATCTACATTTAGACTCTAACATTCGGTCCCAGAATGTGCTCTATGAGGAAGCAGAAATTTTGCTTCAAAGAACAAACATGAAAAGAGCCACTATGTTAAGCTAAGTAAACAGGGGGAAGCCCATGAGAGAGGCAACACAATTGGGAGGAGGTTGAGGGATCATTTTTCAGGGTGTTTGAAAGGGGAAAAGATACCAGAAGTGTGGAAAAAAAACCTTGGACCTTACTGTTAATGATCAAAAAAAGTGACCAAGAAAATATCAATAATGAAAGAAAACCGTAATCTATTGTCCTATCAAATGAAATAATATTTGTCAAAAGTACTTAGCACCATACCTGGTATATAGTAGGTACTATATAAATGCTTATTCCCTCCCTTTCCTACCTCTACACATTCTTTAATGAGAATAATCTACACACACACACACACACACACACACACACACACACACACACACACACACACACACACCTTGATGATATTTGTGATCAATGTCAAGAGTCTACACCCAGTCCGTACCCTTTATGTGGCCAAAAGGCACTGATAATACTAGATCATGCTGGGCTTATTGTTGCCAAAAAACATGACATTTGGTGGAACACATCACAGGTTTAAAAGCTGTGGATGGAAAAGGCCAAAATTAGGTCCTTTCTCAGCACAGGTACGAAGGAAACAGGCATTAAAGATGCTGGGTTTTGCCCTAAAGGTTCAGAATACAGTGAGGGAAAAGGCTAGCATTCCTCCCAGGCTAGGCATTTCCCAGGCGGATGAGATGATGAGGGACCAAACCTCCCTCTGAAGTTCCTTCAGACTCTTGCACAGTAGCTGCCTTTCTCTCTCTGAATCCTGGATTCCCTTTCCTTTGAGATGAATGCTGGACAGGATTTTGTCTCAGGACACTTGGGATGCCTTTAAATCTTCCTTTAACTGATTGATGGCATTTTCGTAGAATGTGCCCTACAGCAAGACCCAAAGGACAATTGGAAGCCCTGGAGAACCTTTTTCATCACAGGGAGGAGGTGGAAGGTCAGGGGGCCCAGTTAGCTCAGCGAGGCCACAGGGACCTGATCCAACTTTAGGGTCCTCCCCAGACACACACACACACACACACACACACACACACACACACACACACACACACTTTTTGGCCCCTGCCCCCCACAAATGAACACAGAGATACATACAGAAACACACACACACACACACACACATTAATACACACATACTCATTCCCCTCCACATATACATACAAACAGATACACAGACACATACACACAAGGCAAAGAGACATGTGCAATATACAGACACACAGACACATATGTACACATATATACCCACCCACACATGTACACACATAGGTATACACAGACAGATGTGCATGTAGACACACACATAGACACAGACACATACACACCAATACATGGACATGTACAGACATACCCACAAAGACACATGCACACACACACTCACTCACAGACATACCTTTAAAGACACAAACACACACACAGACATACCACACATATAGATAGATACATACAGACATACATATGCACGCAGGCACATGCACACAAATCCAGGCATTGAAGAAACACAGATAAAACACGACAGGCGCTGCTCTCAGGGACCTTACATTATGGTGCAGGGCTATAACACACAAGCACAGATGAATAACAGAGGTGAGCTGGGAGAGGAGAGAGGAGAGATCGGACAGAAAACAACAGGAACATTTGACGTGAGAGGTCACTTTCAGCCAGAGGGATCAGGGACCTTAACTCTGTGTGCTTCATAGCATTGTCATCATGGCACAACTCTGTTATGAAAGAGTGGTCTCAGCAAATCGGGGCAGGGAGGGAACTTGGGACTGGAATTATTGCCTTCAAATACTTGAGAGCTTATCATTTACAGGAGGGGACAGACTTAAAGGAGTTTAACCATCACCTTGTGTTTCTTACACCATAATCATTTTACAATATGACTATATGACTCACTACACCTTCCCCCCCCCCCATCTTTGTAACAAAATACCAGTAAAGCCAAATCAGCTGATATAGCAAGCACATTGGACAGTTCCCATAGCATTCTTTACCCATAGTCCCCACCCTCTTCCAAGAGGAGGGCAGGGGGTTTAATCTTTTTGCTAGTACTAAGCTTGATTATTGCATTGAATCCGAGTTCCGTTGCCTTTTTGTGTTGTTGGCATTATCCTAGTATGAGAGTCGTTGGTCTAGATTGTTCTCTTGGTTCTTCTTTCTTGTTCAGACAGAATGTAGACTTGTTTTGCTTGGCCCTGGAAGGCAGAACCAGGCCCACTGGGTGAAAGTTAGAGGGAAGCCAAAGGTAACCTTATATAGGGGAGAACTTGTTAATAATTAGAACTCTCTAGAAATGGAATGGGCTTCTTTGGAGGCAGTGAGCTGCATGTCACTAGAGATCTTCCAGCAGAAGCTGGGTCACTTCTTGTTGGGGGTATTACATATGGGTTTTATATTTTGGTAGGGACTAGGCTAAATGGACTCTGAGCTCTCTTATGACCTGGCAGTTCTGAGTATGTCACATTCTGCTCACACTGTGTCTCCCTCTAGGTTCGAGAGGTGTGGGCCCAGCTGAAGGACATCATGGTGCAGCAGCACATGAACTTGGCTTCCTGTGGCACAGACTGGGACGTTGTAGGAAAGTGTGTCTGTGCTGCCTATTTCCACCAGGCAGCGAAGCTGAAGGTAAGCTCAGAGCAGAGGAGGGGATAACAGTAGCATACCCTGATGTTATAGGATTCTTGTTTCCCTCCTTGTTTGACATTGAGGCAAGGAGGAGATTTCTTCTTTCTCCCAGTTTGTCCCTTTCCCATGTGACTCTGTGATGTGGATGTGCTTTACAGGGGAGGGGATAACTGCGTCAATATACGGAGGTTTCCTAAGAGTTCTACCTGATGAATGTCTTCCGTAGGGAATTGGGGAATATGTGAATATCCAGACGGGGATGCCTTGCCATTTGCATCCTACCAGCTCTCTCTTTGGAATGGGGTGTACTCCAGACTACATTGTGTAACATGAATTAGTCGTGACTGGAAAGGTGAGCCTGCCCTCTTGTGATCCCAGCTGTCTGGGTTGAGCACGGAATCTTTCATTATCTTTTGCTGATAGAGAATTTTAGCTTAGGGATATTGTGGCTTCAGTTGAATGGAAAGCTTGCTGAGTTTGCCTGGCAACTGGGAATTTTGAGGGAATGTGCTAGGATATGCTTTGTACACATTTGTTAGTAACTGTTGTCCCTGGGGGAAGCTGATCTTGACCTAATTTCTTTTTTAAGGAATGTAGAATCTTGTTTGTGCCTTGCCCTTTTCTTTTTTTGTCATCTTGGATAAAGACAGTGGTTCTCAAAGGGAAGAAGTTAGGATAAGTTATGAAGGAGTGTAGCAACATAATGATATCTGGTACTTTTGCCCACCTGCCTCTGTCTCCCTGGGATGCTTTGTAGCATTGATGATGAGGAAATACCTGACCTAGGCTGACTAAGGGCCACTTGGGTCCTGACTTGAGCTGCTTCTGTCTCACCACTCACAATGACTTGTGTGTTTCTCCATAGGAATGTATGCAGTGTGTGACTGCTATGGATGGGTGGCTGCCAGTGGCTGGCAGAGTTGGGCCCCGTGTTTTATAACATTAAACATGCAGGCAAGTCACACCAGGTAAGTGACTGTACCTTTTCTCATCAGGACAAAGTCTTTTCAAGAACCTGTGACTATTTCCTGTTGCTTAGATGACTAAGTCCAAACTCATCAGCTTGATATTCAAGGACTTCCATCATCTTTTCCTCCTTTAATGTGTCCAACCTTACTTTCTCTTCCTCTCCATGGTGAACCTGTACCCCAAGCAGGCTGCCTCCTTCCTGTCCTTCCACGCGTTTATTCTTAGCTTGGTGCTTTTGATTGTGCTATTCTCCTTGCCTGGAATGTCTTCTCCTTTCCTCTCCCTGTCAACCAAGTTGCTTGTCCATCCTTCAGGACCAGATGAAATCATTTCTCTCCTTTTTCTGATTAGGCACCTAGGCTTTATCCAAATTGAATGCTTGGTAGTTTGCTTCTATTTCTTGTGTGTCCTATCTCCCCAGTATAATAAGGAGCATCTCAAGGGCAACAATCAAGTCTTTTTTTATATCCTCCATAGGGAGGATATCAGTAGCCCCCAGGGTGATGGTGGGCACCCAGTAAGCAGGCTTGTGTTGACCTGGAGGATAGAACACTCAGCAGTCTCTGAGTCAAGGTTGAATACTCCAGCCCTGATTGAGGGGAAGGAAGTAGAAGCAGCCTCACAGAATGAAGAAAATTTAGGTAAGAAGAGAGACAGAAACAGAGACAGAGAAAGGAAAGTGTCATTAGTGGAAGGGACCATGCTCCTGCTTCTGACAATTGACTTGGCCTTGGCTTCTGCAGTGAAGTGACCCCCAGTGGCAAGTTGGCCAGGTTGTATTAAGATGTATCTCATTGGATGATCTCCATTCGGGTCAGACCCTGTCTCTTCTTCCTCGGTAGGAGAACCGCCGCAGGGCCAAAGAGGAAGCCTCTGCTATGGAGGAGGAAATGGCACTGGCTGAAGAGCAGTTGCGAGTGAGGTAGCAGGAGCAGGAGAAGCGCAACCCCTTGGGTAGTGTGAGGTGAGCAGGGCCTGGGGAGGTTCAGAATTCTGAGCAAATGCTTTGTGGGAGCTCATGGCTGTTTGTTCTCTTTTTCCTGTTCTCTTCTTGTGGACTTTAGTGGGAAGTTCCTATATAACATGGACATGGGAGCCAGATCACTGCCTGATTTCTTCTTCACAGGGAATAGGATGAATTTCCCACATACAGTAAAAGGGAGGCCAGGTCAGTGGTCATGTAGAAGGTGGGAGGAGTTCTTATTAAACATGGAGGTAGGGAAGGGATTCATTGCAATAAAAAGCACAACTTCCCAGAGCTGACCGTCATGGCTTGGAGGCCTTTTGTATAAAAGGCCCATAGACGATGTCTAGTCTTTGCCATGTTAGTCCAGGCACATTAAGAAGACGTGTATATTGTCTGCCCCAGAGTGGCATGTAGTGGACCAGATTTGCCAAATCTGCCCATCTGTACTTCGATGAAAAGTGCCGTCAAATCATCATAATAGTGAAAGATGGTACTAAGCACATGTTTGCTTCCTCCAGTTTAACAAGGTCTTTCACCAAGAGGAAATTGGGCTTGTAGAAATGACTTGGCATTAGTTTATAAATGGAAGGCTTTGTCCCATCAGACAGAACCAGAAAGAGTAGAATGCTCCAGTTATATTTTTGTCCCTTTGGAGAAATTCCCAGGGAGTGCCTCGTTTTTCATCGGAGCAAAATTTTTCTTTTATAACTTAACATCTCTGAAAATAAGGGGAAGATGCAGTCACAATGAATTCAGGCATCAGGCAGATTTGAGGTCAAATATGCAAAGCTCAAATGATACTCTGATTGTTCCAGATTTGGAATGGGGAAAGGCATTTAAAAAGAACCTGCTATGTATCAGGTGCTGTGCTAGGTACTTTATAATCATTATCTCATTTGATTTTCACAACACCTCTGAGAGGTAGGTGCTGTTGTTATCCTGGTTTTGCCCTTGAGGAAACTGAGGCAGGCAGGAGTGAAGTGACTTAGCAAGGATCACACATCCAGCGTCCAAGGCCACACTTGAACTTGGGTCTTCTGGTTTGGGGCCTAGCACTGTATAGCTTTGCTTAGTTGCCTCTGCCTCTAAGTTTTTATCTCCTTTAGTTAATATATTTTGGTTGTACAGGAATTTCCAGAATATTCTTCTAGCCCTGAATTGATGATGTAAGAAGTTTTTTAAACAGTGAACAGGTTTGGCATTTGTGAGTTTAGTTCACAGATGCTTATTTCCAAATGCTAGAAAGAACATAATCATAGTCCTATTTGTGCTTTGGGAGAGTCTGATGGCTTCCCACCATTCTCAGGGCAGGAGAGCATTTTAAGGAGTGTCACCTGAATCTCATGAAGCAGCTTCTCTTACTATTCTTCCCAATTCTAGGTAGTTGCACTCAGCAGGTCCTATTTCTGTTGATTTGTACTCTTTGATTCATGGTGACCATGATAATGAAGGAGCTAGAGATCGTGCCAACCAATGATCACTGGAAAGCAATGAGGATGATGAGCCTGGGGGAGGGGAGAAGGTATAAGGCAGGGGATGGGAGCCAGCTTCCAGCATTTTAAGGGCTGCCATGTTTCTACAATATGCATTAAGGCTGGTACTGCATAGAAGTCACAAAAAGGTAGCAGCCTTAGCTGTCCCAAGGGCAGTGGTCTCCCTCACACTTGAAGTTTTCCAGAAGAGAGGAGGTGACCACTTGCCTGCTCTCTCAGAGGGAGTTCTTGTTCGGGTGTGGGCTGTACAGATCCCTTCTACCTCTGAGGTTTTGGAAGAGGAATGGGGAAGGGAAAGTGAAAGGAAGCTTTCAAAGGGTGCCTGTTCTTCTGTAATGGGAAGCCCCTCAGTAAGACAAGGAACTCCAAGGAGTCAGTGGGTTTCCCACATTTTTAATTATTTTTGTTAGAGAGAGGCAGAGATTTCTAACTTTAGTATGACACGCCTTCTCTTTAGCCCTGTTTCCTCATTTGTAAAATAAGCATGTGGGTTTAGATAAGCTCTGAGATGCCATCTAGCTGTCAACCTAAATCCATATTCTTAACCAAAAAAAGTCCCAAGGAATAATAGGGAAGTACATCACGGACATTTTATTCCTTAGAGTATCCCAAAGTACAGGTTAGAAAGAGTACAACAGTGTAAGGCTTCTCTGGGTTTCTTGGGTTGGAGTGAATACCATCAGTTTGCTGGCAAACTCTGCCTTCTGACACCTGGGTAGAAGGAGCAAGGGGAGCCTGCTGGCCCTCGCCAGACCCCATCCCGCTTAGAACTCTAAGTCAGTGCTGGATCATGGGAGGCCCATAGTTCCTGGGAACCAGTGCGGAGGTTCCTCGCAGGCCTGTTGGTGGCTGTGAATGAAACTTGTCTTGACTGGTGTTTCTTGCTGAGACCCAAGATCAGAAAGCACGGTTGTCTTTTGGTGACATAAAGACACTTTTTCATTGACCTCTTTCCTCTGGCATGTTGACAGGGTGATTCCTTCAGGGCTGAGGAACCCTGGGTTTCCGGGTTTCCTTTCTGTACTGCCAGAGTGTCCAGGAGGGGCCAGAACCCATCTTGTCTGAGAACAGGGGGATGTCTCAATGCTCGGTGTATAAATGTATCTTTGCTTTGTCTGTGTCTTGTTTTTAAATCTTTGTGTAAAGCAGCAAAATCGATTTGGAGGGAATTGTCACTTGTTTCCAAACCAGGAATTTGGAAATAATTTTATTGTTTCTAAAACTTTGCTGTGTTTCTGGCTATTCCTTTGTCCTATGCTGCCCTACAGCTTCATTTTAAAGTTAGATTGGGTTGCTCTACTACTTTTCTTTTTATTTCTCCACAAATGCCTTGGTAGTCTTGGATTCCTTTCTTTTCTTCCAGAAAGCACCTTTCCTTCTCCTATGGATCTTGCTGGATAGCTCCCCACTTTGGAAGGACCCAGGAGCTAGGATTAGGCAGCTTTGCTTTAGGAATAGTTGACCACAGCAAAGCAATGGCGACTGTGCAGTCATTAATGGGCTGTGAGCAAGTCCTCGATGAGCAAGAAGAAATGTCTATCAGAAGACTGACTGCTTTAGCAAGTCCTTCACTCTGTCAGCTCCATTACCCCCAGTCATGGCAGCTTGAATCTTTTGGTTAAATTCTGCTTTATTGATTTCCAGGAGAAGGGGAAGGCTTCAGACTGGTTTCTCCTGCTCCCCAATTAAAGAGTCTCTTTGACTTGCGGAGATGTTACCTTTTGTGTGCGGTCCTTTCCACTGCCCGACTTCATCCTTCTTAGTAAATGTCCCTAAGACAGGGTTTTTGTCTGTTGTTTTGCTTAATGAATTTTATGCTGGGAATGAATTCATGGCTCTTGTCTTGTTCTATATAGGATATGGTTTTACTGTTCCCACACTATATATAACAAATATTATATTATTATTATTTGTTATAAATATTGGTTATTCCCAGCCTGAGCTATACCAGTGAGGCAGAGTCTCTGGAGATTCTATTTCAGAAACTTGGAGTTGTTTTTGTTGAAGCTTCGAACCCTCTTTTGTTATTGGGATTGGAGGTCTGGCTAGCACTGAGCATCCCCTAGGATTATTCATGGGATATTCAGAGCCAATTCTGGAATGGAATTTAGGTGTCCATCCTAAAAGTAGCTTTCTCAATTGGCCTTCTTGGTGGGATGGCTGGAAGGACTCAGTCAAACACTTTCATTCTTTCTTAGGTGGGAATGATAATCAGATATTTAGACCTCTGGTTCTATATTGAGACAACCTGAGACCACTGGACTGGTAATCATGAAACCTGAGCTCTAGTCTTTGCCACTCCTATAACCGTAGATCATTTAACTTTCCTAGATTGTCTCATCTGCAAAATGTGGTGGATAGAATGATCTCAAAAGTCGATTTCAGCTTTGACATCTGATGACAGCTGTTTCTTGGTGTGACTTAGCTCCTCTTTTTAGAAGTGAAAAATAAATACTTAAGTTGAATCATTTGGTCTTAGGATGGAACTCATTCCGTCTTTTCAATCATGTCTGACTCTCTGTGACCCCATTTTTGGAGGTTTTCTTGGCAAAGATATTGGAGTGGTTTGCCATTTCCTTGTCGAGCTCATTTTACAGATGAGGAAACTGAGGCAAACAGGGTGAAATGACTTGCCCAGGGTCATGAAGCTAGTAACTAAGGCCAGATTTGAACTCAGGAGGATGAGTCTTCCTGACTCAGGGCCCTCTAGCTGCCATGAAAATGAGATGGCTGTTTTATGCTTTAGGATTCTGCTGGGCCAGTGATTCCACTTGTGAAACATCACATAGTTTGCTTGCAGATGGCTGTTGATGTATTTGGAATTTTCTTGAATGTGCCTGCTTAATGTTGAGCTTGTGGACACAGGGAACGCTTTTAGTTTAAAAAAATAATAAAAGTTATCCGCTGGGGGCATTTTATGTTTGACGTATAAGTGGGAAAAACAACTTTGCGAGCCATATAGGTTACTTTGCAGGTTCTGCTCATGTAAGTAGCTTCCTTCTTTTCCTACCCTTGCTGTTGATTAGAGAAGGCACAAACATCACATACCTCTTTCACAAAGTAACTGGGATTTAAAGGCACTTTTCTTTCATGGACAGAGGACGGGACTTCTAAATAAGGAGAAGGGCTGGGATCCTGAGTCTGGTGGAAGATATAATCTCATATTCTGTGAATTGAGGAGAGTGAATTCCTAGTGAAAGACCCCCTCACCTTTTCCCCTACAAACCAAACTAAAGGAAAATGGCTCATTTAGACTTAGGCTTTTGTCTGTGATCCCCATTGTCCAGTTTCCTCCTTTCATTCGTATCCTTGAAAACAATTTAATTTGTTGGTAAAGAGGTTGTTTTGGCATAAGACTTCCCAATAAACTTCTGCAAAGTAGGGTTTTTTGGCTGTTAGAAAGGTGAGGTTGTATGCTTTAACTCTGGTGAATTGTAGCACTCAATACTATCATATTTAGTATCGAAGATTTCAATCATGTTATTTTATAGCCTTAGTTTGTGTAGTTTTAGACAATCTCACCACTTTACCTCTATTCTCTATATTTTATT
>CM053581.1:416378207-416452343 GCA_028627135.1 Pseudochirops cupreus
TAAACATTTCATTATAGAACTTTAAATTCTAGTTTCTTTCCCTTCCTCCCTCATCACCCACCCCAACTGGAAAGACAAGCAATTCAATACAGGCTGTACATGTGTAGTTACGCAGAACATCTCCACAATGGACGTATTGTGAGAGACTGATTATGTGTTCCTCCTTCCTATTCTGGGCTTCCCCCCCGCCTCCCGTTCTGTTCTCTGCTCTGTCTCTGTCCCTTTACAGAAGTGTGTGCTTTCAGCAATCCTCCCCCCTACCCTTCCCTCCCTGCCACCTCTCATCCTTATCCCCCCTACTCTCCTATATGGCAAGATAAGTGGTTTTTCTTAAGAGTAGATATGGCCATGTCACTCTCTTAAGCAGATTTCAGTGGCATCCTTTGTACATACAGGATGAAGTATAAACAATGCTGTTTGGCTTTCCAGCCCTTTATAACTTGATCATGACCAGATTTCAACTTCATCATAGATTTGTCTCCTTCCCATTTTCATTTCCAGTCAAACTAGCTTTCTAGTTGTTTTCACACAGTTTATCTTCCATAGTTATGCCTTTGTTGGTCATCTGCCAGTCTTAGAATGCACTCCATTTTCCCTTGTGCCTTGTCAAATCCCTAACTTCCTTCAAGACACAGCAAAAGACCACCTTTTACATGAAACTTTTCCCAGTCCCCACAATTGCTAGTCGCATTATTGTATACTTATTTTGTATGTCTGTCTGCATATATTCTACATGTACCAGTGCATGTACATGTCCCTCTGGCAAAATGCAAGTTCCTTAAAAGAAACGGTTGTTTTATACTTCGTGTTTTATGCTTTGCACCTAATACCTTCCTTGCCCATAGTCAGAACTTAAATGTTTGTTGAGGATCTATTTATTCCTTACTTAGGCCCACCTCTTTCTTATATCTTATATGTTATACATATATATCTTATGTCTTATATCTCTGAGATTTAGTCTTTGGAACTAAAAGGAATATTTAAAATATTTATTACAGTAAGAAGTTGCCTAACTATGGCACCTTCAGGAAGAAAACATGCAGGGAAATCTGGGAAAGCAGCAATGGAAACTCAGGTGAGCCGAGCTTATGACTTTGACAAAGAAGACAAGAAAGATCTGAGTGGTTCTGAAGAAGATGCTAGAGAAGGTACAGTATAACAGATTTGCATCTTGATAACAGTAGTAAAACTCATAGTTTTCTGAAACGCATTGCATTGTGTATTTTATAATTCATAAAATAAATAAAGCATAGTTTATGTTCTTTCACCAAAGTTTGCATTTATTTCATGTGCTCATTCTATATATATGTTTGTGATCTGTTATAGCCTTTAAGAACTCAGACACCCTATGATTAGTTAGGTTATAAATGGGTGGAACTTCCATACATCAAGTCTTTGATTTCCCTGGCCTCCTCGAACTGATGTAGGTCACATCTCCTCTCTGACCTTTTGGAGTTACTGTGATTGAAATTTTGTTATGCTTTAGCTGACAATGAGCCTCTCCAAATTTAACTAGAGTACTCCTCAAATGATATAGTTACTGGGCCTGCATATAAAAGCCTTTATCCATTTTAGTAGGACTATCAGAACCGGTATGCCAGTGGCACAGCCTTTGAGCACCTTGAGTCACCACCACACTGCAGCTATAAGCCTGTAGTTGTGTAAACAAAACACAGTTTTAAAAGGCTTTACTGTCAGTAGCTTACAAGGTCAAAAGATGAGAATATTACTTCATGAGAATCTTCCATAGTAACAAAGTTAATTTAAGACTCTTTTGTCATAATTGTAGGAGAGACTACAGTAATTGAAAAGCATGGGAAAAAAAGACCTTCTACAGTTATTACTCATGGAGCAGTTGAAGAAGATGTGGGGTAATATGATTAAAATAGTTTATTTCTTTCAGTTAATTTATTAAAATGAATTTTTAATGTTGTATTTTGTTTTTTTATATCATAATTTTCCCCAGTATCTTTCTCCCCCTCTCTTAGACAGCCCATTCATATAACAAATAATCTTTTTTTAAAGATCTCCCCAAACCCCACAAAATTAAGGGGAAAAAAAGGAAGAGAAAAAATTAGCACAACTGATGAATATATTGGAAATATCTGAAAACATAATGTGTCACACCTGTGTATTTCTTTACAAAGATAGTGTGTCAACCCATATGTCTTCTTTCAGGTTATGCTTGATGTTTATAATTTTTGCTGTATTCACTTTTAAGTTGTGTGTAACACATACTTCTCATTTACATTGTTGTAGTCATTGTGTATGTTGTTTTCTTGGCTCTGCTTACTTACTCTGCCTCAGTTCATGTAGCTCTTTCCATACTTTTCTACATTTATCAATTCATCATTTCTTACAGCACAATAACATTCTGTTACCTTCATGTACTGCAATTTGTTTAATCATTCCCCAATCAATGGGCATCTTATGTTTCCAAATAGGGGTTATCACAAAAAGTGCTGCTATAAATACTATTTGTGGATATGGAGAGTTTCTTCTTATTTATATGCTCAGTAATGGAATTGTTTTATCCTAGGTCAAAGGGTATGGACATTTTAGTCACTTTATGTGCATAATTCCAAATTGCTTTCCAGAATGCTTGTACCAGTTCACAGCTTTACCAACAATGCATTTATCATCCCATAGCTCCTCCAGTATTGATTATTGCCATTTTATTGTCATCTTGCCAATCCGCAGGAGGTGAATTGAAACCACAGGATTGTTTTATATTGCACTTCTTTTATTAATAGTGATTTAGTTGTATTGCATTGCAGTTCTTTCCTGTGAGAACTGTTTGTTCCTATCCTTTCACCATGTGTCTATTAGGGAATGGCTATTAGTCATATATATACATGTATTAATTGTTTAATTATTTAGATATCAAAACCTTATCAGAAAAATTTGATAAAGATTTTTTTCCCTATTCCACTCTTTCCCTTCTCATCTAGGTGTAAGGTTTTGTCTGTGTGGAAGCTTTTTAGTTTCATGTAATCAGAGTTCTCTGTTTTGTTTTTTTTACAATGCCCAATCCCCTGTTTGGGTAAGAATGCATCCTTCTAACCAGACTGTGAGAGCTATGTGATCTACTTCTTTTCTGATTTTTTTAAGAGTATGAGCTTTAATATTAATGTCACGTTTCCATTTAGAATGTAAGACTAATTTCTGCCAGACTGCTTTCTAGTTTTCCAGCTTGTATTAGAGAGGTTTTTTCCCCTCAAGTAATTTGCTTCCTGATCTGTGGTACACTGGATTATTGACTTCCGTTGTTTGAGTCCTTGTTGTCTAGTCCGTTCCACGGATCTCCTTTTTCTGTTTTTTTTAACCAATATATATGGTTTCAGTAGCTTCTGTTTCATAATATAGTTTGAAATCTGAAAATGCTGTTCCCCCTTCATCTGTCCCTCTTTTCATCATTTCGCTTAATTTTCTACCTCTTTTGTTTTATTCCAAATAAGATTTGTTATGATTTTACCAAGTTCTATAAAATATCCTCTTGGTAATTTGATTGTTATAACATTAAAAGTATAAATTAACTTTGTTGGTATTGTCATTTGGCTTGTCCTAATCTTGAATACTGAATGTTTCTAAACCTTTTTTAAGTTGTTCTTTATTTCCTTAAGGAACACTTTGTAATTGAACCTATACAAGTCTTTGTGCGCTTTGGTATGTCGATTATCAGATATTTTATATATTTTGTTAGCTAATTGTTGTAGAAATGGGTGTAGTTATTTTGTTATTATAGAAATGATGTTGATTTTGTGGGGTTTATTTTGTAAGCTGTATTTTGAGAGTTTATCTGTTTTATTGCTTGTGTTTATTTTGCATTCACCTTTGATGATGTTATTATCTAATTAGTATGTTTGCTGATTCCTTAACATTTCCCAAATATACCATCATATCAGACAATAGAGTTTTCTCTCTCCTCTCCCTATTATTATGCTTTTAATTTCTTTCTCTCATCTTAGCCCTGTTACTAACATTTCCAGAATTATGTCAAATAATAGTGGAGAGAGTGGGCACCCTTGTTTTACTCTTGTATTTGTATCTACTGTAGCTTCACTACACGTGATGCATGCCTTTGGTATTAGATAATTTTTATGATATTAAAAAAGGATCCCTTTATACCTATACTTTGTAGAGTTCTTAGTTAAATATCTTAATAGAAGTAAACTTTGATGCAAATTGAAAATGCTCTGTGAAAAATACTCTTTTCAAAACAACTTTTTTAAAAAATGTATAACCAAGTTATAATTTCTTTAGGGGTGAAGTGCAGAACATGTTGGAAAGATTTGGAGGTATGTTTCAAGATTGTGCCATATTTGAAGAGATTCTTTTGTTTAAAGCCTGTGCTTGGTAAAATTTGTTAGAAAAAGGTGATAGAATCATAGGATTGCCAGACTTTAAAAGGTCTGTGGCCCTTAGGTAATGTTTCATGTGCATTCGATTTTAGAGTTGTATTTGGTATGTATCTTGGGTTTCCTCATTGTCATTGGTTCATTTTTAATGTGGAGAATGAATAGTAGCTGTGCTGAAGGAGAGCATTTAGTAGGAATGTATTTTTATATTCACATTTAACATAATCTGTAGAATACTGTGTGAAAAAGGGACTGGAGAGGTCCAACCTAAACTCAGTAGGAGTTTATTATGTGTCTACTGTGTTCCAGGTATGGTGCTAGGAACTGGGGATGCAAAGAGAAAAATGAAGCCATTCTTGTTCTCAAGGTGCATTTATTATCCCCCGGAATGACGTGGGATCATTGATCTTGGGCTGGATGACCTCAGAGGCCGTTTTAGTTCAGTCTCCACTAGGTGGCACCCAGGATTAGGGCACGGGGCCTGGAGCTTTGAGTTCAAATGACACACCAGACACTTCATAGCTGTGTGACCTTGGGCACCTCATGTAGCTTCTGTTGGCTTCCATTTAGTCATCTGTAAAATGTAGATCATAAAAGCACTTCTCTCTTAGGCCTGTTGTAAAGATAAAATGAGATAATACTGCTGAAGCCCTTAGCAGACTTTAAAGCGCCACATACATGTATTGTTAGCTGTTATTTTTCACAGAGAGCACACTGACGCCATTGAAGATTAAGTGACATGGCCAGGGCCACAGGATAATGTCAGATGTAGGATTTGAACCCAGGTTTTTTGATTCTAGTTCCATTGCTTTTTCCATTGAACCACATTATAGCCTAAATAAGTTAAAGTACACATACATGCGTGTGCATATTCTGGACTGCCTATTCTTAGACTGAGTCACTAATGGAATAGTTTTGCAGGCTACATTTCATTTATGTCATGGTGCATACAAATGATGTTTGGTGGTATTAAATTTGAGCTAACTAAAAGCTTTGAATTTCAGGAATTCTTGGGTATGCTTTCATTTTCGAGAAGTCCTGTAAATTTATTGATATTTTATATCTTAAGTAGAAAATTTCATCAAATTTTTGTAACTTAAACCATGAAAGGATTAGAGTTCATCCTTAAAATTCTTTATATATACATGTAATCTAGGAAAGCCAAAAAGTTTATCCTTTACTTGAACCTATTCCAAAATGAGGCGTGGGGAGGGGGGGAAGAGATAAACATTGTAATTAACTGGAGTTTAGGTATTGTTATAAAAAGCTGCAAGAATTTCTATAACCTACTTGGAAGCATTTTTCTTATGGAAAAGATTATTAGGGAAGGAACCACCTTTTTGTAACAGTTGGTACAATGCCTATTTTAAATTTAAATGTATCAAGACTTCCTAGTATTGGTGAACTGACTACTCAGATTAGTTTGCTTAAATTTGTATTGTCAGTATATAAACTTCACAACATGAAATTTTGATAAATATTTCATTATAGCTGATATTAACAAGGCTCTTCTTGCAAAGAGGAAAAGATTGGAAATGTATACTAAGGCTTCTCTTAAAACTAGTAATCAGAAAATTGAGCATGTTTGGAAAACACAAAAAGAACAGAGGTAAGGATTTTTTTTTAATAACTATCTTTTCAGCATGAATGCAAAATGTACATTGAAAAGGTAGTTTTATTTTGTGTTTACTGATGTATTAATTGAAAAATATATTGGATTGTTGTTCTCTCAGAGTGAGAGGAAAGACCTTTTGCTGTCCTGTATTCATATCTTCAAGCCTCAAAGGGGTCACTTCTTGATCCTCAAGATCAGTCCTTTTTTTCCTCAGTCTTTGTTCATTTTCTTTGACTTCTGTAGCAATGGATGCTGTTGAATATATGATTCTCCTCTTTCCTTTGCATTACATTGTTCTAGTCTTTCTCCAGCCCTCTGACTATTCCTTGAGTTCTTTCTTACTAGAGAACAACAAACCCTGCTTGGGTGGCTGCTGGTCAGAACTGCTCTGGAGCAGAGGGGTCAGCACAGTGTCCAGAGTGCAGCCTGAACCAGAGTAAAATGTAATTGGAACTATTGAGCACAATAATTAAAAATAGATAAGATTATATTTTAAAACTAAGTTAATATGCAGCTCACAGGCATCCTTATGTACAGATTAATGACCCCTCTTTCCTTTTGAGCTCAAACACTTGCTATCAAGGTCTTTGTTTTTCAGGTGAGGGTTGTACTAGAAGACTTCAGAGAGCTTTAATCTGAAATTTTATCATTCTCTTCACTGGCCTTTATCTTTCTGGCCATTCTTAAAGGATTTGTTCTTAGGTCTTTTTTTTTTTGTATTGTCTACTTTGGAAGAACTTTTCCTTTGGCTTCAAGTACTTTGTGGAGATCTACATCTCCAGTTCTGATCTCTCTGGCCACAGATTCCTATTTCCAATTTCCTTTTGGGAAAATGGGAATGTGGCAAAGGTAATAGAAAAGAGAATAAGAATTCCTGTATCAGCTGCTATGTCACAAGCATTGTGCTAAAGCACCTTACACAGATTATCTCATTTTATTCTCACAACATCTCTGCACAGTGGGTACAGGTATCTTCATTTTACAATTGAGGAAACTGAGGAAAAAAAGAAGTTCTGTGACTAAAACAGCTAGTAAATGTCTGATGGACTTGAACTCAGGTCTTCCTGACCCTGGGTCCAGGGGACAAAGGAAAAAGGGAGCTGTTTGCTTAATAATTTAAGGCTCTGGCAGGTGGAGTGGCTTTATGCTTCTTTATAGCATATTGAAACCTATGGACTCCTCCTCAAAATAATGTTTTTTAAAAGCATAAGATAAAATACATGGGGTTACAAAGGAGACCACAATGTTTATAATTCAAAATATTTTCTAAAAAAAGTTCACAGACCCCAAGTTAAGAAGCCCTTCCTTTTACCGGTCTTCTTAGCATGCCTTTCTTAGGGAAAAAAAAAATAGACATTTCCTACATGTCAGTCTGAAGTAGCAGTCACGACAGTCTGTGTCTGGGTGGGTCTGTCAGGGCCCAAGTCTGCTGTTCCCTTTCAGAGCTCAGGAAAGGGCCTTCCCAGTGAGGGCCCTGGGACTTCTTTCTGTGTCTTGTCATTTACAACAGCGTATGAACATTTTTCTAGGAGACACACGTCATTTATCTTTTCCTTAAAAATAAAAGATAAAGGCATGGTTTGATAGAAAGAACATTGAAGTCAGACATTCTGGATTTGAGAAGCTGGATCTGAGACCTCATCTGGCTGAAATGACACTGGTCTTTCTTGGACCTCATTTTCCTCATCTCTAAAATGAAGGGGCAGGATGTAGGTGACCTCTTTAGATCTTTCCAGCACTAATTCGTTATTTACCTGGGTAGACCCACTAGCACCTCAAGCCAGAAAAACAACTTTTCATCTTTCTCCCCAAGCTTGCTGTTCTTGACTTCCTTCTGGCAGTGGCATCATGAAGCCTATCTTGGCTTCATCTTTGACTCCTCCTTCATCCAATATATTAAAACGGGTGATAGATACTTATGATATTTCTGTTATTACCCCAGTTTAGGCTGTTATTATTTCTCATCTCTAATGGTGCACTAGTTTCTGTAACTTTTCTCCCTGCTGTCATTTCTTCCCCATCTTTCATCCTACATAATGCTGCTGTTTTAATTTTCTTAAGGCACAGGCCACAGCACTTGTAAAAAATATTCAATGTTCCATCTTCACCATTTAGCAAAATTTAGGCTTCTCAGCCTGATGTGCAAGACTATAGAATCTAGCTTTTACGGCCTTCCTACCTTCATACTTTGTCTCATATACAGCCCAGCTTGCTGGACCGCTTGTTCCTCAGACATGTCCTGTACTTTCCCATGTCTTTTCCTTTGTTTACACCTTCTCTGTACCTTGAGTCCCCTTTCTCCTCCCAATTTTTCTGCCTGTTGACTTCTTCCTTCCCACTCTTTAAGTACCAACGCAAATTCTACATCCTCCGTAAAGCCCTTCTAGATTCATTCCACTGATAGTCGTCTTTCAGTCATCTGATCTCATTATTTAAAAAATATTCGTTACTATTATGTACTTAGGAGATCAACAAATATTTTATGAATTTTGTTGGATTAATCATTGAATGAAATCTGTGTAGACCAAAGTAGAAAAAAGCAAATTGAAATAAATATGTGCAGAAATCTTATTTAAACTACTTATGTAATAAATTCATATTCATGTTTTGAAGTGAACCCATTTATTCTTTTAAATTATAAAATTGACATCAAATATTTATTTTGAACCAAAATTTATTTTCCTTAGTATTTTTTGTGATTTTTTTTATTTGTTGGTTTTTCAAAAACACTTAATTTAGTAGAACAAAAATGTTTTTTTTTCCTTCAGCAATCTTATCTTAATTTTTTTTAATTAATAAAAATTTGTTTTCTTCTACTTCTTACAGATGGGAGGGGGAAAAACCCTTTTCTTTGATCATGATAAAAATTCCATCCTTTTTCAAGAACAAAAGTCACCAGATTTTTTGTTAGAGAAAAATTCTATATAAGATCAGGTGCCAGAAAACTCTTGAGGACTCTTGCCTTGGAGTAGGAACTCCTATCACTGTTAATTAGCTGTTAATCATTTTGCTAATCAAATCCCAAGCCCACATTTTTTATGTACAAGTTATTTAAGAGTCACAGGAAAGTAATGAAGAGAAATGCAGTGTAAGAGAGTCAGGTAATGGAATATTCTGTTACTGTGGATAAATGAGTGCAATTCCCTATAAATTCCAGGAAGATTATAATCTGTCCGAGCTAGAACAATACATTTATTTCATAATTTATAGCCAATCCACTGGCAAAAATATAGGGTTCTCTGCTACCTGCTGCGTGGATTTCTGAGGAAAACTTTCAGCTTGACTGTCAGAATTTGGGTATGCCATAGCTATCCCATTCCATGTACTGCCCCTTCTGTCTTCTTGGGACATTAGCTTTCCTTTTGTGGCTCTGCTTACCTCCACTTTGCCAGTTTTGATTTTTAAACCCTCCATACGTCAGAAAATTCTCTGGTCCTGGAGTGGTGATGTGACTTTTCTAGGATGAGAGAAATGGGAAGCATAGCCCAGGGAATTTCTCCCAGTGAATGTTGTTCTCTTGGCATCTTGTGAAGTCCTGGGCACTTTTCTCTATGACTGTAAACCAAAGTGATAAAAAAGTGACTGAAAAAAAATTTTAAATACTTGTATTTCGCAACTTTCTTAAAAAATTATGGTAATATTAATGTCTTGCCTTTTAAAATATTACATTAATCACTTCTCTTTCATGGATCTATGATTTCATCAGTATGGGTAGTTCTGCTAGTTGGTGCAGATTGCAACTACTCCATGCTTTAGTGGTTTGTCTTCATTAGTAGTTGTAAAAAATAATCCCTACCTAATGAAGACCTTCTGGCAATGTCTCTGAATCTTGATAGGTTGGTCTTGTGATGGCAGATAGTCCATTTCTGGGTGTTTACAATTTGACTTGATTTGTTAGAATTTACACTCCACTGGCATGACAACTCAGGCTTGCCTCTGCTTTATGATGAACCACTTAATTAGTTATGTAAATTGTTCAGTTACTTCAGGATATCAGTTAATTTAATTTTAATAATGGTAATGATGGTGTTCATGATTCTTTTAATAGGCAAAAACTCAACCATGAATATTCTCAGCAGTTCCTGACATTATTTCAGCAGTGGGATGTAGATGTTCAGAAAGCTGAGGAACAGGAAGAAAAACTAGCTGTTGGTATCATAGTTGGCATACTTTATAATTGATATGTTATAGCTAAGTACAAAAAAACCCACTTTTCTTCTACTTTAAAAGATCAGAAATCATAATGTTAATATTGACTCATTTTCCTTATAGCAAAACCTCCTGCAAATATTATCCCCATTTTACAGATAAGGAAACTAAAGCTTGGTGAATTTTAATGAATGTCCTGTGGTCATAAAGCAAAGAAGTGTCAGAGCCAGAATTTGAACCCACTGCTCTTTCCTTTCCAAATCTTTCTTTCCTTTTTATCATGTCTTCTTTCCCTCTCTTCTAAAAAAAAAATAGGAGAGTGGTAGAATACTACTAATATAGCCTTGTTACTTCGTAATTAAGATTAGTAATGTCTTTAAATCACAACTTAAGTCACAAAATATTTTAAATTTTTTCCTGATTCTTAACTAGTCGAAGCACTAGTTAAGCCACTACTCTGTTATTTAAAAATTACTTGTGTAGGATAGATGTAGCATAGAGGTGGCTATGAAATAGTTTTTCCTTGTAGGATTTTAGATGTAGTACTTTTAACTATCTGTTATATCCTGTTTCCTCATTTTGTCTGATAGAAAAAAAAATACTGGTTGTTGTCCAGTCTGCTCTCTACATGGTTATGCCAGCTCTCCTCTCTGAGTACTTATGTGTTACATTGATTAGCTATAGGAGTATTTTGTCTTGCAGTTGAAGTTATGCATTAATCAGGGCACAGTTAACTTTGCGTTGCCCATCTCTAATAATTTGTGATTTCATGCAAAGAATGACAGTTTTTCTTCTTTTAAAATAACATACTTCATTGTGTTTCCCCATAGCATATAACACAGTGTTACAAATGTATGCACAATGAATTTCGTTGAATTGGCGCATGTAGCTAATGTTTATTTTTCTGTATAATTCATTTACTTATATTTAAATAGCTTAGGTATATGATAGCTAAGTATTTCAGCAACTGTTCTGTTAATGAAATATTTCAGCAGTTCAGCAAATATGTATTTGCCCCTTATAATGTGCATTAGCTGTGGAGAGATCACTCTAAAATGTTGCTACATGTTTTACATATAATCTTATTTGAACCTCTCAACAACCTTGTGAGATAGGTGTTATTTATTATCCCCATTTTACAGATGAGGAACTGGGGCTGGAAGAGATTAAGTGACTTGCTCAGGGTCATACAGTAAGTAAGTGTTAATGTATAGTAAGTGTTAAAATTAAGTGTCTGATGCAGGATTCAAAACCAGGTCTTCTGACTTCAAGTCTGCTGCTCTATATCCTACACCACACGGCCTGTAAAGAAGCAGAGACCCCACTCTTGGGAGTTTATAATCTCATGAAAAGATAGACACACTCTCTCTCAGTCTCTCTGTCTCTCCTCTCTCTCTCTCTTTCTCTTCCCCCCTCCCCCACCCCCACTCCCATCTCCTGACTAGTGATTGAAGACTTCTGTCGTAGAAATCTGGAAGAAGGAAAGTATGAGAAGCATCTGGCTAGTTGGGAAGGGAAGGAGAGGGCCTTGTAGGCAGAAGAACATTGTGAACCAAGGCCTAGTGGTGGTTAGGAGAGTGCTTTGTGTTGGGATGAGTGAGTGGACAAGAGGCTAAACTGGTCTGGAGACTAGAGAGTTGGGCTAGCCCAATGTTGAAGGATCTCCAGTGCTAGAATGAGCAGTTACTGTCTGGTTATTGTAGCTCACTTCTGATTATTTCTACTCTTCTGTTGACCACTCTCACAAATCATACCTCAATTCATGTTCTCTATTACTTGACGTTCTCTTCTAAACTGGGTTTTACCATGTAATAAATGTCATCAGCAACAAATCGTATTTAAAGCTATCACTTTACTTTTGTTTTTGTTATATGTTTACAGTAAAAAAAATGTACAAACATACATGTACATAACACACTAAAGGCAGCTAGGTGACACAGTGGATACAGCATTGAGCCTGGAGTTCAGTGAACCTATGTTCAAATCTGGCCTTCAGCACTTAATTGCTGTGTGACCCCAGGGAAGTCACTTAACTTCTGTCCACCTGAGGTCCTCATCTGTCAAATGAGGATTTTATGGTACCTCCCTCTCCAGGATGTTATAAGACATGAGACAAAATTAGCAAAGCACTTTGCAAACCTTAAAGTGATTTATAAATACTAGCTATTATTAAACATTTATTGAATACCTGCTGTATGCTGGAAGGAGAAAATTTAGATACAACATGATCCCTATGTCCATTGGGTTTATAATCTTTAAAGGAATATGACAAAGAACTTGATTTTTAAAAATGCACAAAGAAGGGTAAACAAAGAGCTGTATCAGTTTGAGTATGAAACAGTTATTCACTGAAATTATCAGGAAAGGCTTCAATAAAGAACTCATTGTTACTCTCAGATCCTCCTCTCAGACTTTCCTATTCTGTAGAGGATACCACTATCATAGTCCCCAGGTTTGAAACCTCAAAGTCATTCTCAGTTCAGAGGAGGAAGAGGTTTTGGTGGAAAGCGATTCATGTCTGTCTTTGCTACACAAGGGCTAAGATAATGTCCATTCCCAATTGTTCAGTATAGTTAAATATGTGTTCTTTTCCTTTTGATATGCTTTAAGAATTATCTTTTACAGTGACAGGTAAATAGGACTATTAGACCATGGTGATAATTAATTTGCTGCTGTTCAGTCATTGTTAAATCTAGTGTTGAATTTTTTAGCCATAATTTTCATTTTGTAATATCATGACTATCTTATTTTTGCTTTTAGAATATGTTTCGACAACAGCAAAAGGTTTTTCAACAAGCCAGAATAGTTCAGAGCCAGAGACTGAAAACGATTAAACAACTATATGAACAATTCTTAAAGGTCTGGTATATGCATTATCTTTTTTTTTTAATTTACTTTTAGTTTTTACAAGATTCAGTTCCACAATCCCTTGAGTTTCAGATTTTCTCCCCTCGCCCCCCCATGGTGGCATGCAGTCATGTTATATGCATTATCTTACTACATCTTTAAAGCAATGGTTGGCTTTAGCAATTTTTTTTTAATTGATGGAAAAATATTAGCAAAAACTCTGTTTCAGTACTTCATCATGTTGTAGAGTTTGGCCTTGGCTTTCTCTGTTGTTGGAGTATAAGCTCTGACATTTTATTAACTCATCTATTAGTGAATATTGAGTGCCCACTGTGTGCCAAGCAGTGGGAAGCAAAGGACGGCAAAAAAAGACAATCCCTGCTCTGAAGGAACTCAGCGGGGAGCACAGCATGCAAACAACTATGTACAGACAAGCTTAGACAGATAAATTAGAAATAATCAATAGGAGGAGGGTACTAGATTTAAGAGGCATTAGGAAAGACTTCTGTAGAAGTTGGGATTTTAGCTGGGACTTGAAGGAAGCTAGGTGGTGAGGATGAGGAGGGAGAATATTCCAGGTTTCAGAAAGGGCCAGTAAAAATGGAGTGGAGCTCTGTGGAGATGGTGGGTCTTGCGTGAATAAGAGCAGGGAGGTCAGTATAAGAGGATCTTTGTATGTCGTAAGAAGACTGGAAAGGCTTCGAATGCTGAACAGAAGATTTTTTATTTGATCCTGTAGGTAATAGGAAGCCACTAGAGATTTAAGATCACTTTTGACAGCTGAATGGAAGGTGGACTGGAGTGGGGAGAGCCTTGTGGCAGCAGACCCACCAGTAGCTATTTTAGTAGTCCAGGTGTGAGGTGATGAGGGACTGTGCTGCAGTGGGGGGGGCAGCCTCAGAAGAGGGGGTGCATGTGGGAGAGGCGTTACACAAAGGTGACCCTCATGAGCTTTGGCAGCAGCTTGGAAATGAGGAGTCACAGAGCGGGCCAAGGGTGTGAGCTTGGGGGCATGGGAAGGAGAGGGCTTCTGGTGGGGACAATCACACCCACAGAATTAAGACGTGCAGTGAGGAGTTGGAAATGCAGGTGAGAAGTGAGCAAAGAGGTTGGGGCTGGATGGCTGGATGTGAGTCATCCGGCTGGAGCTTGGCAGCAGGTGGGGCGCTGTCTGAGGACAAAGTCAGCTAGGGGTAAGGGCTCAGCTTGGTATTTGTCAGGCTCCCCTTCCTCTGTCAGCTGATTGTCACCCATAGTTCCACCCCTGCATGGGTGCTGTTGGATGTTTGTCTGCACTGAGGGTTGCATAAGTATGTCCTTCATTCAGATTATTTTGCATGTTTGCCTTAATCTTTTGTATGCTTCAGTTACCTCTACAAATATCATTACTTTAGAAAAATATTTAAACAAAGTGGTAAAAGGAGCATAATGATGTTGCCCCATGTCCTTTCTACCAACCCTATTACAGTCCTGATCCACGCTGCCTAAGCAGCAGGGGCTTCCAGGAGGCTGCACATACTGGGGAAGGCAGGAAGCCGTCTGGAGGGGAGCACACTCAGTCTACTGCTGTCACAGGCTTCCCATTTACACACACACCCACTAGCTTTATTGTTAGCAAGGCTTCCTAAGGCCCACTCAGCTTCATTCTACAGGATTCTGGCTCCGAGTCAGTAATCACTCCGTCGTGGTTATCAGTGATGTTAAAGTTTTTCTTGTATAGTTCATTTGTGTATTCTTTCCAAGGGCAGCTACATAGTGTGGGGTATAGAGCACCAGGCCTAGAGTCAGGAAGAGTCATCTCTCTGAATTCTAATCTGGACTTCCTGTGTGACCCTGGCCAAGTCACTTAACCCTTCAGTCTTCTCCTCTGTAAATGGAATTGAAGAAGGATATGGCAAACCACTGCAGTACCTCTTGTCAAAAAAACCCCACAAGGGGTCACAAAGAGTTGCACGTGACTGAAAAACAACAGAACAGTATTCTTGCCTTCTCAATCTCTTCTGCTTCTGTTAAGTCCCTGCCATTTTTGTCTTTCATCTCACTTTTGCATGTAATATCTTCTTGATGTCTCTAATTTTCTTGAATAGATCTAATTTTTTCCTATTGTTTTGGTTTTTTTTTGCTTTGTTCATTTAAGAAAACCTTTTTGTATTTTCTTGATATTCTCTGGAATTCTGCAGAGTTGGGTATATCCTTCCCTTTCCTTCTTTCCTCCGCGGTCTGAAAAGCCTCATCATAGTTTTGCTTTCTTGGCTCAGGTTTTTCTTCAGGATATTTTTTGTTGCTGCCTCCCGTACAAAATTATTTCTGTAGTTCTTCAAGCCTTCTATCTGCCAGATCAAATCCCTTAAGTCTTTTCATCACCTCCATTTCATATTCATAAAGGATGTTATTTAGGTCATATTTATACAGTCTGATAATTTCCCCTACCTCAATTTTTCTGAATTTGGAGTAAGAGGCTCATAATCTGAGCCACAGTCAACTCTAGGTCTTGCTTTAATTAACCGTATAGAGCTTCTACACCTTTGGCTGCAAAGTATATAATCAATCTGATTTTGATATTGACTATCTGCTGATGTCTTTGTGTAGCTACTTTTTGGGTTGAAAAAGTGTTTGCTATGACCGGTGAGTTATCTTGGCCAAACTCTATTAGCCTCTGCTCTGCCTCATTCTGTCCTGCAAGGCCAAACTTGCCTGGTATCTTTTTATTTCCTACTTTGGCATTCCACTCCCCTGTGATGAATGTGGCTGGTGTCATTTCTAGGTAATCAGTCTCAGTAGGGGTTGTGATAGCTGTGCTTAGGTATTTGAAGGATTGTGTGTAGGAAGGATTAGGATTTTCTTGGTTTGGGTCCAGAGGGTAGAAACAGGAGCAGTGGGGTGGAGAAGAGACAGATTCAGGCTTGGTGTCAGGGGAAGAAGTATCCTAACCATTAAAACTTGACAAAAGTGGGATGGGCTGCTTCAGGTGACTGATCCTCCTCTCCTGTGGATGTACCTTCTCTCCACTCAGCAGTCCCCTGCGTGGTACAGGCTGCTGTCACCTCTCACCTATACTCCTGCAACCAGTTTCCACTTGGTGCACCAGCCTCTTTCCACATCCCAGTCCCCTTCACTCTGGGACCAGTGATCTTCCTACAGAACAGGTGTGATCATGACACTCCCTGATTTAGCTCTTTCTTACCTCCAAGATTAAATAAGAAAGCCTTTCCTGGGTTCTTAATAGCTCTGAGTGTCCCTTTCATTCTAGTCTTTTTCCTCCCCCCCCATACTCTGTGATCCCCATGCTCTCCAACCTCAGACACCCCCCTGCTTTCCCCCAGTCACTCCTGAAGTCTGCCTCCAGGTTGTCCTGGCTTGCTTCAGGCCCCACTCATATTCTGCCTTCTGCGGCAGGTCTGTCCTTTTTGCCGTCATGGTTGGTGTTGCTCTCCCACTGGGCAAACTTTCTGAGGGGAGGGGAGGGGATGGAAGGGGCTGGATTTGCCTTTATTTACTGAGAGCTCTGGGCCTGAAGTCAGGGAGACCCAAGTTCAAATCCAGCCTCACACAGTGGTTGGGTGACTCAGGGGCCAGTAATTTAACCAGATTCCACAACTGTCATTCAGGGAGAATGAAAGCACCCTCCTTTCCAAGGTTGTCATGAAGAACCAATGACTTCATTTTGTAGGCGCTATACTCATATACGCTTACTGACTGACCTTAGTAGTTTTTTTAACCTTTGTGTCATGATCTGACCTCCTTTGGCAGACCAGTGAAGCCTATGGACTGTTTCTTAAAATCGTGTTTTTAAATGCGTGAAATGAAAACGAAGAATAACAAAAGATACTAATGCTAATGCATTCTAATGCATACTAATACAGCCGTCAAAATATGGAGAAAACAAATATTGAGGTAGTGCGCCCTGGTCAGACCACATACAGAGTACTGTTTTCAATTCCAGGCAATTCTTTCCAGGAAAGAAACTACTATTAAACTGCAGAGAATATAGAGGAGGGCAGTCAGGTAATAACAAAGGACTTTTTGAAGTTTGATTGGAAGACCTGGTGATACTTGTCTTCGTACCTAAATTACCATGTATGTATTTTGCTTTTATGCTGCACATCTCCAGCTGAAACTGCACTAAGACTGTTAGGACTCCTGGTAGCCTGGGCTGTCTCAGCAGGTAATGGAGTCGCCCTTCACCCATTCTTTAGGTGAAGACCAGGTGACATCTGTCAGACATGTCACAGCAGGGGTGCTTTTTCAGATGTGGGCTGGACTTGGCCTATGAGCGTCTGAGTTCTGAAGTTATATTGTATAAATGTTGGAATTCGTTACTAGGAAAACTGGATAGAATTCCAAGCCTGAGATCAAGAAGTCCGGAGTTGAAATGAGGCTTCAGGCACCTCCTTCCCAGAGTCATCATGACGTTGTGAGGGTCAAATGAAGTAATAATTGTGAAAAGCTTAGCTTGGTGTATAGAGTGCACCGTAAGTGTTCTATCTAAATGTTAGCTATTGCTAGGTAAATTAGTGTCACTAAGGACCACTTTAATTGGCAGTAAAGTTTGAAAATAACTACTTCAGAAACTTGGATGGTTGTCTTCAGATGATGTTGTTTGGGAGACTTTTTCTCACCCCCCTTCTCCTCTAGTTTGTCAGAAATCTTAAATACTATGTAATATGTTTGAAAAAATTTTTTGTGTTTATAATGTGTATGGATATAGATATGTTTATATCTCTGTGTGTGTATGTATATATATATATATATATATATATATATATATATATATATATGATGTACATCTCATTGTATCTCTAGCATTTAGCAGTGCCTGCACAGCCCATAGGGAACCTTAAAATGTGTTCTTGCTATCACAAACCTGGTTATTTTTTTTCCTTGCTCATTATTCTCCAGTATCTTTAAAAAATGTTAATTTTATTTTTTTTATTTTAACAGTACATTTCTAACAGCATTCATTCAGCCCTTGTCTCCTGTACCTAAGAGGGTTTCTTGCCTCTCTCATTTAACCCATTCATGTGGCAGATAATTATGTATACTTGACTATTAATAGTTAATTTTTGAACTGTCAGAATTTAGAACAGTCAAGTCGTATTTAATAAGTGAGTACTGGCCTTTTACTTTGTAGAATATGGAAGACTTGGAGAAGAATCACGAAAGCCTTCTTACAGGTGCACAAAATGAACTTAGAAAAGAAATGGCTATGTTACAAAAGAAAATTATGATGGACACTGTAAGTAATAATATGGTATATTTTTATCTGGAAAAATTAAGATTAAATCATTACATATTTTTTATCAAATAAAGCAGTAATATTAAAGTCATTTATCAACAAAGAATTAAACATTTCCTTAATATCTCCTTTCTTGTAACAGCAGCAGCAAGAAATGGCAAGTGTTCGAAAATCTCTTCAATCCATGTTATTCTGATGGCTCTTTGAAGTAAGAACTTGGACCTAAGTAATATGATACAATCAGAACCATTAGCTAAAGGAAATGCAAATATTTGCTGTGACTTAAGAAAGCCAGTTTAAAGTTATCTGTTATTACATAGCTTGTTCATCAATGCAAAATCCTTTTTAAATTGACTGAAAATGCCTATATGAAATAGTAAATAGCAAGTTTGAATGTACTACCTTTCAGGTTCTTTGGTACTGGTGAATTTTTTCCCCAATGTTAGCAATTAAAAACCAATGACTTCTAGCAATAAAGATTTAAATGAATTTCACATTTCAGCTTCACTAACTCTTTTTAGCTGCACAAAATACTGACCCCCTCTCAACTGCTAATTAGACTGAGTGCTGAGAAACACATGTGTGTACACACACACACACGTACACACACGTGTACACACACACAGGCTTTTTAAAAATATCATTTTGTGTTCTGTAGTACACAAAACAGCCAAGAAAATAATTCATTAGTTTGAAAGACTGAAGAGAGTGTCTGAATTTCAGTTCTAAAGAATGAAAATTATTTACAATGAAATGACATGCTCTTGGCACTGACTGAAAACATTTCATAAACATATGTACGTTTTACAGGTTGATACTATTTAACATTCTTGGTGTATTATCTGCCTCTACAAAAAAAAGTGTTTTTTCCAAATTAATATTTACATGAAATAACATGGAATTTTGATTTTACATTCTTGTTTAAGCAATATTGTTTGTACTTAAGTACTTTTTTTTTACATGTAGCACATGAAATCTACAATCACATTTGGATTTAATAAACTCAGAATTGATTAGCACATGCTTGAAAATGATTTGGTTAGGCTTGTTTTATTCCAGAGTTACTAAAAATCAAAGGATCAAAACGAATAATGTGCCCAAGAGGAGGAGAGGAGTAACGTTATTTCTTTTCATATTTTCCCTCTCCCCCCAACTTTATTTTTTCTAGGCTAATACAAGTCCATACAGATTCTCTGTGGTAGTTTACAAAGGAAGAAGTTAACTTTATATTATGAATTAAGGGAAATGCTATTCTTTCTGCAAAATCTTATGGAGAGGGATGTAACTTACTCTCAGGTCAAAGCCTACACTGGGCAAAACATATCTTCAGTTCTGTTTCAGAATTTGGAGAGGGGTAGATAGAGGATGTATTGACTTTAGTCTTTTGGGGGGGAAAATGTCCAAAAGTTATTTATAAGTAGCTGTAGGATGTTTCTCATCATATTTAGTTCTTGTAAGAAAGATTTTCTCCTTTTAAGGGAGGACAGATGAGTTTATATAATTCAGCGCAAAATCAGCCCTTTTTTTTTTAGCTTGTTAATAACACGTGAAATAGTTCTTTGATTCTTTCCAGTTACTCAAATTGGCACTGGGAGGCAGGTGGCATGTATAATAATAAATTGAAAAGGGCTGGGAGAATAATTTAAAAGTAAGATTATTAGTTACTAAAGTTAGCATTCTGTTGAGGCACTGCTACTCAAATATGTGCCCTCGATTTTAAGAAGTAGGGTTATTTTTGTATAGTGGTTTTTAAAAATTCTACTCATTTGTAGTTACTTCTTTTCTTTGGGTAACACAAATTCAAATAATTTCCAAACTCTATAGAATCAGTTCTGTTACTGGAAAAATATTAAAAGACTTAAGACTAATCCATTGGAGCTAGTAATTGCTTTTGAACTGGAACAGTGGTCACCTTTGCATATAATAGAAAAATGGAAAACAGTGCTGGGTTAATTCAAATATAATGTTTCCAAGACAATATTTTAACTTTAGATACATGTCTTTACCACTTTTTGCCCATTATTAAGACAGCATTATGAGACATGCACTTGAGGTGTGTCTAAAAAGTGTTGAACTGCTTCTTTGTTTAAGTTCTGTCAGCCCTGAAATTTGACAGTAAAAATGAATATTTATTAAAAACATCTGAAAAACCATTTTAGCTAATTTATTTCTTACAGGCAAACTTTACTGATGCTCCCATACTATTAAATATGTTGAAATTTGTGTTCTAAGACCCAGCCTCAATGATGAAAGAGAACATACCTATATATGACAGCAGTTCTCAACCTGTGGGCCGCAATCCCTTTGGGGGTCGAATGACCCTTTCACAGGGATCGCCTAAGGCCATCGGAAAACACACATTTCTGAAGGTCTTAGGAACCAAGACAGGGTCTGCCCACATGCAGGTATGCCCGCAAGAGTATTAAAGGGCTGCGGCATTAGGAAGGTTGAGAACCAATGATATATTATAAGGGCTTTACGACTGAAACAAACACACAACAGAATCTGCATGACTTAGCTTTATATTAAATATCTTATCTGACAGTTACGGCCACATTAATGTGCTTTTCAGGGACTTGGTTTTCTTGAAAAGTTTCTTATCTTTATTCCTAAGAGCAGGGGTTTCCTTCACTCCTAAGATTCCCTTAATTGCTTCTCCTCTTCTCCTTGGGCTATTAGTCAGTCATTATGGTTTTGAACCTGTTCAGGTGCATGAGGAAATGGAATCCTGAAGACATGTAAATGAAAGTGATTTGCAATCTGCAAGATGACGCCAGTGGAGTATCTCAGCAAATCAAGTGAAGATATGAACTTGAAAAAGAAAGAGACAAAACAGATCAGAAAGCACTTAGCTCACTTTGGTGGCAGAGAGGGTCAGCTCGGGAGACATGCAACTTGTTGGCCTTGGAGTGTGACAGTCAACTTAGTGGGGAGAAGGAAGGCTATGTAGTTGCTGAATTAATAACCTAATTTGTTAATAAATGTTCCCTACCAACCTGAATGAGATCTGTTAGTGGAGGCACAAAGGCTGGAATCAGACTTAGAAGGGACTTTAGACTCATTTTGTCCTTGAGAACTTGGTTATCTCTGCATGAAATAACCAAGAATCAAGGATATTAAAAGCATAAAATAAAGTCATGTCAGAAAACGGAAATTAACATTATAGAGGGGCCGTTTGAGTTGTGCACAGTGTTTAAAATGCTTGGTAGTGGAGGGAGGGAGCTCCTTCCACTCATGCAGATCAAGGACTCTTAGTCTGAGAGGTCACAGAGCTTGTGTGTGCGCACACGTGACTCAGGGCCCTGAAGGAGTAACCTAGCACAATAGAGAGTGCCAGACTTGCATTTCAGTCCCGCTTCTTCTGACACTAGCCGTGTGACCCATTTCACCTCTCCTGCATGCCTCAGGCCAGTAAGAGGCAGGCAGGGCTGCTTGTATGTAGCAGCAGCAGTTCCCCAAGGGCCTTTGCTACAGAGGTAAGAGTCAGACACTAGGAGTATAGGAGGAGGGGAGGGGGTGTTTTGTACAAAAAGATAGAAAGCTTCGCAACAAAGTGCTCACTCACCATTGCTATCCACAGAACAATGTATTCATCTATAAAATTGTTGAAATACTGATCCAAAAACAGAAGACCTGGCCCAATAAATGCGGGGTCCTGTAGACTTAGTTCACTTTTGGTCATGTGAGCAACCTATTGGACAAAAGGCGCAAATGAATGACCTAGAAATTGTTGAGATGACACAATAATTTGATAATAGTCTTTACAGACTCTCACAGGTTTGAATAGCTTACCCTTCATTCTTAAAAACAAAAAGTCTTCCTATTAAGACAGAAAACAATTCCAAAGATCACTTAGTAATTGTACTTCTGGGAACATTAACTGTTTTTCTGAGATGTCTAGCTGATGGAATTTATTTGTATCCAAGTTCCCTGAGGTAACATATTTATCATGAATAACTTGGAATATATAGCCAATGAAGTGGTTTAAATGAGGTTTTAGATGTATATTAGTTTAGTCTAATTCTTTCTCTACAAAATGGTTCGTATTAGGTTATAGTTTGATTCTTAGAAGTCAGGTTACAGAATAACTTTGCCCAGTGATTGGAATGGGTCTGTGATGGTGACAAGAGCACTGGATGAACACCACCTACCTACCCTGTGAATGCTACACATGCATGTACACATGGCTGGCTGTGCCAGTAAACACACAGACACACACACACTCTTTTAACAAAACTGTTTACCACCAACTTACCACCAATTTTTGCGTGATTTTGGCATGCACACACCCAAACATCATAATATAAAGACAGGGATGTTTTTCAAACAGCTGGGTTGCAGATTTTTTGTAGATCATTATGGCTAGAAGAATAATTAGTCCTATATGGATGCCAGGTGACAGTACACTTGTGCCCTAAAGAGAAAGCAGGAAATAATTTTCATGTTTTGTGCTATTAAAGCAGCAATGACTCGAAAGTAATAGTAATTTTCTTATTCTTTAAACATCTAGTGGGGTATTTCTTCCTTAGTAAAATATTAGCTATGGGCATCGACCACCAATAAAACCAGTTATTTTACCTAGATCAGCAGTTCTCAACCTGTGGGTTATGTTCAATTCGTAACAATGAAAACACATCCTGAATATCAGATAGATTCATAACAGTAGCAAAATTACAGTTATGAAGTAGCAACGAAAATAATTTTATGGTTGGGGGTCATCACAACATGAGGAACTGTATTAAAGGGACGTAGCATTAGGAAGGTTGAGAACCACTGATCTAGATAAATGGGTTAACCCCATGTTCTATTCAAGCTACAACTTCTCAACCAGCCTAATAGCTTCAGTGTGCTTACTCTGTGCTGTTAAGTGTTAATCACAGGACAGTCCAACTCGCTTTATAAAACATAAAGGAATGTGCTTTTTTAAAAAACATTAAAACATTTAAACAATTAGTGATAGATAACTGGGTGGAAGGCTATTTTATACACTTAACAATGCTCAAAATGTTTTTAGACCTCTACCTTTGGAGGCGGGTGACAGTGATTCACCCCTTTTTAGCAATGGGCTCCCCCTTTCACAAACAAGAAAGGTCCCTCCCCTAGGCTCAGCCTTGATAAAGTTTTGGTTGTTTCTAAAAATCAAAAGCTGAAACTATTCCAAAGAAGGGGGGTGGCAGGCTCTGAGAGTGGTTCTCAAAAAGATGTTTTGAGTAATGGCATCACTGAGATAAGCATTAAGCTTTTTGGGGTGACACCAACCCCAAGGTGGGCAGGTCTAGTTAAGAAGCCAGCCATGCTTTAGAAGGGCGCAATCAGAATGCCCCTTGAAGACTGTGTTCATCAGAGCCCAGGCAAGAATGTAGCACTATCTAGACAGGTCTCTGTGAAATTGAAATCTTTAATGAAATTCACTTTTTAAAAAATAAATAAAATATAAATTTTTTCCCCAATTACATGTAAAGACAATTTTTATAAGATTTTGAGTTCCATATCATATGAAACTTGTTTTTAAAAATTTCTCCACCATCTTCTTGGGTGCTGTCTCATTCACCTGCCCCCACCCCAGGGCCTGCTTTGCCAAGTACCTCTGTCCTCCCCTGACAAAACTGCTTCAAACACGCAGCCTCAGCCACAGCATGTGAAGCATCTGTCACAAAGTGGATGAGGCCTTCAAGGCCCTTTCTAGACCTTGGTCTTCAGCTCCTGTGAGGCAAGCACGTATCTATTTCTATGGGTTAACTCTATTTGTAAAATTAAACAACAACACAAACTCAATACTGTAGGAAAGCAAAATGCTTTTGAATTGTCTTACTGCCGTTGTGGATCCATTCTTGCCAACTCCGCCACTGAGGATGGTGTGGAAATAATTAGAACAGGAAAAAAATGCTCCTGCTACTATTCCGAGAAGAGGGAAAAGCTTCAGTCTGACTTCAATCACAGGGATCTTTGAGGGGGAAAGGAAAAAGAAATTTTAGCTATTGGGTATACCAGCATTAGTTTTCTTTTAGAGATCACTACATTCTAGGGCCCTTTTTCCTTGTTCAAATTAAAACCAAACATTAACTTAATAAGCAGTTGGTATTTTTCTTGGCTCTTTTTATCATTACATGAGACAATCTGTCCTCCACGTTCGGCAGCTCAAAGTTAAACATTAAGAGTTTGATAACCGTGAATAAGGACAGGTCACTTTGCGGCAGCAGACCTGTAAGTTTACATCAATCGGAAGGCAAACCCCGCTAGGGGGCTTCATACAAATGAGGTGCCCTGGTACATGCAGATACACGTGTACGCGAACATTCTGAGTCACAGCATCCATCAGTAACTAAAAACACAGTTATTACCTTATGGCCGCCAAATGCTGCTTCGTGAAAGCTTCCAAAGGCAGCAAAAGAGTTAAGAAAAGAAGTTGACAATGAATTACCACCAGTCCTCTCTTTAATCTTTTAAAATAACAGCAATCTCATTTTAAAAATCTGCAGGTGCTGATACTGCCAAGTCCTTGGTCACATCAAAAACATGTTGGTAAAGTTAGCTGAGTAGCTCTTACAAAGTCACTGAGCAACATTTCAGTACTAAACGGTTCCACCCCCAGCTGTGGAGGCCTTTAAATCAATACCTCAAGTCCAAACTGTGGCCAGAACCCTGGCCCGTTCCCAAGCCCATACTTTCATTCCCTGTGCCCCTGATGACAAAGGGGCCAGTGGGCCTTGGCATCAGCACCCACTGGCTACAAGCTCATCCTGTGCACACACCATCCTCACCAACTGCAGGGAAGAGAGACAAGTACCAGCTACCATCACTAGGACATGAGTACCTGGTCTCCTGACCTACTCCTGCATGTGTCTGTATGATGGACAATCAGGCATGGGCAGCTGTGAGGGTCAGGCAATTGATTTTTGCTCCAGAATTATTTCTAATACAAATCTTGAACTTGTTCTTGTAAGCATCACATGGTGACCAAATCAGCCAAATAATGTGCAAAAATATCACCACTAGAGAGGAACCTGTCCAGAGTACGGGGAGGCGTGCAGTGCGACAAGAATGTGGGGAGAGGCAGGGGATGCTGGATTGTCGGCTCCCCTTCACTAGTTTTCAGGAAATTCTATATAAAGAATACTTATAAGACATCTCCATTTTTTTTTCCTAATAGAGCAGCAGGCTCTATTACAAATACTAATTACTAATACAAAACCTGCCAAATTTTTTTGGAAAAATACTTATCTTATATGTTAAATCTATCACTTTAGGCCTGAAAGAGTAATATTTAAATTTTATCATGCAGAAGGCAGTTTTTTTTCCTTCTAAATATTATTAATTTAATACAAAACAGGAAAGAACAGTAAAATATAAAAGAAAAAGGCATCCTAAACATAACCACGAGAGGAGAAATAGCACATTTAAGAGACCTGCTACCCTCTGGTATCAGAGCCCCCTCTACTGGTGCAGGATCCCACCCTCCTGTGGCTGCCTGGCAGGGGGCAGCTTTCCAGAGATCGCCCAGACACAGTGTGTTCTTTGGGTTCTTTTCACCTCTTGGGGAGAGCCAGGACTACAGGCTTGGTCCTCTCTGGTCTTTCCTTTTTTCCTTTCTCCAGGTCTAGCCTGCCATTTCTTCAACCACAGGGATTTTCATCTGAGATTTTAATGATTTACATTTCATTCAGACAGCTGGCAGCTAAGTGTTTGTACACGAGTCTATTGCTAAGTGATCCTTTTGCACCCTCTTCTCCTTTTTCTGCCCTTCTACCATAGTAACTATGGAAACAGAAGAAGGCTTCACAGGTCACCAGGGCCAACTTCTGACACAGCTCCCCATATTTGGGCACATCAGTGCATTCAGTATAATTCAGGCTTGTACAAAGAAAAATCAATAGATGTCTTCTCACCTAAGCAAAAGAGTTAAAAATATAGACAGGAATACTTACAGTATAATCCCACATTGATGCTCCTCCAAATGAGGTTAAAAAAAGGACAATAACTATAGCTAGCTGAACTTCGGTTACATCCACTCTGAAGAGAAGTGGGAGGAAAGGAAGAGAAGGAAAAAGAACAAAATATTTATAGACTTTGAATATGCAAATAAACAATTTAAACATGGGGTTCGGAAATAAAGGCCAGCATTTACCAAGCACCCACTGGTGCAAAGTCTGTGGAGCATTTCAGAAAAATTCTCAAGATAATGGTCCTTTTCTCCCTAAAATTAAGTGAGTGACTAACAGGCTAATTCATTCCACCAATCTTTGTTATGTTCAGTCCTCACTGTGTGCCCAGTACAGTGCTAAGCACAGGGATCACACAAACCCCTGGCTTCACAAAACTTATTGTCTGGTAGGGGGAATAAAACAAATAGAACTAAAATACAAAAATGTTACCTGATAAATGCATCAAGGAGGTGCAAAGGAAAGTGTTGTGTGAATCTAAGGGGGCAGCTGTTAGCACTCAGGAGGTTCAGGGGATGCTTCGTGGAGTTTTCATCAGGCTGGCTTTAAACCATGGATAGGAATTCAACAACTGAAAAGGTGAAAGGACATTCTCGGCATAGGGAACAGCTTGAACAAAGGCTTGGAGGCAGGAAAACAAAAGGTACCATAGGGGTTACAACCTAGTCTTGTCCAGGTGACAAGTGTGAGAAGAGTCAGTAAAGGGGGATTGGCTAAGGGTGGGGAAGGAACCTGCGACCTCAAGGCCATGTGTGGCCCTCTATGTCCTCGATGCAGCCCTTTGACTGAATCCAAACTTCACAGAACAAATCCCCTTAATAAAAGGATTTGTTCTGGAAAACTTGGGATTCAGTCAAAAGGCAGCACCCAAGGACCTAGACAGTTACATGTGGTCTTGAGGCTGCAGGTTCCCCACCCCTAGCGGTGGGTGAGCTTTGGAGCAGAAAGGAGAAGAGAGTAGAGAAGGGAGGGAGGGCCTATGCTAGGGTGGGGTCAATGGGACTAGAAGGAAGAAAGGGGAACCTGGATGGGACCTCCCAGTTTGGCACAAAGGAGACGGTAAAAGGGGAAGGGTGCCACCCAGAGAACAGTCAGGAGACCAAGGCCAGAAGCAGGCTAACGAGCAGTGGAGAGAGATATCCTGTAGCCAGTTACCACGGGGGTCTTGAGCTCTTTAGAGAGGTCAGGATTAGAGATAGACACACAAGGGGAGGGGAGCCCTGTGAGCAGATAGAGTGGGAGAGAAGCAGGTCAGAGACAAGTTCTTGGCAAGCACCCACCTTGGAGGAGCAAACAGGACAAATCAAAGGTACTTTCAATCTTACACCAAAGGCAGCAATTTATCCATCTCATTTCCCAAATGTGAGGGTGCTGAAGGGTTGGAGGGGGGCACTTCATAAAAATCTGAGCATGGCATAGTAAGGAAGACAAGGCTGTTTGGGAACATCTTAACAATCGGTGCATGACAAAATTCTTTAAAATAACCTGGAGCACAAACCTGCCCTATCCAAGCCGGGCCCCACGTGCCACTGTCAGAAGTCCAAAGTTATCTGGATGGACTGTGGATCTTACTTAATTCTTACAAAGTCAAACAGGCTGGCCTTGTTCATGTGGTAGGCCATTTACCCTTCTAGGCCTTTGCGCAGGCTGTTCTCTATGCCTCAGCCCAGGTCACAGCTCCTGGAAGCCGTCTACACTGATCCCCATGGTTGCTGGTACACTCCCCTTGGAAACAGCCCTGTGTCAGTTTTATATTTGTCTGCACAGATGTTGTCATCCCTCAATAGCATCTCTATGTGGATGATGCCCAGATGCAGACATCCACCCTCATCTCTCCAAATGCCTCTTGGACATCTTCGATGTTTCATAGACATCTCAAACTCAACGTGTCCTAAAGAGAATCATGATCTTTTCCCAAAAACTCTCCCCCATCTCCCCGGCCCATAACTTCACTCACCCCATATATCCAATCTGTCATCGACTCTTGTTTCTACTTTCACAATGTCTCTGAGGTCTTTCATCCCTTTCTTCCCAGCCTATCCCAACAGCTTCTAACTCATCCCGTCTCAAGTGTCTTCTCACTCCCATCCAGCCTCTCTCCTCAGCTGTCTGGCCATTCCACACCCCTGCCCAAAGACTTCCAGTGGCTCCCTATTGTCTGTGGAATCATTTCCTAAGTCTTCTCTGAATCCCTCACATGACGTTCCCATCCCACAACTGGTTTAGCCATTCTGAGGCATGCACTTTGTTTCCAGTTCCTTGCTATGACAAAAATATTTTGGTGTCTCTCAGCCCTTTGTGCCTCTAACCTCATCAGGGCACGTGTCTACTGGTGGGCTCTCCTGGTCAAAGGGCCTGGGTGCCAGATTCACTGTTTAGCCCAATTCTAAACTGCTTTCCCGAATGGACCAACTCAGCACCAACAGTGTCTTTGTGTACCTTCTCTGTCCATGGATTCTCTAACACTGACCATTTCCATCTTTCATCCTCTGACGATTTTCTAGTTATGAGATGATACGTCAGAGTTGTTTTGATGGACATTTCTATTATTATTGGTGATTTGGAGCAATCTTTCACATGATTGTTAACAGTTTGCAATTTTTCTTTTGAGAGTGGTTTGCTTGTATTCTTTGATCAGTTTATCTCCTGAGAAATGAATCTCTCTTATACACCTTGGAGAGCAGACCCCCCAGATGATGCCAGCTGCACTGTAATAAGAATCAGGCTTAGTCCTTTGGGATCACCTCTCTTACTCGGTTAAGAACTCCTTCACTAGCACAGCTCAGTGATATCATTCTTTAAGAAAGTTTATGGTCCTCTTTTCAGATTCACATTTTCCATTTTGATACAACAGCTCATGGTGGTGTATGGTACAAGCTGTTGGTTAAACCCAATTTCTGCCAAGCTGTTTCTAGTTCTCCATCCATTCTTATCAAAGAGAGAGATGGTCTCAAGTGATGTGTGCTGTTAGGCTACACCACCCATCTCTCTAATACTTTACAGGAGGCTGTATGGGAGCATACTCACCAAACTCAGAAACTCACCAGCTTAAGAAATGCCTGCCGAATCATTGAATTATTTGGGCAATGACTCAGCAGCATTCCTACACCAGCCTTCTCCCTCTCTCTTTACTTTCTCTAGGGGCTAAGAGCTTCTCTGTCCTACACCAGAAGGGGCGGCAATTCATTAGACAGACAGATGGTACCCCTTGGAGACCCAAGACAGGCTAACAGTAAAGCAGGAGGGGTAGAGGTGAGTTCCTGCAGCCCCTCTCTGGGGAACTCCAGAAGACCAGGAAGAAAAGCATAGAACAAGGCTCATTTCCCAGGCCCAGAAAAAGAAAGGCACTCAGAACGTGGCCACCAAAATGGAGCTCTTTTATGGAAGTTTTTGTCAGGAGAATCCCAGCTTGGGTCACACTGGTTGATGCCAAAATCCAAAAGAGATTCATCCCTTCAATTACATCAAATTACTATATAACAACTGTTAGTGTGCTGACCACTGCTTTTGAAATTACCTGAGTTCTTGGGTTCTCCCTCCATTCTGTGGCTCCTAAGCGGTCATGTTAGGCTGGCCCAGGGAATCTCCACCTTTTCTGTGTCCTGGACTCCTCAGGCACTGCCTGGAGAAGCCTCAGGACCCCTTCCAAGAGTCATGTGTTTAAATGCATAAAATAAAGTAACAAAAACCAATTCTGGTGAAATACAGTGATCCAAATATTTAAGAGAACAAGTGTGACTTGATCTCTCGAGGTTAAGAACAGGTCTGGGAACAGGAAAGGTGTGATTCACATCCATCAGTTTTGCTTCTTTTTAATATGTCTGGTAAAAGGCTGGTCAAAGAGAGTAACGCCACTCATTAGGGCACACTCTCCTCCCATCAGTATGGATAACTGAGGCCACCAAAGTGCTGAAAGAAAATACCATTGTTCTTCAATGTGTAACAGCTGACAAAGTACTTACTTTCCAAATCTAAGCACTCCCGACACATAGGTTTGCCAATGAGCACAATAAAACATGAACATCCCAACAAAACAGCAGAAAAACAACCAGTCAGGGTTGGATCCCAAGCGAATGGCGATGGAGCCTCCAAGAGACACAAATACTGAAAGAGAAAGTGGACATACAATTAGGAGGTGGCTCAAGACAGCTGTGACTGTAAATTCATAGTGGGTTCCCCTGCGGAGCAAGTTGAGGATGAAGAGAACCATGCAGGGAACTATTCAGCACGAAGAGAACCATGCGGGGAACCTTTCAGCCCAACCCAGCTTCTCTCAGCCCTGCCCACACAGGCACCAGGGCCCTGCAGAATTCTGGAGAGCTCAGAGAAGGCAGGGCAGCAATCAGGGTCATGGAACAGGAGCTGTTGGGCCAGGCCGAAGGGACTGCCATGTGTCAACCACCAAGTGCCAAGCAGACAAAGAGCTGTATCATGCAATGCAGACCAAATGTCAGGGGCTCAGCTGACACAAGAGGGACAATTAACAGTTGGCTAAATTAGGAATCACACCCCCCCCCCATTAGCCAGTCTTGATGTTCTGCTACGTCTGTAAGGCTATTTCACCTCCACTCACCTTGGGCCCTTGGCACCTCTCACCTCAAAGCTGGCAGTGGACTTCAGGCCAGACCCCCTGCCTGAGTTTGTCATCACTGACATCTGACCAGGTGATGGCCCCCTTCCACCCACCCCAGTGCATTCCTATCAGCCAGCTGACCATCTCTTCTTCCCCACTTTCCCATCTCCCACCTCAGTGCCTTTGCATGGGTGTCCTCACAGGAACTGTGTGAGGACAGCTGGCCTGGGTATAAGGGGGAAATAGTGGCCAGTCAGGCAGAAAGGTAGGCTGGGGCTGGGATTTGTAGGGCTTTAAAAGTTAAACAGAAGGGCTCTGGTTTTATCCTAGAGACAACAGGAAGCCGCTGGAATCTGAACCATAATTCTTTAGTATTTAATTACTTAGTCTCCATTTGAGTCTGAAGCTTTTCTTCAAACAACCCTTTATTTATTATATTGATCATGCTGTGGTTGGTAAAGGCTGAGTTTACTATTTCTGCTTCTCTGCATTTTTAAAGTGATTTTTTATTTCCTTATGCCCTACCACCCAAAGGGAAGGAGGGGCAGACCTGAGAAATAGCAGTATTGTGCTCCTGACTTTCCAGACTGCCAAGCCTTCTCCTCAGCCTTGCCTGGGGACACCCGTTCATCCCTTGCCACCTTCTTACCCAAGACCATCCCTCTGTTGTGCCAGCCCTCTCTTCCCATTGCAAAATTCTCTCTGGGGCCTCCACCCACCTGCATTCTCCTCCTGGCTGTGCAACTGACTTTCCAGACTTCCGTACCAGGCCTGTGGACTGGTACCTTCACCTCATCCTCAACCCCCTTCCCTCCTGCTTTCCAGCTCCTTTTGGGGGGTTGCCTTCCCTTATTAGGGTGAATTAGATGGAAAGCTCCTTGAGGGGTAAAGCCAAGATGGCGGAGTGAAGTCGGCAATTTTGCTGATCTTTCCCAGCCCTCCCCATAAATAATGAAGGAGGAGCTTTCTGTCTGTCTTTGGCTTTCCTTTGTGTTCCCAGCTCCTCACACACTGCCTGGCATACAGAAAGGGCTTAAAAATGCCTATCATTTTGCCTTCTAATTCCCATTCAGTAGCAGCCAAAGGTCTATTAAACCTAACTTCTAAAATTCTATTTGGTTTCTTAAATTATTTATCTTTTTGTTAGATTTGTATAGGTCTGACAGGCAGATATTTGAGTCTCAGTCTTTCCCCTTCTCTCACACACACACACACACACACACACACACACACACCCTTTCCAGAGCTCTTAAAGGATTTTTGTTTAAATTAAGAGAAGTCATTATTGTAGGGGTGTGGGAAGAATATGAAATCATGGAGGAAAAGAGACTCAAAGAAACGATCACCATTTAGCCCCTCTAAAGTGCTCAAATGTATTAACCTTTCTAGGTTTTGTCTTTCTAAGATTCTATCTTCTTATTAAGCCTGTTCCAAATACCTCTACTCCATTAAAAGTCCATGCTTCCCCACTTAGGGGGCTCCACTTAGCTTTGTAGGAAGCATTGTTCTTGGCAGTGAACCTTCTCCTTTGGCCATTTTTGCCCGCCATACTTCAATGTTCTTTTCCTTTACTGGGATTACAGCATTGTCTCATGGGGTCCTGACTGTGGCCCTGCAGTACTTGAACTCTTTCCTCAGGGATGTTTGTAGAGTTTTTTTCCTCTAACCTGGAAGGTTTGGATTTGGGCTATAATATTCCTGAATAGTTTCAAATTTGTTTTTTCAGGAGGCAGCCAATGGATTCTTTCCATTTTCATTCCATTTTCTCCCTAGATTTAATCATTGTGTTTTCTTTTGTGATTTGTTGAAACACACTGTATAGATTTTTTTATCTGGTCCTATTTTGAGGAGAGATTGATTCCATCTTCCCATGTTGTTTTCCAGGCCAATTGTTTTTGATAGTAGTGACTGACTTCACACGTTCTTCTCATTTTTTCAGTCTCTAACTCTGCTGTATTATTTTGCTGTCTCACTGTATTATCTGAGTTATCTTAGCTCCATTTTATTTTTTAGGGTTCTTATTATTTGGGTAGGAGTTTCCTTTTCTAATCTAGGCAGTCTCTTTTCCTTCTTGGGGGCTCCCATTGCATTTCTTCTGACCTCTCAGAGCTGCTGAAGACTGGCTACTCTTCTTCAAAGGCTCTACCTACACTCACTGTAAAGAATTACAAGTTCTTTTCTGATTCTGTCTTGACTCAAAGGAATTCTTCACAATATCAGGAATTTTCTTCTTTTTCCTAATGTCTTTAGTCTCAATTCCTAGATTGGGACTTTGGCACCTGGATTAGGTTCTGTCCCCTCCTGTACTCTGAGATGGCCAGGCCTTGGTCCTGTCCTCACATTAGTCTGGATGATGCTGCCTCCCTGCCTTCTGCAAGGGAGCTGGATGCAGAGCTGGGTCCAGGGCCCACTCTCTGCCTCAATCCCCTGTCTGTGCATCCATGTCATGGTGGCCCAATGTCCATGATGGCCTTGGTTCCACCTCCTTGTGCAGTCACCTACCATGAGATACTTTATCCCTATTGCACCACCAACAGGCCTCCTAGAAGGCCCTGCCTCTGCATCTTTGGGCAGTCACAGACAAGGAGTCAACTTTATCTTCATTACACCTCTGATGGGCCTCAACCAGAGACTGAAATGGGGCTGGTGTTGAGCCTGTTGAGAGTGCCAAGACGTACAAGGTCCAGGTACCTTGGCCTCATCTTGCTCTCCCTGACATTCCCCTCCTGGGAGTTTGTTTTGTCTGCTCTGGCAACTCCAAAGCCAGGCCCCGAGATCTTGCTGGCTTTGGGCTTCCTACCACCATGTCCCCACAGTCCTGGTTTTCTGGTGCTGCCCTGGGGGAGATGGAGGCATGCAAGTGTTCTGCCTTCATCTGGGCCTCTCCCCTTTGTTGGGGCAGCGGGACACGGCTGGACTTTTCACTTCACCAGCTTTCCCAGAAGGTCACTGAATTATATGGAACAGATAATAGGTGTGTCTTCTTCACTTTAGGAAAACCCAGGATTTAAAAAATCTTTCTGAATTTCCCAAACTGGTAATTTAGCCAGTAATCATGGCATTACCAACAGAACTGTTTTACAAAAAGATTCACTACAAAGTTGATAACAATAAAAAATCACTTGATTTATGTGTCAGTGGTTTTAGAAACAGACCATTCACTCATGAGCCACCGCCAAGTGAAGCCTGACCATTATGTGGCATCCCTGAAATTATGACAAGTGTAAGAGAATGAGAAAATGCATTTCTAGAAGTATGATGTAATTATGTAAACTCTATATTTTTTTCACTTTTTAACTACTATGTGTGGGGGAGATGCTTAACATTAACTGAATTTGGAAATATATCCATGGCATAAAATGCAGGTAACTTGTGGCATAGAAGATACAAGGCCAGGCCTTGGAGTCAGTCAGGAGGACCAAAAGCCAAACAGGTTCTCCCACATACTCTCTGACCTTGGATAATAAGCTACTGGCTCTCTCAATGTCCCCAGGCAGCTCTGTAAGACTGGCATTCGCACATCAGCATCTGCAGAGGGAGTTTTCTGGCCCAGAGCTCCTGACAGGTCAAAACAAAACATGCCAACCCCAAACATGCAGCACAGTCCAGCACTATTTCTTATGGTTACTCTGCTAACACTGCTCTGAAAAGTTATAGCTTTTTCCAATAAAACAGAAACCAGCAAGATAGTAAGATTCTAGCCACTGAAGATCTGTAGCCAACTTCAAGCTCTTAAAGCTATGAAAATAAAATTGAAAATTCAATTGCTTTACCTGCCGAAATAGCATCACAGCCGTGGTCAAAGAGTTCTCCTAAAGGAGAACAGGTATTTGTTCTTCTGGCTTGTTTCCCATCAATAGCATCCAGTGATTGGTAGATAAAGAGGCCCAGGCCACATATTAGGAATATCCATAATGGGGCCTAAATAGAAACATAAAGACCATTCATTTCAACTAATTTTTTCTGGCTGAAAGCAATTCAAACTCTACAGAGCCAATCTGTACCTTTTCTTTGGTGTTGTGTTGTGTTTTCCTACTACAGTTCCATATGACAATTAATTTGAAATCATTCAGTACACTTTTAGGCAGGTCAAGTAATCAAATTAAAAATAAATCTGCATTCTTTCCTTACCTCTTCCCATTCTGTCCTGGGGGACTCCTCTAACTGATGCTGGCTCACCAGTCTTTTTTGTGTTGAGCTTTGCTTCAAGTCAGAAGTAGCCCTAGAGATGATCTAGCCCCTTCAACCTGGAGGCCACATGTGGCCTTATAGGTCCTCGGGTATAGTCCTTGGAGCCCAAGTTTTACAGAACAAATCCTTTTATGAAGGGGGTTTGTTCTGTGAAGTTTGGATTTAGTCACAGGGCCGCACCTGAGGGTCTAGAGGGCCACATGTGGCCTTGAGACCGCAGGCTCCCCACTCCTGGGCTAGCCCAACCCCTCTTTTCTAATTGAGTGTAGCTTGTGATCTTTTGTCCATCTCTACTAAATTTCAACTTTATTAGTGTGCAGTGTCAGCAAAAGGGAAGGTCTGCTTCCCAAGGCCCGGCCTGGAATCAGACAGAAAAAGCTCCTCACCAGGAGGCTGGGGGTGGGGGGTGGGGGGTGGGTAAAGATGGGTTGGTCCCAAAGAGCAAGAATGAGGGAGAACCGAGAGTCAGCCTATGTCCAGGAAACATCAAGGGAAGGCAAGGAAGCCTCCCCCCACGGCAGGCAGAGCTCCTCCGGGGGCAGACCTCCTGGAGGACACCTGGACAAGAGGGGGGTGAGATGGGTGGCTGGCATGGCTGGTTCCCTGTAACCCTGCAGGTGGCACCATGCCTACCTTGGGGAGATCAAAAACACATCAGAGAAATGCAGGACAAGAGGATCCTGACACGTAACCATTATTTTAGTCTGCTGAGATCCTTTTAGATCCCTATTTCATCAACAAATGTCTTTAGTAACCTTACAGAAATTTAATAAGAACAAACAATATTCACAAGAGGTGCAATTATTCCCAGAGCTGGGTGACATTCATGATTCAATCACGTTTTCAGGTTTGTGGTTTCTATCACCCTTCTTAATATGTGTAAAAGGATATGTTGGCTTCTTAGAACTTGGTAACAGTGAATTAATATTGTTTGTAAAAACATATTCATATATATATATGTGCAGGGGCACAAAGCTTTATTATCGAATCAGATTTTACTTCTCCTTTCTAGATTCCACATTAGCATTCCAATGGTAGAATCCAGAGGGGAAAAACCATACTTTGGATTCCCTCTAGAGCAGTGGTTCTCAACCTTCCTAATGCCACGACCCTTTAATACAGTTCCTCATGTTGTGCTGACCCCCAACCATAAAATTATTTTCATTGCTACTTCATTAACTGTAATTTTGCTACTGTTATGAATTGTAATGTAAATATCTGATATGCAGGATGTATTTAAATTGAACATAACCCACAGGTGGAGAACTGTTGCTCTAGAGGAAATGACCTACGGCCGTTCCCAGAGCTCAATGGGAAAATTCATGACCAGCTAGCTAGTATCCTCTAAGTATTAACTGTGTTAGGCTTTCTTTGCTTAAAAACAACCTAAAATTAAATTAAAACACCTTGAAATTTCCTCTTTTCCCAATAATCCTCTGGCCAATAACTGCCTATCTGGGTCCAAAAGGCCCTGCAGCACATGGAAACATGAAGAAGATCCTCTGCTGCCCCTTGTTATTACCTTATCTTAACTGAATGAGGGAAATACTGACACCTCACTCACTGCCCTCAGCCAATTTCTGAGCTGAAGGTTCCCAAAGTCTTAATCTGGTGGAGCAGGTACCTAGACACCCTCCCTCCACTTCCTGCTCCTAATGGAACATCACCCCAACACAGAGATGAGGCTCTCCTTACACCTAAGGGTCACTAGGAAGCCATGTAGAAGGAGCTGTTAGATGCAGACTGGAAGGACATCTGCACCTCTCTCTCATCTTTAGTCAGCTCTAAATACTCTCTAGGCCTGTAGTGCTTCCTAAACTGTGGGTCTCAACCCCATTTGGGTCTGAAGGAGTCTCAAGTGGAAAAAATTCCCTGCTCTAGGGAATCTGACATTCCTAGTTTCTCTGATAAAGCTCTCACTTCTCAAATCATAGAGAAATGAGTCAAATTTATAAAAATGAGAGCCATTCCCCAATTGATAAAAGGCCAAAGGATATAAAGGCAGTTTTTACACGTTAATTGGGGGGAAATAAAATATTAAATATTTCTTTAAAGCTCCAACAACCAGAATTTTCTCATAGCATTTATAAAAATAACATTTAATACGACTGACTTGTGGTATTTACAAGATCATGAAATAACTTCCAAATTTTCAAAATTATGTTAAGTGCATACACAACTTTCACTTTAACTCTTTTAAAAATAATAATCTGGATACAGAATATATGATCACTCAAAAACCAGATTAATCAGAAAAAGAGTTGTCTGGTTGAATATTCTGGTTAATTGGAGTTTACTTAAGAGAAACTATGATCTAACTTTCATATGGAAAATAAGATTTTAATTAATACTTTTAAAATTATAGGATAACATAAATTAATGAATTCATAACTTCATTTGGGTTTACAAAATCTTATTGACACACAATAAAGAATAATTTTCTTTAAAAGTTTTGTTTTTAGTAGGGAACATAAAAACAAATCTCTTGAGAGTAGAAGAAATCTGAAAATACAAAACCATTTTGGGATGCCTCCTAAATATCAACATTCAACTTAGATCAATGCATTTTACAAGCCTGGCTGACAACCGTTAAAAAGATAAAATTTAGAGAAGTTTTGAAAACTGAGCAAGATTAACACAGGATGTGGAGATAGACTGAGAATGCCCACAACTGTAACAAAATGGGAAGAAAGACTTGAGAATTTGGTGTTTTAAAGCAATGTCTTAGCCACAATGTGTGATGACTAACTTTTGATAGACTTATCTCTTCTTAGTAATGCAAAGATCCAAGACAATTCCAAAGACTCATGATGGAAAATGCTGCCCACATCCAGAAAAAGTCTGAATGTAGACTGAGGTATATTATTTGCTCTCTTTTTTCTTTGTTTCTTCTGTCTTTCTCGCGTGGTTTCTCCCACTGGTTCTAATTCTTCTTTACAACATGACTAATGTGAAAATAGGTTCAATATGAATGTATATGTGCAGCCTATATCAAATTATGCGTTGTCTTGGGATGAAGGGATGGGAGAGATGGGGAGAAAATTTGGAACTGAAAATCTTATGGAAATGAATGTTAAAAACTAAAAATAAATATTTTTTTAAAAAGCATTATCTTTTGCAATAAGTATAAAGTAGTCCTGTTAAAACCTTTCTTGTAATTAATAGCACTGTTACAAAATCTGTGTAAGAATTGTTAGACTTTGAAAAACATACCCATTTGCTCTATTTTGGATGACAAACAGAACAAAATCATACTTGTGTAAAATTCATGGTCTTAAAAGTGTTGGATCTTCTCAGACAGACCTGTGATCACACTGCAAGATTGCAATTTCCCCCTCATTTCCCACTGTTCCTGCAGAAGGTTAGGCTTTTAAAAAATGGATGACCTGTATGTCTCTCTCTCTTGGAGCTCAGCTCAGTCCTTATTCTTCACTGCAGTCGTCTGCATGGCCCAATTATGGCTAGAAACACGAAGCACCTCAGTGAAAGCTGTCTAACACCAGATGCCTGCCTGCCCACCCAGCCAGCGCCCACAGCACACTGCACCAGCTGGTAAGGCTATCCACTCAAGAACCACTCAAATTAATTGCTGATGGTCATTATAACTAGCTTAAGGCTGCCGGGAAAGGTTTGTGGTCATTTTAATTCCTAATAGTCTACTCCAGTGGTTCTCAACCTTCCTAATGCCACGACCCTTTAATACCCGTATTTGGTCATATCTGCATGTGGGCAGACTGGCCTGGAGACGGATAGAGAAGCAGTTCCTAAGACCATCGGAAATATGCGTTTTCCAATGGTCTTAGGTGACCCCTGTGAAAGGGTCGTTTGACCCCCAAAGGGGTCGTGACCCACAGGTTGAGAACCGCTGGTCTAGTGTCTAAGCACACACACACACACACACACACACACACACACACACACACACACACACATTCCCCAAAGAAAAAACATAACAAACCGTAATTACTACTACTTGATAGAAACATCAGAGTTAGTGATCAATGGTACCAAAATAAATCCTTATTCTTTGATTCCATTTGATGATACCAGTCAAGTGACACCATTTGGAGGGGTCTAAGAGAGGTCTATGTTGACACCCCTCCCACTTTTACATCATGACCTTGGCCTTCTTGCAGGCCACTGCATGGCTGTCCCCCATTCCCAGCAGGCTCCCTCCTCAACTCTACCTCCCCACATCCTTCAAGACTCAACTCACATTCTCCCAGAAGCCATGGCTGATGTGTCACCTCTACTATCTATCCCCTGGCTGCTCCCTGAGCTTTTCCTCCGGCATTGTCCTCCATTTACACTGCACATATCTTGTAGGTGCAATTCTATACATGTCTATCCCAATAGAAAGGGAGCTCCTTGAGGGCAGAATCTTTTTTTTTTCCCCTTTCCTTGTTGCCCATCAATTAACACAGGGTCTGGCGTTGACTGACTGACCCCCTGCCTGAAACCACTTCTTCTGGATCACTTTTAAGAAATAAACAGCAGAGCTGCATCAAGGGTACTACAGAAACCTTGCCTGGATTCAGTGAGTGGGGAGGGAGGGGAAGAGAAATGGCAGAATGTTGGTTCTAGCGATCTAAGAAGAACATCTGCCTGGAGGAATCTGAGAGTGATGTGCGGTCCCACAAATCAATGCACTGAATATTACATCAATCACAACACCAGGCAGCTGCTTTACAGAATCAGGGAAAACACCATCCTGAAATTTACGTGGAAAAACAGGAGGCCAAGAACATCTGAAGTCCCTCGGAAATGAAAAGCCGAGAGAGGAGGTTTTGAGCTCCTAGACTTTAAACAAATCATTAAAGGGCTATCATAAAAACAGATAAATAAATCATTGCAACTGATTAGATACACCTGATACTTGGCCAAATACATAAAAATGACTGTCTGACAACATCCTTAGAAACAAAAACTGGGGAAAGATTCCTTATTTAACACACTTGAGAAAAACTGGCTGTTTGGTAGGAAAGGGATTTGAATGCACATCTTACATCATATATTTCAGTAAATTCCAGCTGAATAAGAGACAATGTTTTTTAAAGAACTCCAGAAAAGATAAAAGAAAATGGAATTAAGTATTTATCTCAACTGATGAATAAGGAAGGGAATTACTTCCTTATTCCTAAGGAAAACAGAAGGGCTTACTGGACTTGAGTTAAACATGCTTGATTGTGTTAAAATAAAATTAAAAATCTGCACAAAATAAAAAGTCACAGTGATAGCCACCATCTCACTGTCCTTCACCTGTTTTCACATGATGAGGTAACCACTGATGATGGATGGGGCAATTCCTCAAGGCTGGATGGAACCCTGGGCCTGGAGTCTGAAGAACCAAGTTCAAATCCAGCTCCAGACACTTATGTGGCTGTGTGCCGCTGGCCAAGTGACCCTCTGCTATCCCGTCTTCTGCAGCAGTTTGCTCCTCCTCTCATCCCCCACACTCTCACTAATCTACAGTCTCCCCCTTCTCACCTATAAGCATTCCCAGATCTCCCCTATCTTCTAAGAACCTTCCCTTGACCTGTCCAGCTCACAAAGGATCTTCTGCTATGTCTCTTCTCTTTTGCAGCTAAACCTGAGAAGGGTCAATTACAACTGTTTTCTTTCTCCTCATCCCCTTAACTCTTTGTAGTCTGGCTTCCAATCTCATCATTCAACCAAAGCTGCCTCTCCAAAGCTTTCAGGGAGCTCTTAATCACCAAATCAAATGGTCTCTTCTCCATCTTCACCAGCTTTGGGCAACACTGGTCACCTTCTCCCTGATGCCTATTCCTCTCCAGATATTAATGACAAAAATAAGCATTTCCCCCTGGTTCTCCTTCATCACACTCCTTGCCATCCAGGTCATGCCCACCAAGTGTGGGCGTCCCCAAGGCTCTGTCCTGATCCTGCTCCTCCTTTCCCTCTAAACTCTTTTGCCAGGTGATGTCATCAGCTCCTATGAACTTAAATGCAAAATAATTCCCAGGTCTACTACTTACTCCTCTTCCTAACTTTTCTATTTCTGTGGAAGGCACCACCATTCCCCAAGTCTCCCAGGCTCACAACTGAGGTGCTATCCTCTGCTCCTCACTCTCTCAGCCCCTTGTACTTTTTTTTTTCTTTTTGCTTTTTGGAGGGCAATTGGGGTTAAGTGACTTGCCCAAAGTCACACGGCTAGTAAGGGTGTCAAGTGTCTGAGGCCACATTTGAACTCAGGTCCTCTTGACTCCAGGGCTGGTGTTCTACTCCCTGCGCCACCTAGCTGCCCCTTCAGCCCCTTTTTTCAATCTGTTGCCAGATCCTAGCAATTCTATCTTCATAACATCTTTTTATATGCCCCCTCCTCTCCTCTGATGCAGGTCCTCAGCACCCCATGCTAGGGAGCTGGACAAAGGCCTGGCTTTGGACAAATGTGACAGAAGAACTTTTGGAAATCCTGAAGAACAGTGAACAATTTCCCATGGTCACAGTCATCAGCCTCACCCTGAAAGAACTGGACAAAGCTGGTGCACAAAGAAAATGAACAAAGCCCCCATCTCATAAGACTTCCTGCTGTGCAGTGCAAGTACTGAGAGGGACACTGACTTAGGTGCACAGGTCCAGAATTCCAAGGTAGCATGTGTAAGTGAGGGCCAGAGACTTAGAACGTGAAGGAACCTGTGGTTGGCATCACAAGAGAAGGACCTCCCTCAGCTTCCTGAGAAAGCCAATGATTAATTTCTTTTTCCTCTCTACATCCTACACAGTTCAGGAATCAGAAGGCAATGAGAGAAAGTACAAGTTTCCAGAAAGGAGGATAATGCCAGAGAGAGGATAGTCACAAGCCAAACAAACCTGATCTTGAAGGGAGGATGTGAAGGAAAAGAGCTGGAATCTAAGGGAGGTGCCTTAGATCACCCTTAGATAGCCAGGAAATTACTCAATACATTGTGATCCAGGAATACAATGGAATGGTCTGGAAAAATGACAAAAGATGATTTCAGGAAATCCTGGGTCAGAACCCAGAACACAGAGCTATATAGAAAAATAAGCCTGAGAAACTTGAGAGCTCTGACCAAGGCAACGAGCAGGCGTCTCCAGAAGACGACTACTACACAATGCGTGGTACCCACCTTCTGGACAGAGGGGGAACAGACCCAGGGGAGGCCAGAAACAGGCAGAGGAGTCTGGCCATGGCCAATGGAGGGGTTTGTTTTGCCTAACTCTACTTATTGGTTATGCACAGTTCTTCCCCTGTTGCTTTCTCTTGGTTAACTGGGCAGGGGCAGCTGGGAAGAAAGAGGGGTTAGCAAAAATGATGCAAGGAAAAAAAAAAGAGGCCCATTGTAACTTTAAAAAAATGCATAGAAGCAAATAGAAGTTCAAAAGGAAGCAGAGACAAGCTGGAGAAAATGGAGATTCATGGTTTTGTACAGAATCCTCTTTTTGTGTTCTTCTATGGGTACATAATTGCTTTTTTGGTGTCTAAATTCAGAATTAATTTTTTAAAAAAACTCTACTGGATGAGTTGGAGGGGCTAACAGTGGGGTTAGGGGAGCTTGGTTTCAGTCTGTATGCTGCTATTCCTACTTCATCCATAGTTGTGCTCATAGAGGAGAAATTAACTTGACTGTTGGGTTTTGCTGTGAATCAGCAGTTGTGGATGCTGGGATATCACGGGGACCATCACAGAAGGCTGATGGGGATAAAAGAGCAGCTGAGATATCAGAAGAAAGAGATGAGGGAAATATTTATTTAAAGACATTAAGAGAAGATAATTGGAGGCGGGGGAGGATATTAAGTCAGCACAAGGATCTCTTAGACACCCAGAATAACAGTTATACAACCTGGTCATACCATGGCCACATGGGAGTTAGCAAAGGGAGCCTCCTCTGTACATGTGACTGAACATACAGCAGCATCTCTGCAAAGAAAGGTGGCCCTTTGGCCTCTTTGGTGACCATGATCCTGACATCCATCCTTGTTTGCAGACCTGGGCGTGCCTGGGACTGAGTAAAAGGGGTCAAGAGGAGGGTGGGAGGAAGGGCTCCGGAAAGTGCTGGGGGCCTGAGGAGAGGAGCAGACGAGACACTATGGTATTCGTCACAAACAAACATTTCCCATCCTGAATCCTGAAGAGCCCTGCCCTGAGTTTACTGATGAGGCCACAGGTCCCCTTTCGGGGCCTCTGAGATCCCGATCCCCTCCAACTCTTGACTGAGGAGCCCATAAGCACACCAATCCTATACCAAGTATCTCCCGTGTCTGGCACTACATTCTGCCCAAGTTTGTTCTACTGCCTAATGACAGCCCTCCCATGCAAAGGCTTCCTGACTCCCAGCCCCCTCGCTTGCTCTTTCTGGTCCCCACCAACGGCCTCAGGGTTGCCTTTGGTTTTCTGCTTTTAGCATTTTTTTCCAAGGCCTTAGCTTATACCGGTTATCATGTGGAACACTCCCCTTCCAAACCCCTGATGTTCCAGACCAGGGATCTTCATCTTTTGGGGTCAAACACAGACTATTTTTTGACAATGTCTGCACAAGTCTATGGACCCCTTCTCAGTCATGCTTTTAGTAATGCATACAATAAAATATATAGGATTTCAAAGAAAGCCAATTGTAATGAAATACAAAATGTTTTTTAAGAAACAAGTTCATAGGGGTAAAGGGATAAGAGAGGGATGAGAAATGACAGAAAAGAGGGCAAATGAGGGGGAGGGATAATCAGAAGCAAACCCTTTTGAGGTGGGACAGGGTCAAAGGAGAGAACAAAATAAATGGAGGGCAGGACAGGAAGGAAGGAAATACAGTCTTTCACAACATAACTATTATGGAAGTGTTTTGCATGACTACACATGTATAACCTACATAACCTACATCAAATTGCTTGCCTTCTCCATGAGGGTGAGTGGGGAAGGAGGAAGGGAGAGAATTTGTAACTGAAAGTTTTAAAAATGAATATTAAAAATTGTTTTTACATGCAACTGGGAAATAAGATATACAGGCAATGGGGTATAGAAATCTATCTTGTCCTACAGGAAAACAGAAGGGAAGGGGATAAAAGCTGGGGGGAGGGGTTATAGAAGGGAGGGCAGATTGGGGGAAGGGACAATAGGAATACAAGCTGTCTTGGGGTGGGGGGAAGGGAGAGACGGGGAGAAAATTTGGAACTCAAAAGCTTGTGGAAGTGAAAGTGGAAAACTAAAAAGAAAGAAAGAAACAAACAAGTTCATAGGTCATCCTGCACCCTGCTGCCAAAGTGACTTTGCTTAATCGAAGATCTGACCACACCATTCCTTTGCGCAATAAACTCCCAGGGCTCCCTAGTGCCTTGAGGATTCAATACAAACCCCCTTGGCCCCAACCTAGCTCTCCGGCCTTATCCTACCTTGTTATGATACCACCTCCTGCTTCCCCAAACTCACTATCTTCCCCCTCCCTGTTTTAGGAAAATCAATTTGGCAGCCTGGTGGAGGACATATGGGAGAGGGGAGAGAAGAGGAAGGGAGACCAATTAGCAGGAGATCCCAGTCACTGGGCTGAGAGGTGATCTAAGCCTGCCCAGGGGGATGGCTGCTGAGGTAGAAATGACAGGTTCTGGCCCCTGAAGGGCACCAAGGACAGCACCAAGGATGCAAAGGTGGGCGACTGGTAGAGGAAGGGCCTTCAGAAGCTGGCTGGCTTGGGAAACCCTGGCTTATGTTTTAGACGTGCTGAATTTGAGATATCTACAGGACACTCAAGGGGACATGTCCCAAAGTCTGCTGCTGATGTTGGCCTGAAGGTCAAGGTGAGGGAATCACACTGCCCCTGGCATCCCCAAGCCAGAAATAAGGTAGCCTGGCCTCAAGAAGGGAGAGATGGGGCACAGACTGACTAGAAGACTGCTCTAAGTTCCAATAAGAGAAACGCAAATCAAAAGAACTCAGAGATTTCACTTCACCCCCAGCAAATCGGCAATACCAGAGAACTACACTTGGCAAGGGCTTTGCCAGTACCAACACATCTTTATGATTCCATGGCTCCTCAAAGATGTGTCCCACAAGTTCCCAATGCACTCATCATCTGTTCATTGTGAAAACACACTGGGCTTAGCAAAGCCTCCCAGGTTGAGGTATAAACTGGCACTGAGCCTTACAGGAAGACAAGTAGTTCAGGAATCTCTGGAAGGTATCCAGGGGCAGGTTTGCTGGGAAATGTTTAACAATTGGCTCTCCAAAGAAACGTACCCAAGATACTTTTAAGTTTAATCAGAATGTTTAACGTTTTCTCCATCTTTTTCCTAAATCTAGACAATCAATCAAACAACAAATCCACTCCTGATTTGTAGCCTTTGTTGACTTCTGAGGTATAAATGTCCAAACTGAAAATTTAACACTCAGCTCTTCTAGGAAGCAGTTCTAGCACACCTTCTAGCTGTAACTATAGAAACAGCCTTGATAAAAAAAAAAAAAGTAGCATCAATCTTGGCACAAAGCAAAGACATGAGTGCTCACCCCTGGAATGGAGAAGAGAGAAAAAGAGTCTATGTTGAAGGATCCCCAGGGCATGGCGAGGTACTCATCTGCTCTACACTTAAATATAGAATCAACTTCTCAACATATTTAACTAGAAAACTGACCATGTTACTATGACCTAGATGGGACGGGTGAGGAAGGTACCTAGGACAGACAAGTCATCCTGGAATGAGCTGACAGTCAGCAGAAGACCTGGCATGGGGTGCTGTAATGTTAGACAACAGCCCCATGAGCTTTTATAACCCTCATATTGCAGATGAGGCTTCACGAAATGAATGAGCACTCCTGTGGTCACACAGCTCAGAAGAAACTGCATTACAGTGGAACCTTGGTCTTCCTGATTTAAATTCCAAGGAAAACAAATATCAAATGATTAATATTCAAAGATGAATTTATCAGTTAACTATAATGATGATAGGACTTTTTTTTATATTTCTCAGCTGGTCCCCTTCAAAACAAGCCAGTTGTTGTTTGTCAGGCAAGACCAAGATAAGGACTTATCCAGGACCTGCCATGTGAGATTTATGCACCTTATCTGTACCCCAAAATATTAACAGGCCTCTCCCAACTTCTGAGAGACAGAAACCCTAAAGTTAATTCACACCCTTTGTAAAGCATGGAAAGGCATGAAAAGCCTTCAGAAAAATTAGCCAATAGATTCTGAACATGAGAGGAATTCTCCTTATCCTCCCACTGTAAACCAATGAGGGCAGGAAGGGAAAGGAAAGGAGTCTCTAACTCCTTTATTAGGGGAGGAACAGATGGAGTAAGCACAAAACAGCTCTCAGATCTTTAGGAAAACCATGTGCTAAGTAAAAATGTTATATCCTTTTCATATGTTTGTTATCTTTCTCTTTTTCATGTTATCTTCTCTAAGAACAGGTCTTCCATTGAAAAAACTACCCACCTAAATGCACACATGCACATCTCTCTCCTGATTTCTGCCTGTCCATGGCTTTCCTTTACAGCATGGAGCAATGGATGGAGAGAGGGCTGGTCTTGGGGAGATGAAATGAAATCCCACCTGTTCCACACTGGCCATTAGCCTCAGGCGAGTAACTCTCTCAGACTGGTCACTACACAAGAGCTGCCTATCTGCATCAGTGAACAGTTTCCTCACCCATGAATTCCCTACATGAGGGAATTTATAAGTCCTCCCTCTCCTGAAGAAAGTCTCCCCTACAAATTATGGAAACTCAATAAATGTTCTTAACTAAATTCCACTTAAACTCACTTAAACTCACTAAGCAGGATTACACTAGAATGCTTAAGACTATTTTTGCACTTTTATAGTTATTCTTTGCTCTTAGAGGTCTTTAGAAATGAAATGAATCAACCACAACTACCTGACTAAATATTAATATACAAAAAGATTTATGGCAGGTGGCAATTACTAAAGCAGGTGATAATCATAAAGAACCTGAACATGCAAACAGACAAGGTGTTTCATGAACACAGGGTGCATCGAAAACATACCAACAGTTATTTAAGTGCCTGCTAAGTATCAGACACTCTGCTACACTTCAGAGAAAAGACAAAAATGAAATCAGTCTTGCCCTTGAGAAGCTTAAACTCTATTGCATGGAATACTACATGGTGGAAAAGGCAAACCCTACAGGAAGTGGTTTGCTATTATCCCAAAAATAAGGGAAACAATTCCCCAACTCTGTACAGAAAGGGCCACCAAGCTGCCTCTACAAAACAGAACCATTCATAATGGATGAACTGCTAGAATGAGGCACAGTTATGTCCTATTCAAAGTAAAGCTTGCAAAATTACTTCACTTCCATTTGTCTACCCTTCTCTAAAATAAAGATTAAATACAACATCTTAAAGTAAATCTTCCTGTTTCAAAAGAAAATCTGATCAACCCCAAGCCTCTGCTCTCTCAATCTGAGGGGTTCAGTTAACTGAGCAGAAAGCACTACCTTCCTAGAATTTGCCAACAATTCTCTCTTCCCTCCACAGTATAAAAGCTATAATATCTGCCTTTACTCAATGAGAGCCAATCTCTTTGTTTAATCGAGGTTCTAACTCCATTCCTTTCCCATCACCATCTCTAGACAAAATCTGGATACCTCACAAAACTCAGGGACTTACTGGCTTTCTGTAAACATAGGCTCAAAGACAGCCTCGGAGCCCTGCTAAACAATCTTACTTACATAAGTCAAGTTCAGGACAGTTTTGCTGTGGTAGAGCATAGCCAAGGGCCCCATCGAGTCTCAGCTCTAACCCTTCCTACTGAAATGGAAAGAGCACAATTTGGCCTCAAGGGCTCTAGGTTCGAATTCCAGCTCTTGCCCCCTCCCTGGTGACCTCAAATGAGCTGCCTCATCCCCAGGCATCAGATGCTTTGTCCATAAAACCATAGAGGAGGATGAGATGGCCCTTTCCTCTTCTCCATCCTAGGATGTCACCACCCCAACTGGTCTCTGGCCAACCCTGTAAGTTAACAGCTGCTGGCCAGCCTTGCCCATGACCATCCCTTCCTCTGGTTGTCCACAAGTTATCTGACAAGTGGGGTTGTGGTCTGGGGGCTGGCTTCTCTGGTCTTCCTTATGCCCCACAAAGTGCCTGGTACCCAGCCCAATACCGTAAGACATCAGGTGAATTTAAGGTAAATCAGGTGAAGCCAAACTGCCAAAGTACACTTTGTTAACTGAACCCATCAGAAACATCCAAACTGTGAGCACCATAAAATAAATTACCTTGCTCATACTGTGTGGTAACAGGATATTCTGAAGTCTTTTCAAATAGATATTTTCACTTTCTGATTAGCAAAACTAAGGTGAATGTCAATGGAGCTTTAAACAGACAACAAGGGAATGAAATTCTGTGCAGCTGAGTTCACTTGTCTCAGATGTGCCAAAGGCGATGCCCAAAGTAAAGCCCACAGCTATTAACAACACAAAATAGGAACATCTCAAGTGGCGTTGGGGAAACCAGAGGGGGAAGAATTTGGGGAGGGAGAAGGTTTTTTTTTTAAGTACAAAGGGGTGTGTGTACACGAGGGCATCGCTAGGGTCTTGGCCAACACAGTTGGACACAAAGTCAATATTTAAAGGTGACACTTGGCAGAGAAGAGAAAAAATGGCTCTGACTCTCCCCAGGCCATAGAGACCTTGGTCGGGTGTGTCCCCGGTGCGATGTGCCTCGGTTTCCCCCTCTGTAAAAGGAGGGAGGCCTAAATGAGCTCTAGCTTTCCTACTCCATGGAAGGGGGAGGAAGCAGGGGAGAAGGGAGGAGTTCTCAGACCCGGTAGGAGCTGACTGACCAACCAAGGTCCTCCTACGGCCTCGGTGACACTCACAGAACAACCCTCAGCTTGGTGCTATGGAAAGTGTTCGGGGACTAAGCCCCAGCTGAGCTCCCTGCTACCTGTGCGACTTTGGCGCCAGTCACTTGACCCTGTCCCCAGGCCTCAGTTTCCCCATCTGTAAACCAAGAGGATGAACGCTAAGTTCCCTTGCAGTTCTCCATTTACACTGCTCAGTCTGACTCTGGGTCACAAGTCACCTCATCTCCTGGCCTCAGTTTCCTCATCTGTAAAATGGGGGTGGGGTGGCCTAGAGGGCCTTTCCGCTTCACATTTCTAGTCCCAAGAGAGCTACGGTAAGTGGGGGCTCCGGGCCCGGTGGAGAGATAACGAGCCGGCCAAAGTCACAGTTGGGGGGGGGGGGCTGGGCACGAGCTCCAGGGGAAGGCAAGGGGGCTCAGGCGGGCAGGGGCGAGGAGACTGGGAGCGTGTGAACGGAGAGAGGCGGGACGCGCTTCTGGGGGAGAGGGCAGGGAGAGAGAGGAGGAGGGAAGGAGCGCGCGTGCCTGCGGGGGAGGGCCTCCTCGCCTCAACCGTGAGCCCGAGGATAGGGAGGGGGCGGCGCTCGGGGGGTGGGGTGGGGTGGGTGAGTACTGGGTGTCTCCGCGGGGGTGGGGGGGAACGCTTCCGGGAGGTGTCGGGCCGGCTCGGTGTAGGGCGCGGCCTCCTCACCTCCTCCGTGACCGTGGGGCAGTAGAAGACGAGCAGCAGCGTGCTGAGCAGGTTGATGAGCAGCCCACTCAGGGTGATGGTGTTGGGCGCAACCCAGAGCGGGACGCGCTCCACGAGCCAGCGCCAGAAGGGCTGCAGCAGGGGCTCGAGCAGCGACGTGCCGGCCGACGAGTAGCGGTGCTCCTCCAGCCGCCGCAGCTGCGCGGGGCTCAGCGGCGAGGACAGCGTCGACAGCGCCCACGAGCCCGGGCCGCCCGGGCCGGGGCCACAGTGCCCACCGCCCGCCCCCGAGGCCACCATGGCCGCCGCAGCCTCCGCCGCGTCTGCGTGAGCTCGGGACAGCCGGAGGAAGGGACGGCTGGGGGCGGGCACTGGCAGGGGGGCGGGCACTGGCAGAGGGGCGGGGCCCGGGGGCGGGGCCGTTAGTTCTCTCACGCACTGGGGTGGAGGGGGGGCTCCGTGTGCACATGCGCACACGCGCCTGGCACGCAGCCCCGGGGACGAGCGCGCGCGCCTGCGCCCTCGTCGGCGGGGCGGGGTGCGGGGGGGGGGGGATGTCCGGGGAGAGCGCTTTAGGCCTAGGTACGCTAGCAGACGCCTCAGGCAGGCTGCGGAAAGGATGGGCACAGAGGGAAAAGTGAGGCCCAGGGAGGTCACGTGCCATGATGGGTCATGGTTTAATCTGTCGCATATTACAAAGGAGCATAGCCGTAGGGGCCCCCAGAGGCCATTTGGTCTAATCCCTCTATTTTACAGCTAGGGAAACAGAGGCCCAGGGCAGTCACGTGCCATGTGAGAGAACTTAATGTCCTCATTACCGAGCATTCTAGATCTAAAGATTGGCTTGACTTTGTATAAGGATACAATTAAGAGCTGAGCTTTAGACCTGGGAAGAAACCTTAGAGACCATCGGTCTGGATCCATCTTACAGGGAAGCACACAGAGACCCGGGGAGCTGGGTGGTTTGTCCTGTGAAGAACAGGGCCCTGACTCAGGTCGTCGTTGTTCACACGAGCACCAAACCCTGGGCTTGGCGCTTGTGGCGGATGGCAGCCCCCAGCGGAGGTCTGACCGCTCTCAGCACTGAAGAAAAAGGGGGTGCCACATTTTAGCTCCTAAGAAGGGCCTCCTTCTCACCGGGAATAGAAGAAACCCAGGTACGAGGGCTCGTGGAAGACGGGTTAGGCAGTGTGCTGTAAACCAGAAAGCCTGGGGTCCAGGCCCAGACCACATGTGGCCACCTGGGTCCTCAAGGCGGCCCTTTGAATGCAAACTTCATGGAACAAATCTCGTTCATAAAAGGCTTTGTTCTGTAAAACTTGGATTCAGTCAAAAGGCCTCACCCAAGGACCTAGAAGTCCCCACCCCTGACCCTGGGCTCTTCCTAGTTCTTCAAAGGAAAAGGTCAAGTTCTCAGGGCCTCCATTTTCTCCCATGTAAAATAAGGGGGTTGGTTTCTAAGTACTCTCTCTGTCTCTCCTATCAAAAAGACTATGATTACGTGGACTATGATACTCTTTCCACTTCTCTACCCTTTGATCCCCACATGCCACTGGCACCATGCCCTGGATACCCTCCAGGGCCCCACACCTCACAATGTAACTGCTGAGCAGGAGGATTCTGTCACAAAAGTTCTCTGTTGCCCAACCTGAAATGGGGAGGCTGATCTGGCTCTCCAGCCCATGGGGACCCAGAGTGGAGAGCTAGCTCAGAGACTGCAAGGGAGGCTGTTCTCTGTTAGACGTTCTCCATTTCTGGATGCAGCCCATTCCAGAGACCGCCGAAGCCCCAGCCTGGGGTAAAAGGCAGCCCCTGTCCAGGCAGTTCTCACCACACATGGGGGAAAGTGAGGTTCCATTGTTCCTTGAGGCCACAAAGTACATGCATCTTTATTTCATGGGAAGGCTTATCAGGGCTTCTGAAAGCCTCTCCCAGGAAGATGATAGGACTTTGGGGATTGGGAACCCAGTTCTGAGGTTCACAGTACACAGTCTCTGTCTCACTGGAACTGTTCATCTGTGACTTTTCACCCACTTATTTCTTCAGCCAAGTTCCCACAAAATGTTACACTTTCTCATAGAGTTGAATGAGGCACAACAGTAACACATGAAGTAAAGAAGTCACCAAAGGCCTAGCCCTCCTTGGGGGCAAAAAAAAAAATTGGAGTTTTCAAGTCTAGAATTCATTGCATATTTTTAAAAATTCAGTTGTATGTTCTTTTCAGCTCTGATTTCTCTTCCTCCACCTACTGAGAAGGCAAGAAAAACAAAACCTATTACAAAAATGTGTAGACATGCAAAACAAATTCCTGCATTAGTTTACAAAAAAAAACAGGAAGAAAGGAAGGAGGAAGGGAGGGAAGGAAGGAAAAGAGAGGGGAGGGAGGAAAAGGAAGGAGAAAAAGAAGAGTAAGGAAGAGAAAGAAGAGGGAGGGAGGGAAATAGGAAGAAAGGAAAGAGAAAGGGAATGGAAAGGAGAGAGGAAAGGAATGAGAACGAAAGAAAGCAAGGGAGGGAGGGAAGAAGGAAGGAAGAAAGAAAGAAAAAGAAAAATCTGCTTCAAGCTGCACTCTGAATTGGTCATGACCGTGCAGGCAAATATCAGAGGCAGGATTTGAACATAGTACTTCTGACTTCAGCATCGATGTTCTCCATTGGTGGTATGAATTAAAAAAAAATTGTTTATGTTTTCTTCATATAAAAGTTCCCAGGACAAGTCAAGCTTTTGTGACCTGGGGACCCTTCAGCAAAACAAGCATTTTATGGGATTGAAGACCCCCCAAGCAGATCATGATTTTTTTTTCTCTTCCAAAGGGAAGGAACCCGGGGGGCAGGGAGGGGAGGAGCAGTGCAAATCAGAACCAAATCTCCGAGCCCAGGGAATGGCAAACTTACTTTTTCTCTGTGTTTGAGGAATTCAGCTGCTTTTAAGAAAGTAGACTGTCAGAGATTCAACTCTGAGTCCATTAGCATATGTAGGTCTCTTCAATTAGTTACCTCTTTATCTTCCCAAGATGATGAGGGGGTTGGACTGGATGAGGGGCAAAGTCCCTTCGGTCTCTAAATCTGTGATTTTAGGACCCTTGTGTAAGTGCAGAGTGACCCTGGACAAGTCACTTAACCACTCCGAGATCTAGGCACCTCCCTAAAACTATAAGCTGCTGACCTATTTTGTTAAAGCTTCCTCATCTGGGAGTTCCCAGAACCATTGAAATCACAGCTCCAGCCTCTAATTAGGTTTAACAAGGTTATTAACAAAAGTGCCCTAGTCCCTTATTTCTCTTTTTTTTTTCCTGTCCATTTAAAAAAATTAAATGTTTTTTTTCATCCTGAACTTAGTCAACAACCACCTCAAATATTTCAAGGCAAAAAGAGTATGAAAGAGATTTTGATAAGAATCTATGTACTTCTATCACAGAGAGACATGCCTCATATCCAAATCTTACTGCTTCTCCCTTCCTTCCCCTGTAGTTCAGGTCCTTAGCACCTCTTGACTGATCATTGTACCAGCCTCTTAATTGGTGTTTTTGCCTTTAGTTTGTCACCACTTCAGTCCCTCTTACACACCGCTGTCAAAGTAATCTTTCTTAAATGCCAATGTCAGTCCAACCAAACCCAGTGGTTTCCTCTTACTTCTCGATTAAAATACTGAATTCACTCCTCTGTTCAGTTTTTCAGTCCTGTGCAGCCTGTTGTAATGTAGCCGCTTCCTTGGAGGCGACTCCCCCTCTTGCCCTCTGCAGTCTGGACAAACCAGATTTCCTTAGGGAGACAGAATTGCACAAAGTTGGGGGTCCTCTCCTCCAGAGCCATTGGAATTGAGCAGTGAGGCAAAAGTCAAGATGACTTGTGTAGCCATGGTGATGCGATACAGGCTCCCAGAATCAGCCAAGTAGAAATAACATGCCAACAATGGCATGGGTCTTGAGCAGCACTTGTTACTCAGGACACCCCATCTCCCATCTCTAGGCCTATGCACTGGCTGTCCCTCATGCCTGGAGTGAACTCTCTCCTTCCTTCCACATCAGAATCCCTATCTTCTTTTAAGACATAGAATAAAAACACCATCCTCTGCATGAAAGACTTTCAGGATCCCTCCAGCTTCTAAGTGCTCTCTCTCCCAAAAGGTCTTGTATTTAACTGTTGTGTATATTTTTATTCAGTCATGTTATATAAATGCTGTGTGTGTCTGTGTGTATATCTATACATACAAACATATACATATGTGTATATGTGTGTTTGTATATGTTGTCTCCATCTGCAGAATATAAGTTTCTAGTGAGTCAGGATTGCTTGAATATTTGTAGCCCTAGTGGCTAGTACATTCTCTGGTGCCTAGTAGTTACTAATACTCAATGACTGATTAAGAAGTATTTGTGTATTAAGAAGTATTTCACAGGAGGCACTGAAGTTTTCTGGCCCCTGGCCTCTAACTATTACACCAGTTGTTAGACAGTTAAACACACAGGTAAACACAGGAGGGCAGGTAGGAGGCATTCTAGCATTAGCATGGGTTCATTCTTGATTAGGGCAGACAGGAAGACAGGAATGAACTCACAAGTGGTTAAATAAACTAGCTCACTTTATTCTAGTCTATTCTCAAAAGGGAGTTGCTAATAATGGGAGCACCAACTCCTACAGCATTCCCTAATCACCCTTCTCAAAGGGGCAGGTGAGAAGGGGTCTTGATGGGGTCAGTCAAGACAAGCACAGCATTCCAGCTTGTGCACTCCCCTAAATCCCCTCAAGCCTCAGTGGGGGCCAGTTGTGGCACACGTAGCATTACACTGTCATATTCCCCACCTGATGATCAGTGCCCACTTGATTTATAGGGCAATAGGTAAAGAAGGTGTATTACCGGTGACAGCAGATTAACTTCAGCAATATCATCATTCAGTGCAAGCTTAGTAAAAATCACATTATATCATCCCCTTATCTCACCACTCAGTCAAGGTAGGACTTGCTTACAAGTCATGAGCCTGGGAAATATTGTCTAACACTTGGCAACTAGATATTGTTATGGCTGTGGATCCTAAGAAACTAAACTCTATAAAAGAATAACAAAATTCTCCTTACAGTGTATGTATATCACGTATATGTGCATGTACACATGCATCACATTCACACACATATGCATGTGCATACATTGTGATATATGTGCATACGTGCTGATATGTGCATCTCTGTATATGTACATATGCATGTGTGTATATGTGTGTGTGACTACCCTCTAACCTTCCTCCCCTCTCCCTAGTAGAAGCCATCTCTCATAACAAATGTGCATGATCCCACCACCAAATTGGTTGGTTGTCTTGAGGATGCACATCTGTCTTCTGTATCTCTGGGCCCTCACCTTTCTGTCTGGAGGCAGGAGGTGTGTTTCATCATAACAGCTTCTTGAAGTCATTTTTGGTTATGGCTTTGTTCACAGAAATCTGGTTTGTCTGGATTGCAGAAGGCAGGAGGGGTAATAATTTCCAGTGAAGCTGTTACATTGGAGTCAGGTTGTATAGGATTGTAAAAGCTGAACAGAGGAGTTTAATACAGTATTTTAATCGAGAAGTAAGAGGAAACCACTGGATTTGGTTGAACAATTCAGATCTGCATTTAAGGAAGGTTACTTTGACAGCAGTGTGTAGAAAGGACTGAAGTAGTCAGAAATTGGTCAGAGTTTGAAGGTCTTTCAAAAATGTTTTCCTTCATATTATTTTTGTGGTCATTCTGGGAATTATTCTCTTGTTTTGGCACATTTGTCTCCCTATCAAATTATATATCTTCCCATGTTTTCTCTGAATCTGTCAAATTTGTCATTTCTTAAGACATGATAGTAGTTTTGTAAATATGAATCCTTTCCCTGTCTTAGACTTCTGTGGGACATATAGAGCCCCTCTCTCATTGAGCTCTTTGGGGTAGTAGAACCACAGGGTCAGAGAATATGTATCTTCTACATGGTTTAAAAATGGGGTTTTTATTAATGCTTTTTTTATGTCATTCACTATCCTTTCCCCTCCTTTGCAAGCACCAAAGTAGAAGACCTCCCTTGTATATATGTATAGTCAAGCTAAACAAATGAACACATTTGCTGTGTCAGAGAATGCCTCTGATCCTGAGTCTGTAGTCTAGCCCCTCTCTACCAAGAGATGGGAGGGATATTTCATCAGTCTTGTGAAGACGGATCAATGCTTTGGTCTGAGTTCTGAGGTCTTTCAAAGTTGTTCTACTCTAACATAAATTGTTCTGATTCTGTTCATTTCACTGTGCATCAATTAATACAGCACACCATATTTCTTTGAATCTATCTTACACATCAGTTCTTATGGAGCAATAATATTCCATTATATTCACATACTGTAATCTCTTCAGTCATTCCTCAACTGATGAACCAGCTGTTCACATTCCCACTGTGTCTTGCCTACAATTATCTTAGTCTGATCCCTCCTCCAGCTAGAAATGATCTTTTTTCCTAAAAGTCTTCCTTTTTTATTTTTTCCTTTCTTCTTCCTTTTTTATTTTTTCCTTTCTTCTTCCTTTTTTATTTTTTCCTTCCTTCCTTCTTTTTTCTTCCTTCCTCTTCCTTCTTTTTTGTTTTTTGTTCCTCTTCCTTTTTTGTTTTTCTTCCTTCCTCTTCCTTCTTTTTGTTTTTCTTCCTTCCTCTTCTTTGTTTTTTCCTTCCTTCCTCTTCCTTCTTTTTTGTTTTTTCTTCCTTTTTTGTTTTTTCCTTTCTTCCTCTTCCTTCTTTTTTTCTTCTTTCCTTCCTCTTCCTTTTTATTTTTCCTTTATTTTTTTTAATTTTAATTTTTACTTTTTGGAGGGGGGAAGATAGGGCAATTGGGGTTAAGTTACTTGTCCAAGGTCACACAGCTAGAGTGTGTGTGTGTGTGTGTGTGTGTGTGTGTGTGTGTGTAGTGTCTGAGGTTAGATTTGAACTCAGGTCCTTCTGACTCCAGGGCTGGTGCTCTATTCACTGTGCCACCTAGCCACCCCTTTTTTCATCCTTCCTTCCTTCCCTCCACCCTTCCTTTCTTCCTTCTTCTCTTTCCTCTCTGCGTTGTTGTATTCAATATACATAGAGTTCCAGTTCTGCTGATCTTACTTTGCAACACTTTCTCCAGGTGTGTACTCTGTGTGTGGGTGTGTATTCTTATATGGTTTCTATTTTTTTATGGCAACTGAATATTCTTTTCAAATATGGTCATTGGTTGAGAGTTTGTTGCCATTCTCCAATTGTTGAACTATCTATATCATCCAATATTTTATTGCACAGAACAGCTATAAATATTTTTGGACAGATTGGTCCTTTGTTTCCTTTTTTTGTACAGGTTGGTCCTTTTTGGGGGGGGTGGTTTTTTTTTCCTTTTTTGTGATAATTTTCAGACAGTTCTAAGAATAGGCTGCAAAGTAATTCTTGGACATTGCAGGTTTCCATTTGCTCTCCACAAAAATTAGCATATGATACAAAAATTTAATTCTATTAATGACCCTTAAGTTCTCTTAATGAATTGACTAGAAACAAAACCAGTTCATTAATGACGTTATTCAAAAGATCAAAGATTTAGAGTTATAAGGGACCTTTGAGGCCATCAACTATAACCCCTCATTACACAGCCCAGAAAAGCTGAGTGGCCCAGGATCACAGAGCCAGCCTGACAACAGGCATTTTCTAAGTATCTACTACATTCAGAGCGCAAACAATCCCCAAACAAAGTAATTCTGTGATTTGAGTAGAAAAATCTTTTCTACCTCCTGGAGGAATCCAGTACCAGTTATGTACAGGGAGGCACAGTTTAGAGGGGAGAAATTCCATTTAGGTACAGGAAGGGTGGAAAGAGAGGATCCAACAAACAGTTCCAGCTGTTCCCAGGGGTCAGTACACACTCCTTAAGGCATGACCTGATTTCCACACGGCCTCCATAGCAGCTGCAGGAGATTTTTCACAGATTCTTCAGTGGGTTCCACATTTCTCAAATCAGCCTGAAGGACCATTTGTGAAAGCAGCTTGAGCCTCAAGGACAAGGATCTAATAGCTGGATGGATGCCCAACACAGGCTGCCCTGTGCTGAGCGTGGAACTTTCTCTGGGAAGCTGCCACAGCTTCTGGGACATAGATGTTCAATCCTTGAAGTATATGCAATCTCAAGGCAATATCATGTTTTCACATACTTTTCAAACAATTTCCTCCTCTCTGAAGAAGTGCAACTTTCCATTTCCTTTACTAGAGTTCCAATTTTCTACTAGGGTTATAGGAGTATACCTTCCTGTGAGTGAATTAAGACCTTTGTCTTTATTGTGTAGAACTGCAACAAAGGTGAGGCAACCAGAATTTTGCACTAGGGTTCAGGAAATATAGAGGGCACCAATATCCCTTATATGTCTTTAACAGGCAAAAACATCTTTACTTAGAAGAATTACAAGATGCAAGCTTCTGCAAGCTACCAGATGTCATTCGTCCCCCCCCCCCCCCCCCCCCCCGCCCCATATACACCTCTACCATCAATGGCTCTGCCCTGCTCCCTCCCCCTGCTAGCTTCTTCCCCAGCACTGGTGGTCCGAGGTTTCTTTCCCCCCTCCCCCAAATGTATTTTGTGTTTGGTATACTCCCTATATAAAGACATGGCATGCTTGGGATAGGAGAGGCATATTTTTTTGTATGTTTTTCTGTGCCACTCAGCTTTGTTCACTTTTCAGCATGAAAGTTTATTTATCCTGGAAAAAATGTTTCGAGAGTGACAACACACACACACACACACACACACACACACACACACACACACACACATACACACACACTCTCTCTCTCTCTCTCTCTCTCTCTCTCTCTCTCTCTCTCTCTCTCTCTCTCTCTCTCCAAGTACTGTTTGGTGTGACTTAAAAACAGGTTGACTTTTTCCAAAACAAAATCCCTGTGGGTTGGAGGGACCTATGGGAAGACGAGTAGCATCTATATATAGAAAGAACAAAGGGCCAAGTTATTTAGAACCAAGATATAGTCCCAGAACACATGCCCTGGTTACTGTAAAGCGCAGCTTCCTCCCCACTTGGGTTCCAGCATGTCTCTAACTGGCCCTCGCCAGCTCCAGGGGTGCCAGCTGTGCCACATCTGGGTGGGCAGAAATGGTGGTGAACCAGAGCGTCCCTTTCGACACTGAGATCTTTTTTTATTTGAATATTTAACCACCAGGTAGTGCTGCTAGCACAGTACATTTAGGAGTCCTATGGAAGCCTCTGCTGTCAAGCGCACTTGGGTAAGGAGAAAGTGCTTGGCCAGTTCTGTGCTCCTGGGGGTCACCTTCTAGCTGCCGGGTCTGCCTCTCTCTCCACAGCTTAGTCCTGGATTTGGGGTCAGGAAAACCTGAGTTCAAATCCTGTCACTGACCCTTACTAGTGGTATGACTCTGGGTATGGGCAAGTCGCTCAATCTTTCTCTGCCTCTGTTTCCTCATCTGTAAAATGGGGAATATAAATATCACCTGCCTTACAGGGTGGTTGTGAAATAACCTATGACAAGCACTTTGTAAGCCTTAAAGCAGTATGTAAATACCAGCTATTATTTTTATCTACCTCATCAAAATAAGCTCTGAGCCCTACCCACTGGTTAACTTCCTTTCCTTCTTTTAGAATGTCTCTACTTCAGTAAGTGCTAGTCATGTAACTTTGGCATGATGATGTGGGCTTTAGACAGAGGCAGATAAATATGCTTAGATATAACATGTAAGCAAATAAGATATAATGATCAGAGAACACAAAGCATAATAAAATAATAAACCAGGTACCAAACAGCTTCCAGCCCACGGCTCTTGCAAATCCTGGAAGTCTCGTCATTTCCAGTCAGTGTTTCATTTGAGTCCTCCCTCAAGCAGGCTAAGTAGTGTCATGATAGCGCCCCCATATGTTCAACTCACTTTTCTCATAGAAATGGTCATCCCCCCACACCCTACACACAAACTCTGGTATCAGGGGCTTAGCTCGTCCTGGAGTGTTGAACTCGAAATCTGCTGCAAGCTGGCACTTGGAAGGGTGATGATTTCTCCAGTTCCAGTCTTAGTAAGGATCTCTGACTTCTGACTTAAACTTATGTCGGTTACTGTGGAGTGGCCAGTCCTGGTGGTAGCCATGATTTGTGGTCCTTATGTCCTTTTTTTTCTGGATCTTCAGTAGGAGTGAGAGGGGTGCTTTCTGTTCCATCTATATCTCACCATTTGACTTCCTATCACCCCACTCCCACCCACATTCCCCATTGCTCCTGTTAATAGGGTTGGTGAGAGGCAGACAACTGTGCTTATTTCAATTCAAAACATTTTTTCTAAATGCTTTTTATGTGGAAGGCACTGTTCTTGGTGCTAGAGATCAAAAGAAAAATGAAACAATCCCTGCTTTCATAGATATAATTTTTGATGGGGTCTGGGGGGGGGGAATATTCTTAGATCCATTAAGATAATATACACATATGTTGTTGGTCTTTCATTTTTGAATAGAATCAATGACATCACAGAGTGATGACTTGTGTGTGAATTGGATTTAACTTAGGCAGAGTTGTGCAAAGTCATCTGCCTCACTCTCTTCCAGAGTCACCCAGGTCCAGTGGCACGACAAAAGTCAAGATAACTGGTGATGGCCTGGATGCAGTGGATGACCTTGCTATCTTTGATGTCTGACCAAGCTCTAATCATTCTACAGAGCCTGCTTCATCTGCCTTCATGGTCATTGAAATAATTGTTCCTATCTGCCCATTTCACATTCCAGTGGGGGAAGTCTTCACATGCTTGGGGTAGACATTCCCTTAACTCATGTATTAAGCTCAAAAGACAAAGTACCCTAAAAAATTTGAGGAGAGAGAGAATACTTTCTAGTTTGGGGACAGAGAGGGGTTAATGAAAGGACCCTAAGCTGAGACTTGAGGTGAAAAGATTTGGCTGCATGGATGTATCAAGGTGGAAAGGGCAGAATGAGAACAGGCAGCAGCCAACAGTCCAGTTTGGCTGGAATACAGACTATGTGGAGGGAAGTCATGGGAAATATGCTAGAAAGTTAGGTTGGAGCTCCATTGCAAAGAAACCTTAATTGCTAAACCAAGGAGGTTACATTCTATCCCATAGAAAATTGAGAGCCATTGAAAACATTGGAAAAATGGAGTGACAGGGACATTTTAAAGATTATTTTGGCAATTCTGTGAGGGATAGAATGAAGAAAGGATTGAAAAGAAGTAAGTAGACCATTTGGGACACAATCACAACAGTCTAGGTAAGAGGTGATAAGGTTGTAAATGTACACGATTTTCCTTATTACAAATATAGTGCTTTGTGTATTACAAATGAGCAAGTTGGTAAAACTGAAATTTTCAATGTCAAATGAATCCTGGGGCTATACAATTTAATTTTTATTTCACAATATGGCTATAAAATTGAAGATATTTAGAGGAGGGGCCCAGTGGCAGTGCATGTGTATGTGTGTGTCTGAGTGTGTGTCTGTGTCTGTGTCCAAGGAGCAGTTGGAATTCTTTTGAGTAGGTTCCTGATCCCTTAGGTATTGCAAAAGGAATGTGACCAATAGCATTGGAGGGAACCCACATCAATTAAGTTATAGATGACAGAAGCTGAAGAGGCGATTCCATGATCTTCCATCTCCTGCATGAGATGAAGGGGTGAGATGATGAGAGAAGGCCACAGAGGAGACAGAGAAGACAAAGGAGAGAGGGCAGCCAGGAGGAGGAGGATGGTCCATGGTATCGTATGATACAGAGAGGTCCAGCAGAATGAGAATGGAAAAGAGACCATTGGATTTAGCAATAACGAGGTCATTAGTGGACTTAGACTGTTGGCAATGAGGAACCATGTTGCAATGGAGTGAGAAGGGAGTGGTGGTGAGAAGAGGCAGTGAATGGAGACTGTTCTTTCTACAGATTTGGCAGCCAAAGGGAGAGATGGGATGGCCAGGCACAGTTTCATTACCTTCTCTCCAGACACTGCAACAACCTCTTGGACTTCCTCCCTCGCCCACCCCCTTTGTCCTCGCCCACCCCCTTTGTCCTCCTCCTTGCCATGCCAGTCCTAATCATCTGCATCCACTGAAGCAACATGATATAGCAGACAGCAATAGGACCTGGATACAAGTGTTGCCTTTGATATTATAAGCTGTGTGACCTTGAGCAAGTAATGGAGTGCTCTTAAGTTCTGCAAAACACTTTACATGTTATTTCTTTTGATCCTCACAACCAGCCTATGAGGTAGATGTTATCATTGTTACCACTTTACAGATGAGAAAACTAAGATAGTTTAAGTGATTTGTGCAAGACCACATAACTGGTAAAGGTCTGAAGCAAGATTTGAATTCAGGTCTTCCCTATTCTAAGTCTCATACCATATTCATTGTGCCACCTAGCTATCTAATGCCTTGAGTCTCAATTTCCTTATCTGTAAAGTGGGGTAATAATACCTGTAGCAGTTACCCCAGAGAATTTTTGTAAAGGTCAAATGAGATAATGTATATAAAGCATTTTATAAACCTTAAAACATTTTATAAATATGAGCAAGCACCATTAATTAGTTTATTAATTGCCACTATCATTATCCCCCCCCTCCAATACAAAGAGAAAGAATAACTTAAAAGTTTCTGATTCTATGTTATGTCTATAAAATATCAGCCCACATGCTTTGGGGCTACTGATGAATGGCTAACCTCTCCAAAAAAAATAGCAAGAACTACATTCTTTCTCATCTTCTCCTAGCAAACTTTCTCTCCAACCCCCGCCCCTCACCCCAACCACTACCCCAGGAAATGTGGGAGAAGTTGCCACAAAGATGGCAGCAAAACTATTTGTGGGCTGCTCAACTCTTTAAGAAATCTATCTGTAAGGCTTCCTTTCATGTGACCCTGGGAATAGGTGAGACACTTATAGCCTCAACCTATGACTGGTGTGTTCCTCTAGGTTGGGGGACTAGGTATCAGTAGAGGGATTGGCCTGTTGTTTTTAGCTGTTTAATCTGAAGTAAGTTTACTCCTCTTCCCAACACCATCACTGTCACCACCACTACCACCAAAAGAAAAAAGAAGAAAGAAAGATACACACACAACAGGTTATGGGCAGGTGTTTTTTTTTCTCCAACATAAACACTTTGTTTTTAAAATTATTATTGTACAATTAACTGAACACATTTTGCCTTCTGTTGAGAACAAATTGGTTTTCAAGATGAAATCTTGGGAAATAAAACGTTTTAGTGAATTCAGTTGAAGACTGGCTAGTTCAGGGGCCCACTGGTAGTGGGCAGCAGAGGGATGTGCTGTTCTAAATGAATGATAAAGGGAGCTGAGAAAAACCCATTTGTGACAAACACAAATCACAGGGCATGCTTACTCTATCACTTCCCTTTTCTTTCTTTTTCTTTTTAGCTTTTTGGAGGGCAATTGGGGTTAAGTGATTTGCCCAAGGTCACATGGCTAGTAAGTGTGTCAAGTGTCTGAGGCTGGATTTGAACTCAGGTGCTCCTGACTCCAGGGCCAGTGCTCTATTCGCTGCACCACCTAGCCCCTCTTTTCCTCTTCTTTCTTTTCTTTTTTCTTTAAATAAGATACAATTATCATCAAACACAAAGCCAAAAGCCTGCCTTCCAATCTGGGTCTTTCCAAGAATACCCACTCTAAGCCATCCATGGTAATATTTTATTTTCAACAGAAGGAAGAAAGAAATGACCACACTTGGGTTGCTATTGGAAGAACAAGAACAAAAAAAAAATGTTTTCCCACTGGCAACCAGTTTTCACTATAGTAGCAGGGAAGCACTGGGCAGCCTCAGTTTCCCTCAGGATTGCTTGATTCCAAGTCTCGCAAATATGAATCAATTATGTTTGGAGGCACACCTTGCAAAAGAAGCCTGCAGAAGGAAAGGCCACCTACAAAGGAGGAGAAAAGGAAATAGTTCAATATACCTGAGAGAGACAGGGCTACTTTATTGTCAGGGTGCTAGCTGCCCTGAGAAGGGGGGGACAAAGAGCCTTTCGGTTCCTGCTGGGGAATGTTCTCCTGACTTTAGTGCATTTAAGGAAGAGAAACAGCTGGCATTTTGGAGGAAGAGGCAAGTTTCAGAGCTGGCCTCCTAAACAATCTGGATGCCTGTTGTGCAAATTTGGTGTTGATTTCAAAATAGGGACTCTTCTTTTAGCACAGGTGCGAATACTCTGCATGTGACTTAAGTGTAAGAGCCAAACAGTGTAGTGAATTCACCTAGATTGAGAATGAGCACCAAGATTTGCTTTCACTCCTTTTTTTTGATGGTGGTGGGTAGGAAGAGGGAAGGATGGAGGGCTCTATCTATGATTTCCTTCTGAAGAAACTCTCTCCATTAATGCGGACCAATATCTCCCCTTCAACTTGTAATCTTAGAGCAGTGCCTGGGTAATTGAGAGATAGTGACTTGCCCAGGGTCACACAGCTAGTGCCTGTTTGACGTCAGGTATGAGTTCAGATCTCCCCAACTCCCTTTAGTTACTCACACACAATGCTGCTTCTCCAGCTTAACTTTCAGTCTTTTAATTAAGTGGATAGCATTCTGATCCAGCAAAACAGGGGAAGGAGCAATGGGACAACTCCTGAATAAAGCTTAAACAAACCGGCCAGAATATCTTTTTTTCTGGGGGCCAATTTGGGGAAGATGAAAAATATCACATTGAAAATAACAGGACTGCCCTTGTATTTGGTGTGAACACCCACTGGTCCCTTGTACTTACCTTTGTTGCTAAGTTTGTTTGTTTTTTAAATTAAATCCATTCAGAAGGAACCTTTTGGAACAACCTACCAAAACCTCTTAGGGAAGGGCTTCGCTAATCTCTAACAAAGGTGCAATTCAGACAAAAGCAGCATGCTGTTTGACATTCTTTGAAAACTTCCCCGATGCAAATCTCAGAAAACCATTCTTTTCTTAAAATGAAAAAAAAAATCCAATCACGTCTCAGAAGAGATGCTCCCATTTGTTTGGGTCCATTCCTTGAGGCAGTTAGGTGCAGGATGCTGTCCTGCTGTCTCCAGCTATGTTCAAGGCCTCATGCTCTATCTTGTGACATAAACAAGTTTCTTACAATGCCTGGGTTATTGTGATGGGTGAGTACTAGGGGTTAATTTCAAAGTTTCTGAAATACACATTTAAACTACTCAGTTAGTGATTAAGGACATACCATTTTCATTAGGTCACATAATGAAAATCATGCCATACTCCACAGGCTCTGTATGGCTTATGACAGTCATAAGCTTCATAGGCCGAAACCATATGAAAGCTTACCTGAGATGACACTATACATTCAAAAATCCTTACTGCGCTACGACTAAGGGAGAGAGAGAGAGAGAAGTTATAAGCATTAATAAAGACCTGACACCAAGGTGGATGATTTGTTGGATAAAATTATTTTCACAATTATGGTAGATGAGGAGATGATTTAATGAATCCTTAGTCATGTAAAAGATGTAGAAAATAGAAGCATATGGAAAATAAAAGGCAGGATCCAGTACCACTTCAAAGGGCTCATTAATATGTGAAAGCTTTATTAATAGGCAGGACCAAGGGAAATGGACTCCTAGTCTTTTGTCTTAGCAGATGGTAGAGCCAATCAGATTGTGCGATGGATGTTTATGGTAATAGCTTCCAAACTGTAAGCTTAAAAAGAAACTACAACATATATATATGGTGTTTTTCAACAAAAGAAAAACACAGACATAGCACTATGATACATATATATATGTTGAAACTCAAAAAGGCAAAATTATCAAGTAGATCTAAGTTAACTTGCTAGGCCCTGCTGGACAATTATACTCTTTGAATTCATCACATTTTAAAATGGGGGGTTCAAATGAACAGAACCCCTAATCTAGAGGAGAGGAGGGGAGTGTGTGGAACTGAGATGAGTTCAGCATTAAGTGCTCAGACTGAAGTGACCAGAATACTTAGAATGTAAATTCCTTGAGGACAAGGACGATTTAATTTTTGTCCTTGTAACGCTAAGGCCTAGAAATATGCCTGGCATATCATGTTTGTTGATTAGTGGGTTATAGGATCATAGACATGGAACTAGAAAGGATCATTAAGTCCAAAGCATCGTTTTACAGATGAGGAAGGAGGCTCAGGGAGATGAAACGATTTACCGAGGGTCAGACAGCCAGTGGGTGTCTGAGACAGGATTTGACATCTTCCTCACTCCAAGCCCAGAACTTGGTCTACTGCACTGTCTAGCTGCCTTTACTGATCCAGGAAATGTATTTTAAAATATAGTTTCAGTTTCTTCCTATTTGGAGGCTATAAATATAATTTCTGAATGTTCATAATCAATCAGAAAATATTTATGTGCCAGGCATTGTGCTAAGCACTGGGGTACACGAGGAAAATTCACTGTGACCTCTGCATCTGAGGGTGACAGGTCTTTTCTTTGCCAAACTCACAGACCAGATCTTAATGAATGCTTTTGGACTGGGAAGAAACAAACATAAAAATGTTTTTGTAGCTATGTATATGAGCATATGTATATGTGTGTGTGTGTGTGTGTGTGTGTGTATGTGTATGCAAACCATTGATCTACATAGACACTGAATCTCTCTTAGAGGCCATGAGGCTAGCCCCTGATGTTACAGGTGAGGGGCCTGAGTGAGGCCCAGTTAGACTCTGTGACTTATCCACAGGATTCTTTTCCTTCACTACTCTGCTTCATATATTTCATATCCCAGATTAAAACTGCTGTTCCTGCTTATGCTATGATTTGAAATGTGTGTGTGTGTGTGAAACAAATCTATCTTTATTCATGACACCCCTTCATGCAAGGTCCTGGAAATGTCTTGGTTTCATTTAAGGACGTAAATGTCCATACTAATTTCAGTCACATGAAACTGTTCCAGCTTTCAGGTAGTACTTCTTATAGACAGACAGCTGGTTAAGTCCTTAAAGCTTATGACCTACAGTCAAAGGGTCCCAACCCTCTTTCTAAAATGTGGGCATTTAAAGTTGTTCATCCTTTCAGACCTCACCATGCAGTTTGAGCTAATTCATTAACTCATCTTAAAGCAGTGATGTTGGACTCAAATGGAAACAGGAGACTCTTATTCCATGCATAAGGATCTCTATGGGCCATATACTGACTTGGCTTTAAATGTGATATCATCTTTGTTTTCTTGTGTTTTAATTTATTTGATTAAATTTTTCTCAATTCCATTTTAACCTGGTTCAGCTGTACTTGGGAGTGTGGTGGGCCACTTGTTTGACTCCTGTCTCTGAAAGGATGGGAGTCTAAGATATGTGAGGACACTCTCTTGTAGATTTCCAAACTTATAGTGGCCCTGTTGTTAAAAATAAGATGCTTCATAATTGTAATTTTGTGGCATGTTATGCTACCTGACTTCTACCTGATAACTTATCTCTTCTGTTAGTTTATTGTTCTTGAATAATTTGGCCTTCCTCACTCATGGCATAGCTGTTGTATGCCATGAGTACTAATGAGGACAGTCTAAAAGCAGAAGGAAAGGCAAGCTTTACATGCAAAATGCATTTTCATGTAAAATAGGAATGGAATGGAAAGTAATATCCAGTGGGATATGAATTTTTTAAACCTGTTGCTGCCCCGCCAAGAAGACTGGTTGTCCTGGGGTAATTAATCCTTGATATATCACTGCAGAATTAGAATAGTGGGACTGGTATTTATTCTCAGTCGACATTCTTACCTTTTAAAATTTTAAACAATTTAACTCTGTTTCAATCAGCTATTGCCTTCAGAACCAACAATGTTTCCCAAGCTATCAAAACTCACATCACATTGTCATGAATTCATTGATTGATACATGATTTCCTAACAACAAAATGCTTATTTAAAATTCAAATGGCAAAGCATTAGGAATGTCCTATGTTTAATCCCCCCAAAATACATTTTTCTAAACTGCTTTTATGATACAATTTTATACAATTAGCAGATTTCATTTACTTTCAAAATATAGTGTAGAGGAATTATTTTTTAGAAGGTGCTTTTCAAATTTCCACATAAACATTGTCACTTTATTAAAAATAGCAATGCTATCTATTGAAATTGACAGCTGAAATGATATCAGTTGAGATGCAAGACTCAGTATTTAAAACTATTGGTTATTCAGCTTGAATCCAAAACAAGCCTTTGATTAAATCAAGAAAACAGCAGGCAAAATATTGGAATGACCGTCACAACTATAAAATTTGTAAAAATTAACATGTCTTTATATTTGATCAGAAAGCCACCTACTCAGAAAAAAATAATTCCTGTTATGCATTTACAGTGAATATAAATTCTGCTATTTAATCAAAGACAAAACCATTAGAAAAATGCTTAAAATTAAGTTTTAAAAACAATTCTTTTTTTAAAGGCACATGTTCAATTCTCTGCCATATTCATTCATTTGACTTTTAGAGGATCCTTTTACTAGATTTTTAGACTAAAAAATTCAATTTCATGGTAGAAATCCCTTGAGCATTTGTTCTTTGAATTTCAAAAGCAGACATCAAATTTCATGAGTAAATTGGGTTTAAAAAACAACCAATCCCCCTTGGAATATAGGCATATAGATCTAGGGCTGCAAGGGACTTCAAAGGTCATGAAATTCCCACTCTTACCCTCCCAACCCCCTCATTTTACTGAGGAGGCAACTCAGACTTAGACAGATTAAGTGCCCAGGGTCACACAGCTAGTGTCAGAAGCAGGATTTGAACTCAGGTCTTCCTGACTCCAACTCCATGTCCCATTTCCTAGTTTAGTATTCCATCTTACAGAAATGTACAAAAACTCATGGCCTCAAGAGTTTAATGAAATGAGAGCAAGAAAGGATGCTTCAGGATCATGCGACATGTTCTAGTCATGGTCATCTGGTGAAAGGGGGTCAATGGAAACTCAAAACACACTCTGGTTTCCAGGAGAAACACACAGCATGAAGGTCATAACCCATTACGCTGTGTCGCATGGCAAACAAAAATACTCACACTTACTCTGGTATTTTTTGTTTTCCGAAAGAGCTCTGAGGACATGGTGGCCACAGGGGCCGTGTTGGACAGGCTGACAAAGAATAGCCACGGTTTGGCGAGCAGTGCCATGCAGATCTGCCGTTCACAGATCTTCACGCGTCCTCACGGCTTAAAGTGCTTTTTAAAGTAAAGTCTTCCAAAACAAACACAAATAGGATACACCGATAGAAACACAAGCTCTCCAGGGCTGTTTTGAGTCGCTTTTCAGGTGACACCCCACACACACGTTGCATTTTTAAAATGCGTTCTCGAGTATGTCAGTAACAGTTACCCAGGATATATTATAGACTTTCCCTGATGTTAAATGATTATTTGACTCAAGAACTTAAAAAATTGATCTTTCCTCTTGAATCACCATTTCATTAGACAAACTCATTTCTCTGAGGCTCTTCAGCTGTAGACACATCGCTTTCCTAGGATGTCGTCATTGTGGTTCCATTTATACTCACCAAGCTGCTCACACGTTGGCAGTTCATTGGCGTCAGTCACCGTACTTTGAGCAGACGTGACTTACAGAGGCTAATATGGATCCACTTTAAGTAATTACATTACCCTTATGTGTGATATCAGCATGAAGGGAGATTTAGAAGCTTTCTCCCCATTCTAGACACTATGATCTCATTTTTTGTCTTTGGACTTGTCTTTGGGCCTTGTTAACTTCAGAGCGTTAAGGATTTCTAAGAACATACCTTTCACTTCCAGCTTGCATTCAATTTCCACTGTCCCCAGGTCATTGACTGCTTTGCAGCAGTAGGTCCCTCCATCATAGGGGCTGGGCTTACGGATCTCCAAAGTACAGACTCCTTGGTTACTGAACATCCTGTATCTTGGGTCATTCACAATGGCCACTTTGTTTTTCATCCAGGTTATTTTAGGCTGTAATTACGATGGGAGGGGGAAGAAGAAGGGGAGGAATGAATTATAAAAAGTTTAGAAGAGGAGCATCAAAGCCAATGAAAATAAGTTGTCTTGATGGTTTTTGGTTTTACTGATTTCCTGATGTTATCTCCACCCCTGGCATTGAAATCTTTCTTTCTTTTCTTTTTCTTTCTTTTGAAAAAAAAAACAAAGAAAAACATTTGAGCAAGACCAATCAATACAGTGACCAGGTCTAACAATGTATGTAACACTCCACACCCGGAGTCCCCCGTCGCTCTATAGAAAGGAGGGAGGTGTGTTTTCATCACCCGTTCTCCTAGACCACATTTCGTCATGACGAGTAGTCAACATTCAGCTACTCTTCAGCTTTCTTTGTGTAACAAAGAATTTCAAAGGAAGATTTATAGGGAAAGAGGAAAAAGAATCTACAGCAACAACAGTTGTTGTTTTGATTAAGTTATGTTTACTCTTTGTGTAAAGAATGCTAATGAGTGGTTTGGGAGAAAGAAGACAGCTTCATTCAGAACTGATTTTGCTAGAGTAGAGAGATCGTGCTGCTATATGGATCTGTAGTGGCCATGATATTAACTTGTCCATCGTCTCTTGGGATCCTTTGCAGACACTTCCAGGAAGTATCACTACTGACTACTTTTGCTTCCTCTCTTTATCTAAGATTTTGTTTCTCTAGGACTTTAAGGCTTACAGAATGTTTCAACCTGAAAGACTGGTAGTACAAGTAATGCCCTCATTCTCCAGTGAGGAAACTGAGGCCCAGATCCATGAAGTGCGTTAGTTTAAGCAGTTAAGAGCTCAGATCTGGCCTCAGGTCCTAATTCCAATCCAGTCTCTCTTTCCAATACCCCTGACTCTCTCTCACTATGGAACTTCTTAGAGGGACATTCTCTTTCTACAACAGTGCCCTGCAGACCCCTGGAAGCTGGCTATGGGTCAGACTTAACTGGAATGGCTCTTCTTCACTCTACTTCATTCACTATCTACTAGTTGATCACAAAGCTAAGAAGTAGCAGAGATGGGATTTGAACCCAGGATCCTTGATACCAAAGCAAATGTTTTCCCATCATATAGATTCTGCTGCCTCTAACCCTCACTTAAAAAATACCCATCCCCACACCTCCTGGCTTTTCTGAGAGTTAAAGAAATCTTAGCATCCTCATACTACTATTTACACTATGTGAATAATTCCTTATCCCCAGGGAAGAGAGAAAATGGCATGTGAAAGGCTAACACATTGTTTGTTTTACTAATAATGCAGTGGCAAACACAAAAAGCACATGCAGACACATCCTGCCAGATAGGAATTGGCTTCTGGCAAAATAAAATACACTTGGAAAATGCCATTCATTAATTTCAGAGGGAGCTAACTCCAGAGGAACACCATGGCAGCCTAATGGGGTCATAATAGCCCCATAGATAAAGAGCTGGAAGGGACCTCAGGGTTTCTTATTTTACAAATTAGGAAACTGAGGCCCACGGAGGTGAGGTGACTTCAACGCTTGTGTAGTCCAACCATGAAAAGCGTTTTGCCCAAGGTGACATGGATAATGTCAGAGGTAGGATTTGAACCCAGGACCTCTGATTCTAGAGAGTTTACTTTTAACAGAGGCTTTTGTGAGACAAGGTTTGCTCAGCAGCTTTGTGCAGCACACAGAACAGGGACTGGGTGATCATACCTTTGGGTTTCCTCTAACGCTGCAGTTCAGGGTTGCGTTATAGCCTGCTATGGCATAAGTGTTCACCAGAGGCTGGGTAAACATCGGTGCTTCAGTGAAATCAAAGTCATCATACACAGGGTTTTTGTAGACTTTCCCTACGGTGAAAAAAAATCTATGAAATAGCCAAAAAAGGGAACATTTGGGGCACATTTTCCAAAGTTTAACAAACATCCAATGGTATGTATGTAGTCAGTCCTTTGGTTTCCTGTCTGTGTGTCTGTTACATTCATGTAAATGTCCTGTGCACACATGCACCCACACATATCCCCGCTTCTGCACCCTCCTCCTTCCCTTGAATAATAAGGTATTCAACTAGACATGCACTGAGCAGGAAAACAAGTCATTTTTCAGATGGGAATATGATTTGGAGTGGTCACTCTTCATCTCCTTTCTACAACCTTCATGTCTAGGAAGAAAGATTATGGGATAAGCAGTTTCCAGAGAGATGCTAAAGGGGAACAGATTTAGGGATGGAGGGGATCCTAGCGGGCATGTGATCGTGGGCTCACAGACTGAGACGGGAAAGGGAAATTAGTGGTCGTCTAGATGGGGACACTGAGGTCTAGCCAGGTTAGCTGACTGGTCCAAAGTGGCACAAGTGATATGTGGAAGAGCCTGAATTTGAACCCAGGTCTGGCACCCTTATTTTTCAGATGAGGAACTTCCCCAAAGTCACACAGGTAAGGAGTCAGAAAGTGACGTAGCTTCTCTGAGGACAAATGTAGTATTCTTTCTCCTCCAGGAAATCTCCTAACCAAGCAGTTAATGAAATAACAAGCATTTACTTTGCACAGGCACCGAGAGACAAACCCAAAGATGACACCGTCTTCCCTCAAGGAGCTTACATGCTAAAGACTGTATTCAGAAATGAAAGAATTGCTGCCTGAATTCAATCTGCCACTGCCTCCCTGCCAAGCAAGTTAAGGTTTGGTTCATAAATGTCCAAACCTCAAGGCAGCTTATGTTAATGAAATAAGTATTTCTTCTCCCCTCAGATTTTTGTCTTGCCGTGTGAATAGGATCAAATGACCGGAAACTGGTAAGGATTTAAAGAGTTATATTTTAAAGGAGGGTGATTGGGAACCAATACAGGTTTTTAATACTACTTTGAATATCTCTGCAAATTTACTCTATTTACTTTATTAATTTAATCTCTCTGAAAACTTGGTTTTCTTCTTCCTTTCCCAGAGTGCCTTCTCTCCCCCCCACCCCCCCCTCCCGGCCCAACTCAGTGATTTGAAACCAAGGGTCAGAAGGACGGCGGCTCTCCCCCTCACCATCTTTGGCGATCACTGCACTTTCTTTCGTCATTGTCGCTTCCTCGCTGAGACCACACATGTTTTCAGCAAATACCCGGAAGTAATATTCGTTTCCTATGACGAGTTCGGTGATGGTAGCATTAGTCCTGTGGTAGTGCTCAATGACAGTGAACCATTCCTGGAAAACAGAGCCCACCAAGGAGAGTGAACCTTGTCTGCTACCCGGCATTCCACACAATTACAGTAATGTGATTGTATGGTTTTAAATAATAATAGTAACAACTAATACAGCATGTTAAAGTCGGCAGGGCCTCTTGGGTATAGGATGACATTTGACCCTCACATCGACTCTGTGGGCCTGATAGCACAGATGAAGTTTTTCAGATGAGAAAACAGCCAGTAAGTGTGAGAACCAGGATTCGAGCACAGGTCCAGCCCCCTTACCAATAAATTATGCTACTTTATAGTACCAGCTTATCTATCTCCAGAAGCAAATTAAGGTAAATCACTAGAGAAAAATTAGTCATCATTCATAGTAACAAATTGGCTTTATTATAATATTAACAAAAGAGTCCTAGTAGTTGTATTAAAATAACAATTATTTTTAATTATCTTTCAATCATTCAAAGAGTGTCTTAAGTTTATTGTGGCTTGTGGAATTTATACATCCCGTCATTGTATTTAGTGCAGCTGAAGGAGAAAAACTATGCAGTATATATGCATATGTATAAATACACAAATATATATATATATATATATATATATATATATATATATATACACACATACATACATACATATAGGGGGATTTTTTTAGACAAAAGGATCATTAATAAATGTAACATTTTCTACCTGGGTCATTAATTCCCTTCTTTGCAATTTTGGTATTTTAAGTGAGAAAAAGACCATATAAGTCAAATGCTTATTTTATCAAGTATAATGAAATGAATTCACACAATGTCCAGGCTCTGAAGAATATTGTTTTTCACCAAAGTGGAACTGGAACCAGATTAATTGAGAAAAACTCAATACCCACAGTTAAAGGGATGGCTTGGTTATTCCTGGGCAATTAGGAATTCTCTCTTCCCTCTATCTGGTCACTCCCTCTTCTCTCCCTCCTCTGTTCCCTGCTCTACGTGGCCCCAGATGTCTAAAACAATGGCCCTTGTACTCGGGTGTTGTCGGGTTTGCTAGCTGACCTTGGGCCAGACTTCAAGTGCTATGGGCACTGACCTGACAGGGATAGGTAGTTCTAGAAATATAGAACCCGAGGGGAATTATCAATGGCCAGCAGGCTGAGGATATCACATTAGAATAGCCAGTGAACAGAAGGGATGGAGCTATTATTATTCCTATTTTACAGTTGAGGAAACAGAGGTTAAGTGACTTGCCCAGGGTCACACAGCTAGGAAGGGTCTGAGGCTGCATTTGAACCCAGATCTTTTTGACTCCAGGCCTCATGCTGTATTCACTGCACTACCCCACCAGCCCAGAATGGCACAATACTCAGAACTATCCCCTCTGGACTTCTGGAGGCTATGGCTTCCCTGGGCCCCTGCACTGAACCACAAATCCTACCTAGCCTGTGCTAGGAATTCACCTTGCTTGTGTCATGGTCTCACCCCTTGGGCAGTGTCTGTGACCTCCTTCTCAGAATCATGGTTTTAAAAGGAAGTCAATTATATTGAAAGAGTTATTAAAATATTTTTTTAAAAATACAGGTTCACACAACCAATGTCTCTGATAAAGGCCTCATTTCCAAAATTTACAGGGAATTAAGTCAAATTTACAAGAGTACAAGTCATTATCCAATTGATAAATGGTCAAAGGATATGAACAGGCAATTTTCTGAGGCAGAAATTAAAGATATC
>CM053581.1:416452843-416496678 GCA_028627135.1 Pseudochirops cupreus
TTCCTTGCTTCCCCAGATTATTTACAGTATCAGCCTTTATACCTAGATCATGTACCCATTTAGACTTGACTTTGGTGTACGGCGTTAGATGATGGTCTGTACCCAGTTTCTGCCATACTATGTTCCAATTTTCCCAGCACTAAGCCACTGTCATACTCATGGATATTTATTAACCTCCTAACTGATCTCCCTGCAGTCTGTCTGCCTATTACCTACCCTCCCTCCACCCCCAAATCATTCTGCATACAACCAGATTAATCTTTCTAAATTATTTTTGCTTTTATCATGTCTCAAAAACTTTTAATGGTTCCCCATTACCTGTATGATAAATTTCAAACCCCTTTGTCTGGTATTTAAAACTCTTTGCAATCTGTCCCCAGTGTACCTTAGTAATCTTATTACCCACTACTCTGCTCCACAAACACTCCATTCTCATCAGACTAGTGCGTTCAGTTATCCCTTAAATATACTTTGCACATTCTGCCTTCCAAACCTTTGCTCATACTAACTTCTCTACCTGGAATGCCCCTTTTCTCTTCTCTGATAAAATAATAGCTTTTTACATATATCTATCTATCTATCTATCTATATATATATATATATACATACACATATACATGTATATACATATATATATAAAATAGCCTTTTAAGATTTACAAAGCTCTTTACATATATGTTCTCATTTGATTGAGGAAGGGATGGTGGGTTGGCACAGAGCTGTGTAGAACCTTGAAAGCCCAAATATTGGAAACTTTTAAGAATGAGAATGGAAGTTGATCAATGTATTTCACTTTATAGACTTCCCCACATCTCTACCTTTTGAAATTCTTCATTTATCCAAAGATATAGCTCAGGAACAATCTCCTCCATGAAGTTTTCAGAAATTCTTCCAGCTGAAAGTGATTCCTGACTCCTGGAGTCTTCTTAATTACTCTGTCTGATGTCTCCTATACACTTATATTTATGTGGATGCTTATCTTTTTCTCCTTCCCTTCTTACCTACTAAAACGTGAAGGCAAGGACAGTGTCATGTTTTATCTGTGAATCTAGTGTTTGTACATAACAAATATTTAATAAGTATCTATTTAATTGAATTAATTGTTGAGTATGTGTATCCCTAATTATCCTTATCTTATTCATTAATGTTCCTTTTTCCCTTACTGACTGGACACTAACTCACTCATCCCTATCCTGACCAAAAGAAACCCAGAGTCCCCTTTCCACTTTGGCCTACTCCCTACTTTCCAGTCACTGTAAGCCACTTCTGAGGGGGGCAGACTGTCCCCCCACTTCTGCCAACCAATGCATCCTAAAGATTCCTGGGATTTGCCAACTCCGCTGTCACTATACCTAGAACTTCTGGGCCTATCCATTGGCTCTGCAGCTGTACTCTCTGACAAATGTTGACTTCACCAATTAGAGAGTGAACTCCTTGAAAGCAAAGACTCTTTTCTTTTTCCATTTGCATCTCCAACACTTAGCACAATGTCTGGCACATAGTAACCACATAATAAATGCTTTATCATTCATTAATTCATAGTAGACACTCAATAAATATGTGTTGAATGATGGAATGAATAAAGAAAAGCCTATAACCACAGTTGTAGTTCAGCTATCGTATAGGTAAATTAGACATTTGCCTGTTGAGTTGTCTTCCATTTTTCCAGAGGAGTAGGAGAAATAGCTAGAGGTCTGGCATTATGAGAACTTATCTTGAAGCAGTCCAACTTGCTCTAGCTTACCATGAGTTTTTTGAACAATTAGTATTAACAGTATCTGAAATAAATTTGCACACTTAATTAAAATAGCTATTCTTTAGGTCGTCTGAGAATAAAAAAAAGTTGGCCATCACAATTATTGCAGGTTCCTTTAAAACTAATCACCTCACAAATTTTGTACTCAATGGACTGTGAGAGCTGATGTGTGATTGGCTCTAAATAGCATGGATTTATGCCATTATTTCAAAAGTAGTGTGAAAGAATCTGCTTTCAACTAAAGTAACATGCCAAATGATATTCAGTTTGTATATAACAAAATTAAGTGAATCCCCTGCCTGGTAAGAGACAAAGAGTCTTTATATTATATAGAGAAGTTGTTTTAGATTTTGAAGTTAAAATAAGGAAGTTCTTTGAATATTGCCCAACTGAGTATTGTGGGGAAAACATAGATGCATTTCAGAATTTACCATGCTAGTTTACTTTAATTGAATAGATTCATTCAGCTAACATGATTCATTTTATAGGGTTATCTCAAAACAAAGTAGGAGCAATTTCAAATTTTTAAGAGAAGACAAGATGTCAAATGAGAGATAAATTTTTAGACGTGATCAATGTAAGAATTTGTGTAGCTTGAGTATGTCAGAGCTTGTTTTTTTTGACTATACCTATTTGTTACAAGGGTTTTCTTTTTCTTGTTTTTATTTTCTTCAGTTAACGGGTGTGGGTGTGGAAGGGAGAGAAAATATTTGTTAATTTAAAAATTTAATTAAAATTTAAAAGGAAGAGAAGCATGCTATGTCATGGTGTTATTCATCAGTCATTTTTTGTATTTTACATATATGATATTCATTTAAACTACTACTTTCTCTATAAAATATGCTATTTCTGTGAAATATTGCTAAAGAAATGCTCTCTAAGAATAGTCACAATTTTAAAGAAATACCTAAGAGTAGTAATGGAACAATTACCATGGCATAATTAATACTATTTTTTAAAAATAGATATTAGTCATTTAAGTTAATTCTTCCCCACTCCCACTCCCAGGGACTAGAGGCAGGGGATGGGGGGGGGGGGGGGCCTTTTTCATTTAACTAACCCAGCCCCGAAAATCTCATTTCCTGAAGAATAAGAAACCCTACATTCCAAAAGAGTAGAAAATAATAAGGATTTTGTTTGTGCATTTCACTTATCTCTTGAGATAAGAGCAAACTGGTAAAATATTTATGTAAACTGGTTATTCTGTAGTATTATTTGCAAGACCAAGATAGATTCCAGTGAATTATGCAGATCCATTCTACTTTTTGTATTTTCTAGTTTGGACTCATTATAAAAATTGGAATAAACCCAAACAGAACTGGTGGGTGCCACAGAGGCCAGATCAGGCATGGTATATTTATAGAACTAGAGAAGACTTAGGTATGAGCTTGTCTAGCCCTCTTCTTTAATAAGTAATAAGACTGAGCCCCAGAGAATTTAAGTGATTTTCCTGAGATGAAATAATCAGTGGTAGGTCCAAGAATAGAGTCCACGTCACATTTTTTTGAAAAAAAATTATTTGTTAATTAACAAGCATTTATTTTTTCTACCTTCCACCCCACCCCCATCCCCCAATGGGAAAAAACATGAGACTCTTGTAACAAATATTTTTGGTCAAGCAAAACAAATTCCCATATTAACTATATAAAGATGTGTATCATTCTGGATATACACTCCTCTTTGTCAGAAGGTGGATTATTCACCCTGGGTCCTCTAACTCACATCTCCTGACTCCCAGTCTAGTGTTCTTTTCCCTACAACATTAAAACTGGAACTAGGCTCTTTGACCAATAATAGATATAAAAGCTTAACTTAGTCAAAATCCCAAGAAAAAGACCTAGATAATTGCTTAAGGGGCCTAGACAAGCTTAAGGGGCCTGCACAAAAAAAACCTCAAAAAACTTCTTTGTCAATTAGAGATGTGTTTTCCCAAGCCCTTCAGCTTATACCTGTCCTAAAAAGTATTGGGGATAAAAGTGAAATGTAGTTTAAGCAATAGAATTTCCCTTATAATACGTAAGTTTAAATACAGCAGTACCATGACAATCATTCATTTATTCTTTTAACAAATATTAAGTTCCCATTTTGTTCAGTGCTCGGTACTGAATGCTAAAGTAGATACATATTTATGGAATCATAGGGTTGGAAGGGATCTCATAAACCAGTACTCAAAGATCGTTTTTGCGTGTTCTGTTTTCTGGTCCTGTTTCCCTCTTCCTGTATATATGTAGCTGCTTTCTGAAGTGCTAGGCTATATATTTATCTCTATTCTTAACAACTTCTGCCCATCTTGCCAGGCTAATTTTTTAAAATTCAATTTTATCAAACTCAAGGGATTGTGGAACTGAATCTTTTAAACTAAAAGTAAATAAACAAATCAATTAAATTAAAAACAAATAAATAAATAATAAAATTCAATTTTATTTTGTTTTCAGTTTAAAATTTTCTCCCTGACCCTTCCTTCACTCACTGAGAAGGCAAGAAAAACAAAGGACATTAAAAATATGTATAATTATGCAAAATAAATTTCTACATTAGCCTTGTCCAAAAAAAAGAGAAAAGAAAATATGCTTCAAACACCCTTCTGAATCCATCTGCTCTCTATCTGATGGTGAATAGCATGTTTCGTCATAAGTCCTTTGACATTGTGGTTGGTCATTGCGTTGATCAGATTGCTAAACCTTTCAGAGGTGATTATCTTTACAATATTGTTGGTGTTGCATAAATTATTCCCCCAGTTCTGCTACTTCACTCCACGTTGGCTTATGCAAATTAATATGATCCTTGGACACCAGTTCTGTCATACATTATGCCGTCTATCCTTCCTAGCTTTGTTTCACTGGCAGATTTGACAAGCATGCTAACTATGTCTTCATTTAAAACAGTGATAAAAATGTTGAACATCACCAGATGAACAGGGGCAGAACTGTAGGACATGCTACCAGAGATGCCCCCTCCAGTTTTATTGTCCTTAGCTTCATCACAAACTTCCACTTACACAAAGTGGTAGCCTTTGGGGCACTGTTTTTACGGGATCACAAACTTAGAGCTGGAGCAGTCATTAGGAGCCCTCTAGTACAACCCTGTTCTTTTAGAAATGAAGAAGTTGAGGGCTACAGAGGTTGTGATTCAGTCAAAATCTCACAGGTGGCCAAAATGGCTTTTGAGCCAGGGTCCTCTGACTCCAAATCAGTACTCTTTCCAGTCTTCCTTTTATCATTTTTATCAATACTTCAACAAAGACAAGGATGGCCTGCTTAGCAAATTTGAAGATGACACAAAACTGGCATAAATAATTAACTTATTAAATGACAGAATCAAGATTCATAAAGAACTAGATCAGCTATGGCATTGGGCCAAATTGAGTAAGATGAAATTTAATAGGCATACATGGCCAGTTGTACACTTGGGTTCAAGAGGTCAGTTTATATAATCAAGAGATCCACGAGTATAATAAGATATGCTGTATTGTCCTTAGTTACGTGACCTTACTTCCATCTCTGTGTCTTTTTAAAACTCTCTTCAACCATGTCAGTATCTTAGATATGAATCAGTTGTGACTTTATGACCAAGATTTTGTTCTGTCTCAGTGATGCCTATTGTTAGAGTCTTGGGATGCCCAAACTGAAAGGCAAAATATGCACGGAGGGAGCTCAAGATACTCACAGGTGCTCATAGCTGTTAGTTGCTATCTGTAAATTCTTGGTATAACCAGCGGTTCTCAACCTGTGGGTTATGTTCAATTTGTAACAATGAAAATACGTCCTGCATATCAGATAGATTCGTAACAGTAGCAAAATTATACTTATGAAGTAGCAACAAAAATAATTTTATGGTTGGGGGTCACCACCACACAAGGAACTGTATTAAAGGGTCACGGCATTAGGAAGGTTGAGAACCACTGGCCCAAGACCCAGTATCCTATACTCCGGGTTTATATAGATTCCCCAAAATGTCAGGTTTGATTCAATTTCTGATAGAGTAGAACAGAGTATTAAGAAAGCGGTTTGTGAGCCGGCACGAGTTCATGAGGACAAGTCATGTCAATCCAACTTCGTTTCCTTTTCTGACAGTCTTACAAGACGCAAAGCTTGGGAAATCTTTTGAATCTCAATGTGGTATTTGATAAAGCTTAATGTTACGTTACTCACCTAAAATTATTCAAAACTTTGCCCGCATCAAAGGTTTTCCCCTGAGAAGGGACCTCATGCTTAGGTCTCAACAGGCGTTAAAGAACCTTCAGCTATTTTTCTTGGAATTCCAGCAGATCTCTTTGCTCCCTGTAATAGCCAGAGTCCAAGGATATGGCTCAAATCTACAATAACCATGACCAAATCAAGTCATCTCAGAGTGCTTTGTCTCAATCCAGCATCCTCAATATGGCTTGCCACCACAAGTAAGAGTTTAGAATGTAGGTATGTTATTTCATAGAAGAAGATTCACCTTGTGACTATGAGGAATGTGAGAAAGCTTTTACCTAGATGGATGGATGATAGCTTCCCTTGATCCTCAGGGCAGAAGCAGGGAGAAAAAGGGAGTAAACTTGGTGTCGTTAGACTTTGTAGACTAGCTGAAAGACAAAAAAATTATGCAGGGAAGGCAGTGGCAATACAAAGGTGCCCAAATTGCAAGGTGTTACTATAAAGTCCTCATCTGATTTTAATAGAATCCAAAGCAGTTTGCCTCACTCAACTTTCTATAGGTTTGCATAGTTTTTATACCTGGGAACATGAGGTCATTCCTGCCTTCCAGCTTCCCCTGAATGAGCTTTGTCACTACTTTTCCCCAATAACAGCAACATTATGCTTAAAGGAACAAGCTTTATACCTCCCAACTTTTCTTAGAGCAAAGCTTTGAAGTCAACAAAGACAAAGAAGCACCCAGCAGAAGAATATTCGAGGTCTTAGTGTTGTGTTTATTCATTGCAGCTCATTCCATTCAGATGAAACCTCTGTTTGGAAAGTTTGGGAGGTCATTCTGCTGCTGAAAGCTTTCTTCATCTTCCCAGCTACTAACAATCTTTCCACAAAATTACCTTGTACATTAGGTGCCACTATTTCTTCTCTACTTTCCATTCACTCTTCTGAATTCTCTTCAGTCTGGCATCTGACCTCACCATTCACCTGAAACTTCTCTCCTATATTATCAGTGATCTCCTAACTACCAAAACTAGTGGTCTTTTCTCACTCAGTCTTCATCTTTTTTTTCCTCTCTGCAGCCTTTGCCCCTAGTAATCACTCTTTTCTCCTTGTTCCTATCTCCCCTCTAGATTTTCATGACGCTGCTCTCTCCTGGTTCTCATTCTACCTGTTAGATCACTTCTTCTTAGTCTCCTTTTCTGGATCTTCTAGGTCATGCCCATTAACTATGGCTATCCAAGGCTTTTCCCTGGGTTTTCTTTTCTCCTTTCTCTGCATTATTTCCCTTGGTGATCTCATCAACTCAAATGTATTCAGTTATCATCTGTAGGCAGATGATTCTCAGATCTGTGTGTCTAGTCCAAACTCTCTCCTTCATCTCCAGTCTCACATCTCCAAATGCCCATTGGACATCTTAAGATAGATGTACCATAGACATCTTTTGTTTTTGTTTTATTTTCTGTAGAAAGCAGAAAAATAATTTCTTCCAAAGGGAGACAGAAATTTAACTTCAAATTCTTTGAAAAATATAGTTTGTTACAGCTGCAACACCTTTAGGACAAGCTTTTCCTATGGTTTTCAACTGATTAACAAAACCATAACCATTCATTCTGCTATAGAAACCTGAAATATGTAATTTGTTTTAAATGTGGTGAAAGGGGGAGGGGAAAGGGCAAACCATACTCAAACTATACTCACCTTAGAGGTGAATATAGGAAGAGAATACATCTCACTTAAAGTCATATGCTTCTGCATCAGAAGAACCTATATACTTTCATGTGTTCAGAGTGTACTTCAGGTAAAGTAGGCATTGTTTGACAGATTAAATTTTTTTAAAAATATGTAACAAAAATATTGTTTAAAATAAGGTAAAAATTAAAATATAGTGTAACTGTTTAAGGTAGCTGACCTTTAAACAGAAGAATTAAGACAGTCTTTGGATTAAGAGGTGTTTTCAAGTCTAGAGATTTATATTCTTTACCTAGATCACAAAAAAATTGCACAGATAATCCTCTACCTTAACACCAGTGATACTTGGGATACCAGATGGTTTCATTTTTAGTTGTGGTCCAAAGAGAAGGGATAAGCTGGACCAGAGCAGCAATCAGCCAAAAGTGATAGTAGCACTTGTATGGTGATGTAACACCCCTTTGGGACTTGGGGGGATAAACCAGGGGACAGAGACATTGATGACTTCCCAGAAGCAGCTCATCATGAAGTTGGGCACTTAGAGACTAGAGTATACTGGTCCTTCCCCAGCTCGCCTTCTCTTGACAACCCTCCAGAGACATCTTAAACTCAACAGTCAAAAACGGAATTCATTCTTTCCTATCTAATCCACACCTCTTCTTAACTTCCCTATTCCTATCTAGGGCACCACCAACCTTCGAGTCATCCGGGCTTGCAACTGGGAGGTCATCCTTGATATCTCATTCTCTCTAACCCTTCCCCCCATATCCAATCAATTGTCAAGTCCTTTGTAACATCTTTTATGTATTCCCCCTCCTCCTAACACTGCTGTCACCTTGGTGCAGGCCTTCATCACCTCATGCCTGGACTATGGCAATAGGTTTCTGGTTGCCCTCTCTACTTCAAGTTTCTCTTCACTCCATCTCATCCTCCACTCAGCTGTAAAATGGATCTTCCAAAAGTGCAAGTCTGACTATATAATGCTCTTACTTGATAAACTCTAGTGGTGCCCTATTACTTGCAAGATCAAATATAAATCCTGTTTAGTTTTTAAAACTCTTCATAAACCTAGCCCCTTCCTACCTATCTAGTCTTCTTATACCTTACTCCCCTCCATGTAAACTGTGATTCTGTGACACTGGCCTCCTTTGCTGTTTGCCGTCTCCCCATTCAAGCATTTTGACGGACTCTCATTGCTGGGACTCTTTCCTTCCTCATCTCCAACTTCCCCGGCATTCTTCAAGTCTCAGTTAAAGTCCCACCTTCTTCTGTTAAGAGGCTTTTCCCAGTTCTCCTTAATCTTACTGCCTTCCCTCTAAAGTTATCTCTAATTTAATCTGAAATAAAACATGTTTGCCCACAGTTGTTTGCATGTGGTTTTCCCTATTAAATGGTGAGCTTCTGGAAAACAAGGCTTGGGTTTTACCTTTCCTTATTTTCTCATCACTTAGTACAGTGCCTAACATATTTTAGGTGTTTTCATACCTGCTTTCTGACTATTTATTTTGTATATACTTTGGTTACATGTTATATCCCCTATAGAATGTAAAATCATTGAGGACAGGAACTGTTTGATTTTTTTGTGCTTGTATCTTCAATGTCTAGCGTAGTGCCTGACACAGATAATTAATAAACACAGGTTAACTTATTGTGTTGGTAGACCCAATTTACTTTTTTCTTTCTTTTTGGAGGGGGGAAGGCAGGGCAGTTAGGGTTAAATGATTTGCCCAAGATCATAGGACTAGAAAGTGTCAAGTGTCTGAGGTCAAATTTGAACTCAGGTCCTCCTGACTCCACAGCCAGCACTCTATTCACTGAACCACCTAGCCACCCCATCAACTTACTTATTTTTATGAACTCTACTAGTTGTAAAAACATTAGCAGACAATCAGAAAACATTGAAGTTTTTTCTCCTTCTTGGCACTCCCAGAAACTTGATGCCTATACCTTACATATTGGCCTTTGAGCAAATCTTATTTAGCATATTCCTATATATTTTCCTAGTAATGTTTTATTATCGTTAGGAAGATATTCCTGACAAAACTAAACTGCTCAAGATCAGGGACTGTATTTTCTGCTTCTTTTGTACTTAACTACAATGCAGCAAAGAACTGATATAAATAAATACTTGTTGAGTTGAATCTAGTTCAAATTGTTTTTCCCAAGGATTAGAACAAACACTGTCAGTTCATCTGAAACTTGTAAAATACTTAGAACAAGTCATGCTGATTCTGCATTTTAGATGAAAGTTTATCACTAGTAGATGTTTTTTGAAGCAATGTGGTATAATGGAATTAGAACTGCATGAGGTTTCTCAAAAAATGGGTTTTAATCTTAATTCTGTCATAGACAAGGTGAATTCACTCAGGCAAATGATTGGAAATCATTGGAAATCACTGGCTTTCTTACCCATCAAAATGAAGGAGATGGACTTTCTGTTAAAAATAAATATTAAAAATTGTTTTTACGTGCATCTGGGAAATAAGATGTATAGACAATGGGGTGTAGAAATCTATCTTGACCTACAAGAAAGTGAGGGTGGGTGGGGGATGAGAGGGGAGTAAAAGAGGGGAGGGCAGACTAGGGGAAGGGGTAATCAGAATGCATACCATCTTGGGGTGGGGGCAGGGGAGAGATGGGACGAAAATACGGAACTCAAAATCTTGTGGAAATGAAGGCTGAAGACTAAAATAAATTAATTAATTTTAGAAAGAGGGAAAAAAGACATGTTTCTTCATGCTTTCTTTTAATTCTTTGGAACCAATATTGGTATGAACACTCAAGAGAAATCCCTTATCACATCAAGCAAAAACTAATCACTTCAAGTAAATGATGAGAAAGACAGATGTATTTTTAATACAAACATAAATTTTTCCCTAGAATATGTTGCCCAAACTTCCTTTCCCTTCTCTCCCCCAAACACGCATGGATGTGTTTCTGAGCCATAAGAAGCAGCTGGGTGATATCCAAATGGCACTGAACAGAAAGGGAATAAAGAGGGATCAGGAGTGGACCCTAGCTCTGATGCTTACTGACTGATCTGCCCCTGGACAAGCCATTTCCCCTCTGTCACCCTCAGTTTCCTCTTCTGCAAAATGGGTATGGTAATCTTTCTATAACTTACAGGGCTGTAGCAAGAAAAGCACTTTGTAAGTACCATAGGAAAGAGGAATTATTCATGTTAATTCTCAATGTCATATCAGAATTTTTTGAAAGTCATTTTGTGTGCATTCATAATTATTGACTTTTCCCCCTTTCAAAATTTCTGACAGTCTTTTAAGCAATAAGGAAGGAAATACCGAACTGGCAAAATGTGGGATGTGAAAATGGTGTTATGGGCATGAGAAAATTGCTACTATTAGGTTAGCAAGTTTCAAGTCCTTTAGAAAAAGAAGAACTGGTTTGTTAATAAAGATTTTGCTTAGTCATGCAAATTTTTCTAAGTTATTTTACAGTTTTGCATTGGCCTTTCCTTTGGTCCCCATGTGGGAATTAATGTCACATGAATTTGGTTTTGAACTCATTTTCTTTATTCTTATAAATATTTTAATTTATCTGTAGTACACAGATGTCACAAAATTATTATAAGTCATCAAAAACTCTCCATTCATTGCCTAAATAAAATACCACCCCTTTTCTCTTGCTCATAGTGCTTTTTCTCTGCACAAAAACTCCTTTTTTCTGTTGAATTATTACATGGGTCAAATTTAATATTTGCCTTTGTGTATTCCAATCAACATTGTCTTATACACTATAGGACCCTGGAGAAAGGATCTCAGTAGTAGGCTATGCCTTTAGTACATTTTATCCAGAATGTGGTGAAATGTACATTCGTTTTGGTTTTTTTTTTCCATCCCTTTTGTACACACTCACTGTCATCCTATTGTTCCCTGGCTGCTCAGGAGTTCCCTACTACTGCTTTAGCAAGTGGGCCACCCTGGGCAACAACTCATGCTCCAGAACTTCCCCAGTCCTCCCACTCTCCTCCATCTCACTGTACCTGTCTTGTACCTTTATTTTTTCTTTGTCTGAGCCCTGCAGGTTAAGCTGGCTAATGTGATAAAGTTATTCATTTAGAGGAGTTAATGGATGATAAAGTCGATAAGTTGCTAATTCTCTCAGATAACAATTTCGCATTGTAACGGAGCCCTTCTTAGATTACCCCAAAGGAGTGACTAATGAAGGGATTTAAAGTTCTGTTTGGGAGACATTTTGGTTAAGGCTTTTTTGACCCCTCTCAAGTTCCATCTAGTTGTTCCTGCTCTGCCTACACATAAGATCTGTCTTATTTCTGAAGCACTTGTCACACTAAGTCTTCTCATTATAAATCAAAAATTATTGTAAAACAATAAACAAGCGTTCCAGTTCAAGGCCTCTCTCGAATACCACCTCCTATAGGAAATGCTTCCCGATTTCCCTGGTCAGAAACGTCCCTTCTCTCATGGGAACTCTCAGGATACTTTATCCATCTCACTTTCACTCTTAAGAAAGGAACCTAAATTGTGATTGCCTTGAGGTCTGGCCCATTTCTTGGTCATCTTTGTGCCTTGAAAACAATAAACTTTCAATGGATGTTTGATAAAGTTAACTGAATTAAATTCTATTGTTTCAGCTGTAGCATATGAGGAAAGGTGATCAACAATCTGGATTAGAGTTATGAAAAGAACCCACCTTTCCTTATTTGCCCTATTATTCTTAATGGCCCTGTTTAATTAATTACCTGTTTAATTCCTACTAGTTTCCCTTGTCTTAAGTAGACATGATTTTCCTATTGACTTTCTGGTCACTTATTTTTCAAAAAGCACATATGATTTCCAATTATATTTCCTTACATTAGTAATAGGTCACACTTATAAACATCAAAGTTTTAAAAGTCATTTGCGTTCTTTGGTCATTTGTGGTATTATTGCCCCCATTTTGCAAATGAGGAAACTGAGACTCACACGGGTTAAGTAAAAGTGACTCTCCATCCATGGCACGACATGATCACTATACTTCTACTAAGTTTCCTCATTGTAAAAGGCTTTGCCGGGGATGACTGCGGATTTGGACATTTATATAAGCCCCAAATTGTTTTTCTCCCCATGGATAGTTTTTTGATAGTGGGGCTAAGTTATATGGTGAAGTAGCTCTTGTGAACTATATATGTATGTACATACACAGCTTGGATTTGGTGATGCATTTTGAATAGCAAAAATAGAAGAGAGTAAGGAACAGCCAAGTCATCCGTTTACTGCTGCTAAACTGATTCTGTGAATATATTCCAGAAATACTTTGGCAAGTGTCTACACAATGCCCTATAAACATAATCTACTGTCACTGATCCCCTTGCTTGGGAGCTTTAAAGCTAGACCCTTTCATGAAGATAAAGCTCATTGGCCCAGACATCTACCAAAAGGTCATGACTTCTCCTTCCCTAGAGGTCTTTGAGAAAAAGAATGGGAACATCAATATCCATCTGTTTTGAATAGTTGGTAGGCAGGACCAAGAATTTTCTGACTTTCCAGGCCTAGAGTTCTTTGCAAATTGAAACAAAAACGTGGGAAATGGAAATCCCCCTTTTGGAGCAGTGACATTTTGTCAACAGAGAGATAAAGTGACTATTGCTGAGTGGTTAGGAAATGGTGGAATTCAGAAAAACCACTGCTCTTCTCCTATCTCTAACCCTCCCTCCCCAATCCCATCTTGACCTTTGGCCATTAATATGCTTTTTGTTTATCACACCAAAGGTAGTTAGCCTCTTTTAGAAGAACATTCAAGGTTCCTTCTCCAACATTCCCTACTGTACTGAGACCCTTGCCAATTCTCTTCTAGATAGTTCTTTCAAGACTACAAATATTTCCAGGTGGTACAATAGAGTACTGGGTTCAAGAAAACCTGAGTTAAAATTTGGCCTCAGACATTTGCTAGCTGTATAACCTTGGACAAGTCACTTCACTTCTGTTTGCTTCAGTTTCTCCAACTGCAAAATGGGAATAATAATAGCACCAACCTCTGAGTATTGTTGTGGGAGATCAAATAAGAGAATATTTGTTTTAAAAAAAAGTGCTTAGGACAGTGCCTGGAACATAGTAAGGGCAATTTAAGTACCAATTAAATGCCAATTCTCATTATTATTACTGCTGTTTTCACATTTAATTATTATGTCAAGAGCAGCATGGAATAAAGACAATCACCTCTATATTCAGAGACCTAGGGTGCAAGTCACATGATCTTCCTGAGCTTTAATTCCTCATCTTTAAAATGAGGAAGTTAGGTTTGATGGCCTCGGAAGTTCCATCCAGCCCTGGACCTCTGCTCTTTTTCACTATGATTCTACATTCAGAATTAATAACTAACACTTTCATACGAGACTCTAGAAAACCGAAGATCAGAAGGGACCTTAGAGACCCTGTATTCCAACTCCTTCATTTGATGAGGAAATGAATCCCAGAAAGACAGTCACAGAACTTCAAAACTGGAAGGGCCTTCATAGGCCATCTACTCCAAGGCATACGTAAAAAAGGATCTTCTCTATGATATATCCAACAAGAGGATACCCAATCTTTGCTTAAAGACCCCATGGTACAGGGATCCCACCACTATCAGGATAGTTGATTCCATTTTTGGATGTTTCTTATTGTTAGGAATTTTCTCCTAGAGACATGAAATGACTTGTCCAAGGCTGCACAGGTAGAAAGTCATAGCTGAAGTTTCAACCCAGGGTCCTTTTTAAAGCTAGATCCAGTGTTCTTTCCACTATTCCAAATGAAATAAAATTTTTGAAGTAGGAAAAGTGTTAGAAAATGGAATACTGATGAAAAAAGTTTAGCAGGGAGCTGAATGGAGGATTTTTTTTTAATTTGTTAAAAAAAAAAAAACAACCCAAAACTAACTGAAGCTCAGATATGTTTTTTTCATTTTCTAACTGCTTTTACCTGTTAGTATTCCCAAAGGAAAATAGAAAGTCACTTCCTAATTTTTCATTTCCAAAAATGCACATGTTCCAGAAATAAAAGAAATACAGAGGATTATCCTGAACAGATTTCATGTAAGTCATTCATAGGATTATAGATTTAGACCTGGAAGGAGACTTAGATGTTATGCAGTCAAATCCCCTTTTTTCCATCTAACCTTCACTTAACTTTATGCTATCTTAAAAAATTAACTTTATTGATGCTTTTTACTTTTTTTTATCAAGGTTATTTCTGGAAATGTCCCCTTCCCTCCAATTCTAGTGTTCTTGCTGGATACAGGAGTCTGCTAAATAGCTTCTAGAGCAAAAAATCTGGTGGGGGGGTGGGGAGGAGTGGGGCCATGGTATGGGTTTTAATGTGTTAATTTAGGATAGTGATGGTCTTAAAATGAAGTAGTTAAATAAGAGGAAACTTTGGCTATCACAATTGGGTATCACAATCCTTGCCTCCAATATCTCTCTCCAGTCTATTCTTTACATAACTTCTGAAATAATATTTCAGAGGCACAAATATGAACCTATCACTTCCTTGTTCAAAAATCTTCCATATCTCCCTATTGCATTTAGAACTGGAGCTCTTAACTTGGAGTCTATGTACTTTAATGTAGATAGATAGATACATAGATACATAGATAGATAGATATGCACATATATATACATACATATATAATATTGATAATTTTTAATATAATTAATTTCCCTTGTAATTCTACGTATTTCATCTTGTGCATTTTTTTTTTTTAAATCATGATTCTGAGAAAGGATGCACAGGTTCGGTGGATTCCAATCACTGGCACAGATTGCCAGTGATACAACATGACACAACACAGTTTAAGAATCCCTGATCTAGAATAAAATATAAGCCACTCAAAGTCCTCCACAGTCTGGTTCCAATCTACCTTGCCTTGACAAAACTGTTTTCTAGTCTGTGGACTACAAGATGCTCCCCAGACTCTACATTACAGACCCTCCTTCTATACATCTAGTGAAAATATTCTCTTTCTTCATCTTTCCCTTTCAGAATCCTTATCTTCATAGCCATGTCCTCTATGAACCTTTCCCCAAGATCCTGACCCTGACCCCCCAGCTCTTTGTGTCATTTCCCTTTTCAGATTATTTTGTATTATATTTATCTTTCCATAGGATTGTGCGAAGTAAGCTCCCTGAGGCCAGAAGCTGTTTAGTTTTTGTCTTTTGTTCCAGGGCCCAGTCTAGTGCCTTGTACTTAGCAGATGCCAAATAAATGTTTGTCAGATTGAATTGCCTTGAGAATTGAGAACTTAACTCTAGGCCACCACAGTTGAGAATCTGGATGAGGGACTTAAACCTGCTCCATTCCCATGTTCTCCAGGTGCACGTCCCCAGAGAAGGTTGGGAACAAAAAGCAAGATAGTCCATAATCCTCTTTCAGAGTCAGGGGTCCTGATGCACCCCTCCCCCTACCCCAGCATGGGATTTTGGCTTTTTTTCTTTAATTTTCTAAGCACTAGTTTTCTTATGCTTTGAAATGGAGCGTGAAAGCTGTGTTTCTGAAGATCACAAAGCACATCCATTTGCTTTGTGCAGGAGCTTCTGGAGGGTGTGTAGCCAGTGCTCTACCAGCTGTGACCAGGAGAATCTCAGTGAATTCATAAGTGAACTGGCTTCCAGGGCCTCCACACTTGGAAGGAGGGCTCTAGAACAAGATCAGAAGTCAAGGAAGCCAACCAGCATAGGCAGATCTTTCATTACCTATGCTCCCTGAGAATCCAGAGATGTTGGACCATTGATTTTTAGCTGGAGGGTCCACTAACCGCCATCCCCACTAACCTGCTGCACTTTACCAAGGAGGAAAGCCAGGTCCAATCATGTGAAAGGACTTACCCAGGCTTCCATAAGTTACCGAGGCAGTAGAGCCAGATGGGGAACCCAGCTCCTTTGATGGTGAGTCTAAAACTCTTACTCTGCACCACACATTTTCCTAAAATATAAGGGCATGAGTGAAAGCACACACAGTATAGATTTGTGATTAAACTAGTTTTGATTGAGCTTTGGATCACTGTATTTCTAGCTTCTTAATGAGCACCAGCCATATAAATAAGTTTCCAATAAAATTATAACTATAACAATTGTATTTAGTCCCCCTTCTACTGTTGTTTAGGTTCTTGTCTGACTCCATGACCCCATTTGAGGTTTTCTTTCTTTCTCTTTTTTTGCTTTTTGGAGGAGGGAAGGCTGGGCAATTGGGGTTAAGTGACTTGCCCAAGGTCACAGGGCTAGTAAAGTGTTAAGTGTCTGAGGCCGGATTTGAACTCAAGTCCTCCTGACTCCAGGGCCAGTGCTCTATTCACTGCACCACCTAGCCTCCCCAAAAAGTCAGCAGTACTAAGGTCTTTTTTTTTTTTTTGGCGTGGGGAAGGCAAGGCAATTGGGGTTAAGCAACTTGCCCAAGGTCACACAGCTAGTAAGTGTGTCAAGTGTCTGAGGTCAAATTTGAACTCAGGTCCTCTTGACTCTATTCACTGTAGCACCTAGCTGCCCCTTTGGGTTTTCTTGGAAGAAATACTGAAGTGGTTTGCCATTTGCTTCTCTAGCTCATTTTATAAATGAGGAAACTGAGGCAAAAAGGGTTAAGTGACTTGCCCAGAGTCACACTAAGATACTAAGTGTCTAAGACTGAATTTGAACTTAGAAAGAGGAATCTTTCTGACTCTACACCCGGTGCTCTGTGCATTATGGTGCCACTTAGCTGTCCCCTTCCTAGCCAACTTCACTTTCTGTTTTTCCCCGGACCAATAGACTGAGACAGTCCAAGAAATCCCTGATCATTACAAACAGAATTCCTCCTCAGACTTAGTTTCCCAATAAAACTAAGAGAAATAGAAAAGAAAGGAGGCAGAATGCACTACATTTGGTTACATTGATTTTTTTATAAGTCCTGGGCATGAACTTGTTTTCATGACTGAGTTGATGTTTTAAAATTTGTTATTTATTATTCTGCCCAATTTAACAAACATAAAGCTCCTCCTCTGTGCCTAGCACTGTGCTCAGTGCTGGACCTGTAAAGACAAAAAACAAACAGTCTCTGACCTCAAGGAGTGTTCATTCTATTGGAGGAGATACATCATGGATGTGGAGAAATTATGTATTGCTTTGAGTGTTAAGAGCAGAAAAGAGCACAGACGTGGAGGAGATGTGGGAAAGTTTCAGAAAGATTGCCCCTGAGCTGCACTTCCAAAGGAAGAGGCGGAGGGTCTTTCAGGGTCTCATCAGATTCCTACAAGCATGCCCTTCCAGGTGTCCAGAGGACAAATAGAGCTGAATCAGCATACTGAAGGGTTTCTAGAACATACAGGAATGAAAATGCTTTCAATCTCTTTGTGAAAACCCTAAGATGTAGCTGCTTCCTGTGCACTTCCCCAACAAGTGTGGGAACCACTCATTTGTACAAGTCAAGAGATCTGTTTCTCACATGGCTGTATTTAGCACAAAGCAAATTTACCATTGAATCTTAAACAAATTCTTCTTTGGACGAGAAAATTAGATGGTGATGATGTCAAAATATATAGAGAGGTAATGAATGATCTCCCACTGCTGATACACATTTGTATATTAAGTCAGCATTTTGGGATATCATATAATTACAGAGTCTGACTCAATGTTGAAAATTTAAGTGAGCACTTCTCCCCTCCCCACCTCACTCCATCACTCCTAACCCAAAACATGGGGAGTAGCTGATTCAAATGAAGCCTGATATCACTCTCAAATGCTATAAGACATACAAAGATGTTCAACTCCATCAATTCTTGATTAAAGCATCATATACCTTTCTTTATGTTAGAACCACCATCTCCTCTACCCCTCCCCTTCCCCACCATGAACTTTTTCCTCACCCACTGGAATGTAAGTTCTTTGGGAGCAGGGACTGGTTGATTCTTTGTATTTATATCCCTAGGACCTAGCATTTAATAAATGTCTATCCACTGATTGATTGCTTATACTTATTCCTAGGATATAGAGTGCCATGTGGGTAAAGTGGTGGTGCTCCTTTAGGAAATAAAACCACATTTACAAGAAAGACAATGACTCTAATGAGACAGTCGGCCCCGCGTGCTATTGTACACCTCAGCCAATTGCTTCACAAATGCTCGTTGATTCTTGGTGGAATGACATGAATGATTTGCTGCAGACTCACCACCACTACTGAGGAAATAAAAAGGTTCCCAGATCAGATCCTACTGAGAATTAATCAGGGAAATTAGCACCATCAAGGACAGAGTGACCCAATTCAAATTGTGCAAAATATGTTGAGTGTGCGGAGTCAAAAGATTATGTAGTTTTATCCTATGGACAGGAACTTGTGAGGGTCTTTTATTTGCAAAACTTCCCTGAAGACCTGAGTCTGAAGCGCACTGGGTAGTCCCTTAACCTGCATGCAGCACCCCAGGAAACTCACTGAGACTGTAAGCTAACAGAGCAGGGTTCTATCCCCACTGGTAAAGTTTCCTCATTAGGGTTCCCCTTTATCAAAGGTCTAGTCATATCTATATAGTCATATATGTGTATAGGTATAAATATTACATATACCCATGTGCATGTATGTACATTAATGTAAATATGTGTAGTTCATATTATACCTAACAATAATAGCATTTATAGAGTGCTTTACAAGGTTTACAAAACATTTTACAAATATCTTATTTTGTCCTTACAACAACCCTGTAATGTAGGTGCTATTATTGTTCCCATTTTGCAGATGAGGAAACTGAAGAGAGGTTAAGTGCCTCACCCAGGGTCACATATCTAGTGTCTAAATCTGAATTTGAACTCAGGTCTCCCTGACTCACAGTCTAGTGCTTTATCCACTGTGTTGTCTGTCTATCTAATCTCTGTATACATGTGTATATATATTCATATATTTACATGTTCTTCATAAAATGTTCATATTCCAAGAGATTTCTAATTCAGATTTGTTTCGTCTGGATTGGCTTCTGATATATGCTTGAAAACAATTATTGTTATCTTTTGGTTTTATATAGTTTTTGTTTCCCAGTAAATCCTTTCTCTGTCTCCCTTTGTCTCCGCCTCCCAGAGAGTCATCACTTATAACAAAGAATTTAAATAAATAAGTGAAGTTCAGCAGAACCGCCACCACATCAACCAAGCCTGACGCTGTGCGGTGTCCCACGCCTGTAATTCCTCATCTCCACCACGTTTTTTCTGTGGGACCAGGTTTGGTCATTATAATTTCATAGCATCTCTTGTTTATTTTGTTAGTATTCTTTTCATTTACTAATGTAGTCACTGTATATGTGGTTTTCCTGGTTCTGTTGTCAGTTCATATATCTTCCCATGCTTCTCTGCTTCCTTCATATTCATTTCTTACAGTGTAGTCATATTTCAGTACATTCACATCCACAAGTTGCTTAGCTAATCCCCATTCAATGGACATCTATCTACTTTCTTTCCATTTCTTTGTTACTACAAAACAATTTTTTTTAAAAGAGAGCTAAGTTCTACTTTTATTTAGGAATTCACAAGTAGAATGTAAAGCTTCTTCATCCATCTTTCTCTAGTTTAGAGGCACCATTCTGATGAAACTTGTGGAGGCTCAGGTACCGAGCTTGTTCTCAGATTCAGTCCTGGACTAGGTCCGTTGCTGGGCAAGTCTACTTCCAATTATAGGGATTAGGCTCCCCTCGACCACACTTATTTGCTTATTAAATGTCCACAAAGTTACTTTTGGGGGCAGTTACTTCTTGGTTCAAGTTTAGGGCTTCCCCAAAAAAGAGTAGTAGGAAAAGAGCTGGCACAATTAGCTGAAAGAATAATATCCAAACCTTTTTGGAATATGATATGGCTTGCAGGACTATAGCCCTTTTTTACATTTCACCTCTCCCTTACGTGGTTGGAGCACTCTGCAGGTAAAAGTCTGCTAACAAATTGGCCAGATTTGGTCAGTCCTTTCTTTCCAGAGGACATTCTTTCTGATACAGATACCTTCCCCTGCCATCAGCTCTTGCTGCTTCCATAGACACCACCACCATTCCCATTCCAGAAGAACTCTGCTGCTACTGCACCTGTTTAATATCTAATCCTGTGCCTTGTTCCACATAACAGCCTTTCAGATACATGAAGATAGCTTTCATTTCTGCCCTGAGTCTTCTCTTTTCTAGGCTAAATATTCCCATTTCCTTCAAAGAATCCTCTTTTAACACGGATGCAATGCCTTTCACCATCCTTCCCTCCCATCAATGTCCTCGGACTTTGGCAGCAGAAACTAGACACGCCATCTTCCAGATGTGGTCTGTCTAGGGCAGAGTACGGTGACACCATTTTTTCCTTCTTCTTGGAAGCTGGGCCTCACATGGTACAATCTCAGATCACACTTACTTTTGGGGCTGCTGCTTCACACTGCTGCTCATATGGAAGCCACAGATCTTTCCCCAGCAAACTGCTATTTAATTGTGTCTCCTAAACTGGTGAAGGTTTTTTTTAAAAATTCAAATATGAGACTTTATATGAATCATTGGATTGATCTCCATGCTCTAGCCCTTCAAGATCTCTTTGGATTCTCATCCTGCCATCTAGCATGTTATCTATACCTTTTAGTCTCATGACATCTGCATATTTGATAAAGCGTGCTGTCTATGGTCATCCCATGGAAGGGATTGCAGAGAACCTCTTAGCCAACACTCTTCTTTACAAATGAAGAAAAGGAAGCTCACAGAAGATGGTGCAATGGATAGAATGCTAGACCTGTAGTCAGGAAGATGCTCAATAGCTGTGTGACCCTGGGTAAGTGACTTAACCTGTCTGTCTTAGTTTCCTCATTTGTAAAATGGAATAGAACCTTCCTCTCAGAGTTGTTGTGAGGATCAAATGAGATTGTATTTGTAAAACACTTTGCAAACCTTAAAGCACAATATAAATGCTCGTATTATGATTGTCCAAGGTCATTTCAGGAATAAGTGGCATAGCAGGGATTCAAACCACGTTCTTTGACTCTCAGTCCAGCATTCTTTCTACTACTTTGACTTTAAGAATACTTTTCTATGACTTTGTATTTTATTCATGAGAAGAGCATCTACGTGCATTTTAGAATTCTAATTCTGTTGCAAGATATTTATTTGACAAAAGCCAGATTTAGGTATTTCTCATAATAAATTTTTATAAAAATGAGCTGGACCCCTTGTAATAAATCTACAACCCCTTTGGAATTTGTAACCCATTACACCCTAGTTGTCTCCTGGCATGATTACCACTTCTAGTATTCACATACAACATGTCACCTAAATATTTTTCTGAAGCTACAAAATCTGCTATGCTATAGTTTTGCTACATTTAGTTTCATTCTATTGTTTATTTTGCTTTTTTTTTTTAAAATTCGGTTTGTTAGCCGAACTCTTTCTAATTTATGGAAGGACAGTGTTAAAGTAACTTTTGAATGGCCAGAATTTCAAGACCACAGAAAAATATCCAGTTTTGGTAAGTTAAGAATCTAGTTGCAAGAGTGTATATCTTAAACTGAAGCTTGATAAGCTTGCTTACCTTTAAACACCTTTGTTTTTCATAGCGGTTTTATTCCTACTTCTAGTACCAGTGCTAATGCAATGCCTAATAAATGCAATGAATAAGTTACAACTTCTCTTAGAGTCTTTTTTCCAATTATATTGATTTTTGAAATGTTGGATATAGACAGAACAATAACAAAGGTTAGGCTATGGGGTCTTTGTCCCAGGGTACTTAGGTGAGGGTAAACTGGGGTTGGAAATACTGTTTCCCTTCCAGTGATTCAGAGAGAACTATCCCAATGACTTTCACCTTGTGGAGACCACTGTCCTTCTCCCTAGTTCCAGAATCCTTTGCCTTCACCTTTTCTCTCAACCACATCATGGTACTGGGTGCTCTCTCTGGGACCTGTGCAACCCTCTCTCTGATACCTCTGCACTAGCCCGACCCTGTCAGTGCCCAGGGAAGGAGTTCCTAGTCACAGGTCTGGAAACAGCCAAGCTGGCTCCCAAGTTATATGAGCATACGTACATGTACTCTAGGTGTTTTCTTTCAGGCTTCTGTGAATACATAAGAGAATAGCTTTTAAATAACTGGATAACAAATATGCAAAGAAAATCTGAGTGAAAACAACTTCTGATTCAGTGTTGAGTCATACTTCCCAACAGTTCTCTATTGTCTGGTTATTTTTAAACACTGGAGGAAAAAAATGATGAATTTATCATACATTTGGACACGGTAACTTTCAACACTGAATAAATACGTCCGTTATCTTGAGCCCAGAAATTTGAATAGAGTGCTCTCCTAAACACTCTTTCCCTCCAAGAACATTATGGTAATTCGTACTATGTAACCAAGAGAAAAAAAGCAGTCTAAATAAAATCAGTCAGGGACTAGGAAGCCTGCTCCAATTTAGGAGCTGTGGGTGCTTCCTTCTCTCCAGGGTTCTCAGCTCATTTATTTCAAAACCATCCCCACAGGTTTGGAACCTTCTCTTCTCTTCTCAAGCTACTGACACTACTGCTTACCTCTTCCATCCTTCTCTGCCAAAAAAAAAAAAATTCCAGGTTTTTGCAAACTTCCTCTCCTCCCTAGTTCCACACTTGGAATCATCTCAATCTCATGACCCATACTTCCCTCCTTGGCTCTAAACTCAGATGATGAGTGGCCATTCCCACCTCAACCCCCGAAGTCAACCTTTATACTTGCACCTTTGAGCCCATCTTCTCCCTCCTCTGACAATTTTGCCTCTTTCATCATCATCATCATTTTCTCTGTCTGTCTGTCTCTCTTCCCTCTTCTTCAGTCTCTCACAGTCCCTTCCCTGCTGCTCTCAAACATGCCTACATATTCAGATTTCTCACACCCTTACAAAAAACAAAACAAAACAAAACAAAAAGAAAATCCTATGACTGAATCCTGATATCCTCTCAGCATATAGTGCTGTATTTTTCTGCCCTTTTGCAGCCAAACTCCTAGAAATAGCTGTCCATATTCATTGCCTCTCCCTCCCACTTCCTCGTCATTTCTTAGCCCCCAGCATTCTGCTTCTCTACCCACCAGGGACTGAAACCGTATGCCACAAGAACACCAATCCATTGCTAAATCCGAGGGCTTCTTCTCCAGTCTCATCCTTTTCAAATCTCTGCAGTGCTTGACAGCGTTACCCAACCCACTTTGGGGATATTGTCCTCTCCCTGGGTTTGAGTAATGTTACTCTGTAATGTGTCTTGTTTCTTTTTTTTCCCTGCCTATCTGATTTTTTCTCAGTCTCCTTTGCAGGACAAAGCAATCAATCAACCAGCATTTATTAAGTGGCTACTGTGCAAGGGCTGGGGATACAATGACAAAAATGAAACTTTTCTTGCCCCTAATGAGTTTGCATTCCATAGGAGAAACACTATATCTATGCATAAGTGCACACTTAAAAAATACAAGACAATTTGTTGGGACTGACGGAGAGGGAAAGGCAACAGTAAACTGGCAAGACCAGGAAAGAGCTCATATGGGAGGTGGTGTTTGAGCTGATCTTGGAAGGAAACTAGAGGTTCTGAGACATGGAGATTGGGAAAGAGTGGGGCCTGAAGGAATGTTGATGGGAGATGAAATGTCATGTGTGAACAATGAGAAGACTAGTTTGACTGAGAAGTAGAGTATGTGAAAAGGATTAATGCATAATAATATTGGAAGGGTAGGTTGGAACCAGGTGAGGAAGTGTGTTAAATGTCAGAGGAGTTTGAACAGGGCGTCCCAAAAGTCTTTGTGCAATTGAAAGCTTTAATAATTTCAAAAGTGCTGTAAGCTTACCACATATGTTATTTGAAGGTTTAATTGTTTAAATTTCTTTTATGCTTATTTAGTTTTGTGATTTTTGAGTAATAAATTTTCAATTTAATTTTAATGAGACAAGGCATCCTGTCATGCATTGCATGTGTAACAATTTCTGGATGATGCTTTCTTGGATTGTTGTATCAGTAGAAGAGATCCTCTTGCTTGGCCACCTTATCAGAATTCTAAAATTTTAAATAATCTTTCAAATATTGCTTTTTGTTAGCTTGTAGCATTTATACTTCTGAAGTTATTAGAACTTAGAACTGCACTTGGACTTTTGAGATACTCTATATTTGATTCTAGAGGTAATAATAGGGAGGCACCAGAGTGTATTGTGCAGGGGAATGACGCCATCAGACCTGTGTTTGAGGAAGATCACTTTGGATTCTGTGTAAAGGCTGGATTTGAAAGGGGAGACACAGGGAAGCATGTGGCAGGAAGACCTATTGGGAGGTTAAAAGTCATAAGAACCTTCCTCGAGTTGTGACTTTGTGAGTGGAGAGAATGGGACGGAAGAATGAGACATGCCCCAAGATTGTCAACTGAGTGGACACCTGTGTTAAAGGAGAATTAGGCATCCAGGATGACTCTGAGGTCATGAACCTGGGTGAATAAGAGGACAGACAGGTGTCATCTACATTGTACCCTACTGTGTGTGAGAATCCAGCAGGTCTTTGTCTCAGGCCCTTTGCTCTTCTCTCATTATCTCATCACAGACTCAATATTCATCTCTGTGCAACAGGTTTCCAAACACATGTAATTCTCCTTAGTTGCATCTCCAAACTGCCTGCTTTAATTCTTACCTGGATGGCTACATCGCAAGCATTTCAATGTTTTTCTTTTTTTTTAATAATATTTTTCTCAGTTGCATGTAAAACAATTTTTAACATTCATTTTTTACAATTTTGAGTTCCAAATTCTCTTCCTCCTTTCCCTTTCCCCTCCCAGAAATGGTAAGCAATTTGATATGGCATGTATGTACATGTGCAATTATACAACATGCATTTCCGTATTTGTCATGTTGTAAAAAAAAGTACAGGTAAAAAACCCATGGAAAAAAATTAAGTAAAAAACAATAGCTTATATCTGCATTCTAGCATTTTTCGTTGCGAGCGTTTTGTCGTTGTCTTGGATCGTTGTGTTGCTGAGAACAGCAGAGCCATTCACAGTCAATCGTCATCATGCAGTATTGCTGTTACAATGTACAATGTTCTCCTAGTTCTGCTCACTTTACTTTGTATCAGTTTACGTAAGTCTTCCTGGGTTTTTCTGAAATCATCCTGTTCATCATTTTTTTGATATTTTATTTTCTCTCAATTACATGTAAAAATAATTTTTAACATTCATTTAAAAAAATTTTTAGTTCCAAATTCTTTCCCTCCTTTTCTACCCTCCCACCTCATTGAGAAGACAAGCAATTTGATATAGGTTATATATGTGCAATCATGCAAAACATATTTCCATATTAGTCCTGTGGTGAAAGAAAACAAACCAAAAAAAAAGTAAAAGAAAGTACACTTCGATCTGCATTCAGACTCCATCAGTTCTCTCTCTGGAGGTGGATAGCATTTTTCACCATATGTATCCATTTATACATACGTTTGTATGTGTATATGTGTCTATATATGGATGTGTATATATGTATGTTCATGTGTTTGTGTGTGTGGAGAGAGAGGGGAGGGAGAGAAAAGAGAAAGAGAGAGAGGAGAGAGAAAGATGACTGTTTTTCTAGAATATGTATCTTAGACATTGAATTTTCCCAGGTCCAAGATATAAAACAAATAGCAGTGTACATGTACACACACATAATTCCCAGACATAAAAGCATAATAAGAATTTTAATAAAAAGTATATATACACCACTGCTTGTTTCTTCCCACAATACTAAAGAAATTTATTAAATGTAATATCTATCATATTGAAAGGTGGGCTATAATTTGAGGAAAATGTATAACAGATTTGATTGGAAACTTTCTGATTCACTGTTGATTCACTTGCTGTGCCTAGTCCCAAAGAATATCAATAGAAATTTGAGTCTACATTGTCATTATCAATTTATCTACCTGTTTAGAGAAGAGTGGTAAGTACTCGTCTTAGGGTCAGTCAATTCAACAAGCACTTTGTTCAACACCTTCAATGTACAAAGCACAAGGAACTTACATTCCACTGGGAGGAGACAACATGCGCATAAATAAGAATAATGCAGGACAAATTGAGGCGAGGGAGCACTAACAACCAGGGGGATTTGAGAAAGTTTCAATGGAAGAAGGGGCACAAGTGGAGCCTTGTCACATGAAAAGGAGAGACCAAAGTTCAAATCCTGTCTCTAACACTTACTGATTGTGTGACCACACATGTGACATTTAACTTCTGTGGGTGTAAAATGTGAACAACACTACTTGTCATGCTTGCCTTGTAGAGTCGTTATGAGTACCAAATGAGATAATGTATGTAAAAATGCTTTGTAAATCTTAAAGGGTTATACAAATGCCAGCTTTTATTATCATTTTCCTCCTGATCCTTGAAACAACCAGGGTATTCTTCTCATCCAGGAGTTCTTAACAACGAGCTTGTTTTTAAAATTTTAATAACTGTATTTTAAATATAGTTTTCTTTGTAATTCTATGTGTTTTATTTTTGTGCATTTTAAAACATGATTCTGAGAAATGGTTCACAAGCTCTGCCAAACTGCTCAAAGGATCCATGACACAAGAAAGCTCAAGAATCCCTGTTACTAGGTGGTTTTTGTCAGTTGATAGTATTTGAATTGTCTTATTTGCGTCTCAAAAATGAAACGTTCTCTTACTAAAGCTGACTGCATTTGGAATCTAGAGATCAGAAAAGCAGAATGGTAACTAATAATAGAATACATTACTGATAGCTCACAGTTTATTTGTTACTTCCATATTTTGTAATTTTGCACTTTTTATTTTAATCAGCAAGGCAAAAACTGTTCATTTTACTCTGTGGTAAAATAATTGAATTTTTTTCCTTTACTTTCTTTTTTCTTCACATTTTTAATATTTACAGTATTTTATAAGGCTCTGTACATAAAAGTGAATATAGAAGAAGAAATCTCACCGACTGTCTGTCATCAGTCGTCCTCACTCATGAATATATCTTTATTTTTAAATACATCTAACTGAGCAGAAAATAAAAATATTTGGTGTGGAGAAATAGCAGTTAGGCAGGAAGCTAATTGCTTCATCAACTTTGTACCCAGATTCCTTGCTGAATCATGACTCATATATTTCAGTTGTAATAATGTTATTTCTGGTTTGCTTTTCATTTGTACATTTTCCTGAGTAAAAAACATTTTAATTTTATAAAATATAACAAGGTAGGCTCATATGTCCACCTTAGTTCTAAGCCAAATAAGTGTAGTAGTAGTAGTAGTAGTAGTAGTCGTAGTAGTAGTAGTAGTAGTAAATATGTGAGGAACTCATTATTGTAAAAAGTGCTTTATTTGGGGAATTTTTCAAGTTTCACAATGTGAGGTAAGCAGTAATAATGGTTATTTCTTAGAACTTCTCAAAGGAAAAGGTGGCAGAAATCTATAGTAAAACCAAGTCAGACAGACCCCTTACTGAGGTTTGGGGTTTAAGCATGGTTTCTCAAAGATCATGACAGCAGAACACAGTCTGGCAGGTCCTAGAATGTTAGAAAGGTTTTGAGTAAAGGCCTGGTCTCTAGCACAGCTTAGCTAAGTCAGAGGTGTAGCTTGAGGGAAGTGAACTTCTCAGTTGTAAGAAGTATCCAAGATCCTTTCCTAAATTGTAGTGGAGGGACCATGTAAGTATGTGTGAAAAGCTGCCTCACAGGACAAACTCCCGCAACCATCACTGATTTAGTACTATAAGACACCTTAGAAACCATCTAGTCTACCCCTTCCCCCTTTCCCCCCTACCCCAGTCCTAGAGAGGTAAAATGACTTGTTTACATTTCGCAGTGGTGAAAACCACTTACTAGTGGTAGGACTGGGATTTGAATCCAGGTCCTTGGACTCTAAACCCAGCCCACTGCCCAGTATGCCATGCTGCCTCCCTTTAGGAGGTAATGTATTTGAAAGAACTTTAAAAATTAAAGCTAGTAATAGGGAGTGGGCCTGTGATTTCACTGGCATAGGGAAGTCCCTGGAAAGGAACCTTTATTCAGATATAGGCCAATATCTTCTCTGCAGTTCAGTCTTGCAGAGTTACTTAGAGCATCAAGAGGTCAAGCGACTTGCCCAGGGTCACACAGCCTGTAAATATCTGAGGCAGGATTTTAACCCAGGTCTCTCTTGACTACAAGACCAGTGGGTTGTCCATTATACCAAGCTCCTTCAATTTTAAGTGTTAATGGGTAGGGTGTGATAACATTTATTTAAAATGCTAAAGACATCATCACAAGTCATTATATAATGATATGTTATAAAGCAACATATTGGTCACTTGGAGCCCTGCAGGTTATAACCATCTGCTAATTAGGGCTGACAAAAAACAAACCAGAAGACTATCAAAATGTTGTGCAGAATACAAACAAATATATATATATATACATATATATATATATATATACACATAGACACACAGACACACATGCATATATACATACATGTATGTATATGTGCGTATGTGTGTGTGTGTGTGTGTGTGTGTGTGTAACTGTAATTTTATCAGTCAAAGGAACTCCTAATGAGAAAACTCCCTCTCCCTTTGCAGATTACTGGGAGGCAGCAGGTGATAAACAATGGAGAGCAGAACCAGGGGCAGGCAGAGGCAGAGCTTGAGCCTGGCTTTGCTCTTAGAGCTGCTGATTGGCTGCCCAGACGTCCAGGACTTCTCTAAGCCCCAGGTAATTCTCTGAGTTTCACAGCAGGCCCCAGTCTGCCTATATCTATATAGGGACCAGATTTCATTAGTATAGGGAACTCCTGGATGAGGAAATTCCCTTCTCTAACACAGGTTGGGAACTTTTTCTCAAATTTGTCTTAGAAAGTTGCCCAGAGAACTCCAAGGTTCAGTGACTTGCTCAGACTCACATATCCACAATGTGTCAGAGGAAGGACTTGAACTCAAGTCTTCTTGGCTCCAAGGTCTTCTCCCTACCCACTACACTAAGATGCCTCTCATCTGTTTAGGTAAGGGAAGAAATGGGGTGAATAATAGAGCAGGGGTGCTCGAGGCCATAGGTCTCCCACGCCTGAGAGGTTTTACAGAGTAGTCTGGGGGAGCTTCCAACTCCTCCAGTGAATCATCATAGAACCTGAGAAGTCAAGCAATTTCCTTGTGTCTAGTTGTCTTAGCTGCAAAGATTTTCCTGTAATATTATAGAAATATATATATATATATACACACACACACACATACACATATATGTATGTTTACACATACATATATACATATGTGTGTATATATCTAAACGATGTATATATTTGTATAAGTAAATTTCCAAAAGAAATATATGTGTGTGTATACATACATATATACATTTATATACATATTGCTTTTGGAAATTTGTTTTGTTTGAGTATACATGTTTGTATCAAGGGTTTTTTTTGTTTAAATGGGGAATGGGACTGGGCAAGAGAGAGAAGGCTGATTGAAAAAAAAAAAGATGTTCCCTTAAAGACCTTATTATTTAGGATTTAAGGATTGATTAGGCTTCTATTGTCTCTTCTTTCCCACCCACCCCAACATTCCCCAAGTGTTATTTTGACATCCCTCTGACTATAGAAGGGAGCTCTGGTAGCCAGTGGCATTTCTGGAGATGGAAGCTTACTGATGATGCTAGGTACTATTTTGCAGAAGTTCATTGCCCTTAGATGCAACTGAAGCTATTCTGGAAAATCTTAAGCAACAGATGTGCTAGTTTCTAAATTATTGAGTACTCAGCCTCAGGTGGATGAGTGCATGTCCCCAGAATGGGGAATTGTGGCCCCTTGGAAGGCAGGAGCAGACAAAGTCATGTTCTGTTCCTCCTCATAATTCCAAGTTACAGAAACACACACAATCACTTTGGAGCAATTAAAGACCTATTGCTTATGTTGGGTGAGATCTCATATCTGGTGACTGTAAGCAGACAAACAATAATACTATTTCTTATTAGCAGGCCTAGAATAACAACCACATTGTTATTAATATAATAATACAATTAATAATAATTTTAAAGTGCGTTTCAGATCTTAAAGTACTATAAATGTCGGCTGTTTTTATAAACTCTACCTTTTATTGGTATTCAAGGAAGAAGATCTAACCTGTTAGGAGAGGAACTTAGCATTTTTCTTTATCTTTTTATAACTACTTTGTGTCTTTAAAATAAATTAATAACTCCTGCCACCATTGCAAGGAAATGTCAAAAGGAATGGAAAATATTTGAAACCTTCCCCTTCTGCCTCTGTGACCTTAAACAAGTCTCTTCACCATTCTGGGCCTCAAGTCTCCTCATTTATGAAATGAGGTGGCCGGGCTAGATGGCCCTTTGGGTTCCTTTTAGCTCTAATTTTGCAATCCAATGATCCCATATGTTCCACAAACATTTCAGTCACAAGAATTTACTAATGACTGCTTTGAATATTTTTAAGGACATTCTGTCCTCAATAGATTAAAATACAATCAATCTCAGACAGTTTCATAGGCTCGTAGATTTAGAATGGGAAGGGACCTTAGAGGATGTCAAGTCAGCCTCCTCCTTCTTCTTGAAAGATGAGGAAACTGAGGCCCTGAGAGGTTAAGGGACTTGACCAAGGTCACACAGGCAGCAGCTGGCAGAGGTCGAGTGTGACCTCGTGTCTTTTGACTTCAAAGCTCATTCCCTTTCTATTGTACCACAATGAGTAGTTTTCAATAATCTTCTTGATGACTGATAGGAGGGATTCAGACCTCCACTCTATAACTTTTCATTGAATCTAGAAAGAGGCTTCAGTTATGTGTTGTCCTCTCCTGGTTATCAAATAGAATATTGAAAACTACTCTAACCTAAAATTCTTAGTACAAAAGGCATGGGTTTTGGTATCAAAGGAAGTGATTTCGAATGCTCACTCTACCAACGGCTGCCTGGCCCTTGAGTCAGGAAGACCTGAGTTCAAATCCAACTTCAGAAATGTAACTTACTAGCCATGTGACCTTGGGCTTAACGACAGTCACTTAACCCCAATTGCCCTGCCTTCCTCCCTCCAAAAAAAGCAAAAACAAGAAATAAAAAAAAACCGGAGGCCAATACAGTTTTAATGAGTTTTTATTGTCTGTTGTTGAAAAATCCATTAAGAACTTAATGTTTGGTTCCAGAACTCAGCTCTTGAGTTCCAATTAATTGGTCTCTTAAGTAAGGATCCATTCTCCGTGACAAGAGGCACATTTTGATTTAATCCATGGGTGAAACAATTGATTCCCAACAAGGTTCTCACATCACGTGAGGCCTGCTTTACCCAGAGGAACAGTTTTGCTGAGTTTTATGTAATGACATTACAAAAATTGGGGTGGTTAAAAAAAAGTTACGTAAAATCTCAGGAAAATCAGAATAAGCCTATATTCACTGTACTAACAAAATCACATGTCAATTTGTTTTTGTTTATACAAGTATGCAACAAGTCCACCCCAAAGTTCACAAGAGGGTATCTGGGGCCCGAGGGCTAAAGATTACCTCTGCTCTGATACTCTATGCTTTCACCGTAATTTTTCATATAGTAAAACTGATTCTCTGTCCATCCATTTTGATACAAACTACATACAAACCACAAAAACTATTCTGGATTTTCACAAGAATAGAAGCATTTGGCTCCCCCAAAGAGGAATATTGTGGCTCCTCCAAGCGAAAAGGTTCTAAAGTAGCTGTTGCTGGAGAACTGGACTGATCATTCATTCAATCAATCAGTCAGTCAATGAGTATTTATTACTCTCATTTTATCAGCATTACAACCTTGCAGGCTATTGAGGACAGTTGTGGAAACTGAGGCACACAGGAGTTATTTATATAAAAGCACAAAGAATCAGAACCCAGGTCTCCCTGACCTCAGTTCAGTGCTCTTTTCATTAGGGTCCTATTTTTATATTGAAAAAAACAAAGGTCAATTCACTCATTTTAGCTGAAGACACCATACTGCCTCTTGTGCATCAGTCAATAGAGTGCTTTCTAAGATGCAGAAAACCCAAATTTAAGTCTAACATTTCTAATCATACATCTATAACTGAAATGAAACTCAGGGGTCACCTAGTCCAACCCCCATATTTTACAGAGGTGGAAAGTGAGGCCCAAAGGAAGTGATTTGCTGATGACTGTAGGTAGAGCTAGGATTTGAACTCAGACTCCAAGGTCATCAATCCTTCCATTTTTATTAGTTTACTGGGTGACTTTGGGTGTAACAATCAGTCTTGACAATTAGTCTAGTAACAATTGAGTCTGTTTCCTGGTCTGTAAAATGGGAAAACATTATTTGCTTTGCCCGTCCCTCAAGGTTGTGGTAACAAAAGTACTTTGTAAATTATAAAATTCTGTAGAACTTTTATGGTTACAAAATGCTGTGGAAATGTGAGCTGTTTTTATCATTTGTTAAGATCATAGGATCATAAGTCTAGTGCTGAAATGGACCTTAGAAACCATCTAGGCCAACACCCTCATTTTACAGTGGAGGAAAACGGGGCCCAAGGGGTGTTGTTGGCAACCCCAGGTGGGCTGTCAGTGAACCAGAGTGGAGAAAATGTAGGTCAAGGCACAATTAGACATGGCTATAGATGGAAATCACCTCTCCTCTAATTAAGAAATATATTAAGTTGAGTACAAGGAGTTGGTTTCATAGGGTATCATGGTTTAATAGAAAGGGCATTATCTGGCATTGGTGGTGCTCCAGGGGAGGCGGAGGCTGGTGGATCACTTGAGTTCAGGAGTTCTGAGCTAATCAGATCAGGTGATTATTTGAAATAAGTCTAGCTCCAATAGGGTGGAGCCTATGGAAGGAGGGGAGAGGTTTCACCACCAGCCTGCCCTAGAAGGGGTGTACTGGAGCAGAAGAAAGCTGCCTTGGGAATCAGCTGTGGAACCAGGCCCATGAGAGGCTTCCAACCTGGGTGATAGAGGGAGGCCCAGACTTAAAAAGATAGTGCTGGACATCAGAGGTTCTGGGTTCAAGTCCTAGATATACTAGAGACTAGTTATATGACCTTGAACCAGTCATATGACTTGTCTTAGCCTTGTTTCCTCATCTGTAGAATGGAGATGATAATTCTGGCACCAACTATTTCACAAGAGTGTTATAAAGAACAGAGAGGAGGATAGAAAGCTGGCCTGGGAACCAGTAGCACCTGTCCTGCCTCTGACACATCCTGACCCTGTGACCCTGGGTAAGTCTCTAGCTTCTCAGTGTTCCAGGCAGCTCTCTAACCACTATACTATGCCCAGCAGAAAAGGTCACCAACATGCACTGGTGTAGGGAATTCCCTTACCAGGGAGTTCCATATATCAAAAAAACCAGCCCATATCTCCATGGTAAAGTACAAGCAAGACAATAGATACAAAAATGCCTTGTACCGGAAATGCTTAATAAAACACTTTATTCTCACTTTACTGTGTTTATAATGCTCTGGGCCCAAGAACTGAATGGAGATACCTTTTCATAATAACAGTCCCTGGTGTGTCTCATCCATATCATCAAATAGAAATTATGAAGGCCCTGTATCTTTTAAAAAAAAAAAATCCCCTTTTGTAGCACTTCCCCAAAACCACCTATTTAATGCAGCCTTGCCAGTTTGCTCTTTAACAATTCAGCCTTTTATGTTATTAACGAAAACATCTTGGTAGAGGACTGAAAGTCTCCTTCCTGGTAAGTGTTTCAGCTTCTGTTTTTCAAGGTACAATACAACTTTTAATTTTCTCTACCAGCACAATAAATGCTGATCACTGAATGTAGCTTTAATTATGTAATACTATCCAATTGTTAGTTCTGATTTCATCTATTTCCTCAGGTTTGCCAGCACTGTTAGCACAAGGCCTTACACATAGTAGGCTCTTAATGAATGCTTGTTGATTGGTTGATACTGTGAGGAATCTGCTCTTTCATGAAAGAGATCTCTGGGGTCTCCTAGTCAAAGGACTCAACTTTGGTTTTAAGGCTGTAATGTAAACTGTAGCCCTGTGTTATTATCTGTATCCCCGTTTAAAACTTCATAAAGCAAACCTACTTATTTCCATGTTTTTGAATTAAAACATTTTAACAAAACAACATATTACGAAGGCTTTTTTTCTTTCACCCTGTTTTGATCGTCTGGTATAATATGATCACACACACCCACACACACACACACACACACAGACACGCACACACACACACACACACAATTGTGACATTTGAAATTAATTGCTAAGGAACAATACATTAACTTAATAAATTTTTAGGAATTTGTGTAAATAAAACTGCTCTATGTATAAATTAAAGGATAAGCAATTTTGAATCCACCATGAAATCATCCTCATTTTTTTAAAATCAGCAACAGTATGTATCTTAGGAGTCCTGCTGAATAAAGGTTTGAGTGGCATTCCTGAAAACACACAGGATGGGGTATCTTCAGAATCTTTGTTGTCGGACCATCCAGTTGGCAGAAGCACAGAGTTCATGGCGTTATATAGATATGTGGCACTGTGTGAAGATAAAGGTGTTTTTGGTACCTTCTGAAAAGCTTCATCATCTCTAACACTTGATATTAAGTCACTCTTTCAAAAATTAAATAGTAGAGGTAATAAGATTAAGTGCAAATGACAATTTTTATTCTATGATCAGTTTTTAAAAAATGTTTCTATAATATAATATTTCTATATTGTAAGGGTTTTTCGTAAGACCATGAGAAATCATTTAAACATTTTTGAATCAATTAGCCGTAATTCTTACGTCATAAACTTTTGTCTTATTTTCATCAACTTTTCCAAGGAAGTCTAACTTTTCAAATCTGAAATGATTCAAGATCTTTTAATTCAGAAACAATTATCTAAATGCTTGACTTAATTTTTTTTGTTAAAATGAATGAATATTAAATTTTTTCAGGTTTACCAGTTTGTTAATGAAGCCATGGTAAGTTTAGTACTTTTTCATTACTCCTTCCCTTTTTTGATCTTTCCTTCCTTCTCCACTTTAAAGATGAAATATTCATAGGAAATTCTGTGGTGAAATGTTCTTCCTAGTTGATTCATTAATAATAGAAAAATTGCTTTGCAAATTGCTTCATAAAGCAGTTCAATTTTATTTCTCCATGATTATTCCCTTAAAAATAAGGATATATAGTTTTAAAATAACAGTTTGCAATTTCTGCTTTTAAAATTTTCTGTATTTTATTTTAAAAGTTATTAGTAACAAATCCCACTTGTGCAAATGAATTATAATCTCTCTTTTTTTCTTTTTTCTTTTTTTTTTTCAGGTAAGAGATATACTAGGATAGTAAATAAAGAACCAATTCTTGGAGTCAGAAAGACCTGGGTTCAAGTCCTACCTCTGACACGTACTGACTGTGTGGCCCTGGGCAAGTCTCTTCACTTTGCTCCAGGCAATTATACTCTGAACCGATAAGTTTCAGAACAATAGCAGATCTTCATTGATAGAGGGAGTTTCCTCACTGAGAGATCCCTACATTCATGGAATTATAGGTCAGGACCAAAAAAAATCCCCGAAACTTCAAGGGACTTCTTGTTTTTGTCTTTTTTTTTGTTAGACAAAATTACTGCTGGATTCTATGGTGCTTGAGGATTGCAAGAGTTTCTCTGTGAAACTAGATCCCGTGTTCATGTGTCATTCAAAATTTTGTACTGAATTTTAAATTTGAAAAACAACAAGTGAGTATTGAACCCCATCTTAATAAACAAATGATTTCTTCTTGCTCTTACAGAGCTGGCCGGAACAAGACATGCTGGGTCAGGCATTCGAAGATGCTTTTGAGGTAATGCAGCAACATTCAGCTGGGGACCATCAGTACTCCCCAGGTAAAGATAAGTCATCCAGAAGAACTTCTGGTACTCTAGGGGTCAGATAGAGCTACCTGAGAGGGATGGAGAGAGAGGGCAAGACCATAATGGCCATTCTTATTGAGGCAGGATGGGCTATGCTACGCTAAAGAAATTCAGCCTTGGATCTCAAGTCTTATGATGTAAGGTAGAGATTATGGCAATATGGCTTTTCACACAGAAGGACCGAAAACCCTGACCTGATGGATAGGGTAATTTGCCATGAGAGTCGATGTTAATTTCTGCTTTTGAAATTATGAGTCACTCTTAAAAATGGAAATTTAAGCCCTAGCTATTCAGAAAACACTTTTCAGAATTTTGCTCGGCAGTCCTGCTCCTGTCCCCCAACCCTAGAAGCACACACGAACCCTGCACTATTCTTGGAGGTTCTTATGATCCCCATAAATACTTAAATCTGCTAATTACCATTGTGCCTGTGGAGCTTATCTATTCACAGGCTTCTCACAAGCTTAATTTTTGGCCAAAGCCGTTGTTTTCGTTTTTTTCCTTTTTGCTGTCTCTTACTTATTCGCTTGGCCACAATTCACTTTTCAGTACAATGATTGGGGATGTGGCCCAATACTAATATGCATTCCACTAGGAGGTGGTGTAATGTGGTAGAAATCGTTTCAGATTTAGAATTCCTGGGCTTGCCACTCAGTGGTCGGTAGGGGTTGGGAAGAGATCGTTTTTACAATGCCACTGAGCTCTAATGCTAAGATCATATGGTCTTGGACCTACCTAACTGCGCTTCATTCAGTTTCCTCACCTGTAAAAATGATACTTGGATTCCATACCTTCTAGAGTTATTGTAAAGATAAAAAAGAAAATATGTGCAAGGTACCATGTAAATTGTAAAATGCTACATCATTGATTACGATTATTGTATTATTAACCATATTATGTTTGTTCCTGGTGTTTTACACATATGCTATATTATATAATGTTATTATAATGCACATTATTTAATAATATAACATAATTATGTTGTACATATTACACAATACATGTATAATAATAATTCCATATTGTTAATCACATTGTTTTGGAGGAGAGTAAATGTATTTGATTTTGGTCATTTAAAGCCACTATTTTGGAAAAGGGTCAAAAGGGGACTTGTATGGATATGCTCGAGGAAGCCATGAAATGAAAAAATGTAAAAAACTCCTGCACCAGACGGTCTTTAAAGGTCCCCAATCCTATAATTCTGTGGTTCTTTAATGGGAAAGCTAATAATCAGTGGGATGGTAGAGTTCCCCTGCCTTGGGGTTTAGGTTGCCTTCACTTCATAAATATTTTTATAGATGTTCTCTCTCCCATTTGCCATTTAGAGCTCCCTCTCCCATTGTCTGTAGACTTCCTCTTAAGATTTTAACATGGTAAAGAAAATGTCCCCATACAATTTGAGTAGTAGGAAAAGTATTTTCAGAAAGGTCCTCAAGTCATCCTGGTCTGTTACACACCTGCACGTTTGGCTATACCTTTGGATATAATTTGGGAAACAGTTATTATTTCTCTGTGCTTCTGACAATATAGGCAAGACTTTAATAACCAGCATTTATATAATATGAGAAGGTTTGCAAAATGCTTTGCAGATGTCCTTTCACTGGATCCTTACAACAACTATGTGAAGTAGGTGCTTCATTTTACAGATGAGGAAACAGGCTTAGCCAGCATAAGTGACTTTTCCAGGGTCTCAGAGCAAGTAAGTGGCAGAGCTTAGGACTTCTTGATTCTAAGACCAGCATTCTCTCTTCCACGCCACCTAGCTGCCTTATCTTAGGACAGTTTTATATATCTGGAAATCAAATCAAAGCCATTTTTGTTAGATAACAAAAGTAGTAATCAGGCTTCTGTTTTTATGGGAGTTTTTTCAAGTGTCTTCTTTGCATAAGGAATATGTTTAAATCATACTTTGTAAACCTATTCCAGCATAAATATTAATATTTACAATTGTAATTATTTACTTTTTTTACCCTTCTATAGAGAACAACCTTTATTTCCTGACATGGTGCACAATTATTACTCCTGCTCTGGTTTCGGGCTTTTTTTTGTCTCCTCATCAGTCTATTCAATGAACTCCAAGCTTATAAAAGGCAATCCTGGATGGAAATGGAATGGTTCTTTCTTGTTTTATGTAAAATTTTTTAAATTAGCTATGACTTTTAAAGTTTTTCCTCTTTTTTTCAATTAGATTACAAAAATTACTTGACTTTCCTCAATCATTATCCTCGTCTCAGAGGAAATCCCAACTGTTATGGAGCACTCCCCACAGAAGAAGCTGTCTACAACTGGAGAACTGTGATTGTGAGTAGAGAGTTAGCGTCACTGCATTCCTTGGTCACCAGAATGAATGGGCCAAGTTCCCTGTTGGTATGAGACTAGTATGGGTGTAAGAAAGGTTGTCACAGGTTGAAAGCTTTCCATTTGGTAACAGCTAAATTTTCGTTGGAAACTTGTTGACTGTAACTATGGTTTCCTGGGGGCTCTTGTTAATGAGACTATGAAAACAATTAAATGTAAGAGAATCATCAAAAATGTCATCAGCTGTAAACCCATTATTCAGTAGATCAATAGGATGGTATGTAAATTGCCTTGCAAACCTTAAAGCACCATTTAAATGTTAGCTGTTACTATAATAGCAATCACAGTTATTGTTGTTAATGTGGCTGCTATGCTCCATTCCAACAAACCGGGGCCAGGCTGCTTGTACAAAGCAGGCCCACAAACACTCTCACCCTGGTGGGCTCCGAGGCAGAGTTTTCAGGGGCCATCGGTTATTGCTGCTCCTTCTTTTCCTCCGGAATCTGCGAAGGAGAGAAGCCGACCAACAAGCCGGTGGGGACTCTGCCTTACCATCGTTTGTTATCAGCTCAGAGACCCTTCCTGTGTTCAAAGAAAAGAATTAAGTTTTGATTAAACGGGGCCACTCCAACCACATTCTAGCAACCGCTAGAGAAGGAAAATGTCTCTAGGGTCTCTTAATAGATCCATTCATCTCTCAGGGGGGTTCCCAGCTGATTAAATTTTTATCTTACTTTATCATTAGAATAGTACTACTGACTTCTATTTTGAAGGAAGCTTCCATCATGCTCTGCAGAATAAGACTGAAAACCAGGGGGTGCAGACTGCTCCTGCCCAACAAAGAGGAGGAAAAGGTGTGTTAATCAATCTTTGATTCACTGTATTCAAAATGGTTTCAAGGAGGTTTCATATCATAGTTTCTCTAAGTGTATTTTTAAATATCCCTTTCATCACTGCTAGTTAGCAAATCAACTCTGTCCAGCAGATGTACCACGCCAAAATCAGTTGTAGTCAGATTCACACGGTCCCAGTCCCTATAGTAAACTCACCACCTCTGTGGTTATTCCTGGAAAGGCTGTGTCAGTTCACTCGATGGTCACACTCACCATTTCTGTAACTTTCAGAACCAAAGTTCACCTCCCTGGCCCCTACTCCTCTCTGTATCAACATACATGTTAAAACTGAGATTCTTAAGGGCAAAGACTATCTCTCTTTCCTATCTGGATCCTCATCACTTAGTATAGTGCTTGGCACATAGGAAACCTTTGAAAATTTTAAAATTTATTCACCTTCCGTAGTTCATGCACAGATATGCAGGCATTTTGCAAAAACACATCCTAGGTCCTCTATAAGTGATCGTTGTATTTATATTTAAAGCCTAAGGAGGGAGAATTGGCCACCTTTTGCTTAGGATTTCTTTTCATAATAGCTTCCAGTGTGAACTCCCGAAGCTCAGTGACCATTTTTAGTATGTTCCCTTAGTATGTTGCCTAGTGAGGAGCCATGTGAAATTAGGCACCTAATAAATGGCTCTGGTTGGAAATGATTTGAAAATGTAGAAAGTACTATGTAATGGCCAAGGGGTCAGAAGAGTTCTGTTCTCTTTGTGTCTAACTTGAATTATTCTGTGTCTTTTGGTAAGTCCCTTATGTTTTTCAATTCATAAACTGTAGATTATAGCATTCAAAAGATAATGTTAGTTATAAAACCTTTGAAGTTCTTGAATGAATGGTGAATGATGCAAGAGTACCATTCCCCATGGAGTTTTTCTACACAGATAAGTAAAGCAATTTCCTGGGAATCCATGATTCCATTTTGCTCACAATGTGCCATAGGTTATAAAAAGTGGAAACTGATGCTAAGGAAATTGTGTCACTGTTGTGTAGTCGTTTACTCTCCTACTCATCAGGGAGGCTTATATCCTTTTCCGTCCCATTGGGCATAAAAATACATCAAAATTTCTTTCCCGGAATTTTAATTTATCCTGCATTGCAAAGGGGTTATTTGGGGAAAAGTATCATATATTTCATGGCAATGAAAAATGTCATTATACCTAAAATGACCTTTTGTGTACCTAATCAAAAGGCCCCAAATTGTGTGTGGCCAATGTTCCAGAGAAAGTTTGGGTACGTAAGTAAATAGTGAGGTTAGGTTTGGTGATATATCCTGTGACTTTTCTCTTATTATGTTACCTTATACATTATTACATTATAGCTTCTTCAAGACATATGACAAACCCAGAATCATTTTTTTCAACTCCCTAAACTAAGCCTTTTTTAAAAAAAACATAAGTCTTCATCCTAAAAACAGTCTTATCGTAACCTTTTTAGAACATCATCTGCTTTGTCCACTTTGCCATATAGGCTCAAAGGAACTTTGATGCCTAACTGTGAACCCTAAACCCCCTGGAGAGGGCTTACTTTAAAAAAGATAGAGTGATAACCCCATATAGCAGTAAGGGGTCCCTAGGTTTCTCTACAAATGAAGGGTGTGTAAACATTTGAGTACGAGGAATCCAACTGAAATTTGGCGTGCTAGATTATGGTACAGACAGCCGACATCTGAGATAATCCTCTTGGGGGGACCTCTTTGACTCCTTATTGGCCTTAGAAGCCTAGTATGATGACCTTCAAGTGCCAGGTCACTCCCATAAAACCAGTTCCCAGAAGGTGACACGGATAGGAAATTGTTCCCAGCCTTGTACGCTCGCTCAGAATTCAGGGAGGAAGCATTTACAGAGTTGCTGCTGCACAGCTGATACATCCGAGAGATGTTCCGATTTATGGCATGTTTTATTTTACATTTAGGGAGGAAGAAACTCCGACTGTTTGAATATCTTCATGAGTCTTTGTGTGATCCTGACATGGCATCCTGTATCCAGTGGGTAGATAAATCAAAGGGGGTATTTCAGTTTGTTTCTAAAAACAAAGAGAAACTTGCAGAACTTTGGGGAAGAAGGAAAGGCAACCGCAAGACCATGACTTACCAGAAAATGGCCAGAGCCTTGAGGAACTATGGAAGAACTGGGGAAATCATAAAAATCCGCAGGAAGCTAACATATCAGTTCAGTGAGGTCATCCTTCAGAGACTCTCCCCACCTTTGCTCTTGGGAAAAGAAGTAATCTATTCACAGTATCTTCAGTCTGACCAAGAACAACTCAGTTTAAATAATTGGAATGCTAATTATAACTACATGTATAGCAGTGACCGTGATCTTGGTTACTCTGACTGCTAGGATGCGTCTGCCTGCCTTCTGCCATTACAGGGTTTTGTAGGCATCAGAAGTTCCTATAAGAGAAGGGCTTTCCTCTCAAATCAAGGCAATATTCATTTAGTTTTATTGTCATTATATGTTGTAATTAAATGATGTATACAACTCATGAAGTTGAGTGGTATTTTGTAAATGAACGCATTTTCTGTGATAAACTGAACTGAAGGTATAAAAATTAAATTTCTTTGAGATTACTGCCTTAAAATGCCATTTTTCTCTTCAAGGTATACATTGAAAAGTATAAAAGTTTATTTTGTTGTTGACATAAGCATCATCTTCCTAACTTAGTAATAACAACTATAATTTATGTGGAGTTTTAGAGTTTACTAAATATCTTATTATATTATCTCAGTTGATTCTCACAAAAACTTTATGAGAGAGTCATTATTTTACACATTTTCTAGATGAGAAAACTGAGGCTCAGAGCAATAAAGTCACCTTCCCATAGTTATACATTTAACGTATCAGGGGTAGAAATGGAAACCAAATTTTCCCCGACTTCAAGTTTGGTGTGTTTTCCAGTTCTACCTTATACTGAAATTGTTCTTTTATAATAAGGGTTACTAACCTTTTTTTGTGTCATAGATCCCTTTTGTGTACTCCTCAGAATAATATTTTTAAATGAATAAAATAAAATATATAGGATTACAAAGGAAATAAATTATATTGAAATACAGTTATAAAAAATTATATATTAAAAAGGTAAGTTCACAGATCCTAAGTTAAGAATATCTGTTTTATAAACTAGTAACTATTGTACATCGCTTCTGGGATACTCTCCCAACTTGCATTTATAATTCCAAGTTCAGTCCCCAGAAGACCAACCACTCACAGTTCGGAGATATACCCTCTCTAGATATCTAGAGATAAACCTCTCTAGAGCTACAGCTCATAAGCCCCCACCAGTATACTTCCCATGTACAATATTCAGTAGATTTAGTTAACTCGGGCGCAGGGCCAAGATGGCAGCGTAGAAGCAGCAAAGTACCACAGCCCCCACACAGCCACCTCAAAATACCCATAAAATATGACTCTAAACAAATTCTAGAGCACTAAAACACACACAAATATACTTTCCACTGAAGGCAGCTTGGCTAGGAGAGACTACCTCAGTGCTGGGAGCCAAAACCAGCCCAGCCTGAAACAGTGGCTTGGCCCTGGGGGCGGCATGATGAGCCAAGCCGAGCCGAGCCTCGGCTGGAGTTTCAGGAGAGTGGATCTGCAGCAGCTGTGGCAGTATCCAGAATTATCAAGCCATAACAAAAAAGGACTAAGTGAAAAGTCAGTGGAACTTGGCTAAAATTGGGAGAGATAAGCAGGTCTGGCCAAACTGCCTCCAGGGCAAGGAAGCAGCAGAAGCAGAGGCCCTGCAGCCTCCTCCACCTTGCTGCTTCAGAGCTCCCGGCCTGCAGACTGCAGGGGGGCCAAGCAATCGTTCAGAAGCCAAGTACTCTTGCGTTGAGCGTCCTGGATCCGGATTGTGGTCTTAGGTGGTGGTCTTGGGGTGCGTTTTCAGTGAGTCAGAGCTGGTGGGGGCTGCAGCAGCCTCCTAAAAGTGCCGGCAGCTGGGAAAACCCCAGCAATTTGGGACAGAGCTTTCCCCTCTGGAAGCAGAGTTCCACAGAGCTAAAAAATCAGTGACTGGCCAACCATGAGCAAGCATAGGAAGCAAAGTAAGAACAGCAACCAAACTCTGGATTCCTTCTTTGGGGAAAAGAAGGATCAAAGCAGGGAACGGGAGGAAGACAATACAGTCAGAACTCCTGCACCAAAAGCTTCCAAGAAACATGAAGGTTGCCTAAAAGCTAGAGATCAGCTTAAGAAGGATTTTGAAAACCAAATGAGAGAAGTGGAGGAAAAATTGGAAAGAGAAATAAGAATGATGCAAGAAAATCATGAAAAGAGAGTCAACAACCTGACTGAAGAAATTAACACCTT
>CM053581.1:416497178-416513484 GCA_028627135.1 Pseudochirops cupreus
TTTGGGACTCAGTTTTCTGGTATTTAAATGAATGCACTATCTATATTTCTTATGTAGAGAGCCTGTTCCATTTTGTGATTAATAACTATATCAGCATATTTATAGTTACTGTAGGCATTGTGAATACTGCATTGCTGATACAGATGGTGCAAAGGAAGTAGTAACTTTTCTAAGCTCCTCCAAGAATTCTGTCGCTAAAAGTGAATTTAAACAGATAAAAAGTGCATTTTGAATAGATTTTAGGATGACAGAACCCATTGGGAGATGGAGTGTGGTGGTTTCCCAGCTCAGAAAAGTGCCCATGTACGTCTGGACAGGGGGAACAAAGGGCATACAGGGGCTGCACCAGCGCAGATCTGAGAGCAGACTACTGCAGAATGAGAAGGAGCCCCAGCCAGCAGATTCACCCACCCCAAGCGCAATCTGCAGCAGTCTCACTGCCAGACAGAGGATTGTTGGAGCTGGGTAAGAGAAAATGCAGGGCCCGCAGCAGAGACAGCAGCTTCTCCTGGGGCTACCATCCCACAGCCTGGATGTTTAAAAATTACATACTCAAACTTCCAGGAGTCAAGGCGGCAGAATAAAATCTAGTTGCTCTGATCCCCTCTCCCTTACTCAGAAAACCCAGAGATAAATGTCCCACCCAGAGTAAAATCCTGAATTAGTGGAAACAGCCTCAGGCTTGGGAGTCACTGAGGAATGGGGAAGTGAGGTAGTACAGAGTATAAACCCAGGAGGGTGGAGTCAGCAAGCTCTAACAACATAAGCCCAGGTGTGCCTTAGCACCACCAGGGGAATCTGCAGACATCAGCCCTGTCGGCCTCCAGCTGCTGAGCCTGCCTGAGCTGTAGCCCAGAGACACAGAGGTAGAAACTGGAAGTGGCCAGACCACCCCTCCCCAACAGGTTACTCTGTGAGCATCAGGATAACTCAGGGGAAACACTGAGAGTCCTGGCCTTGGCCTCAGTCTAGACACTCAGAGGCTACAGGTCACGAAGTTAACAACCCAACCCCTAACTTCCAGCCTGAGAAGCTCAATACATCTGCACCCCAGAAGCAGATATCCACTCTAAAAATCCAGGACATAGGCAATCACAATGGGGAAGAAAGAACCTGTGAGATCTAGAACCATAAAATCTGTTTTTCGTGAGCAAGAACAACCAAATTCAGAGGACAACGTGGACTCTATACTCACACTGGAGACCACAGAAGGAAATGTGAATTGGTCTCAAGCCCAAAAAGCATTCTTTGAGGAGCTCAAGAAAGATTTTAAAAGCCAAATTAGAGAGGTAGGAGATAAATTTAAATCTACAGTGAACAAATTGGAAAAAAATCTCACTGAAGAAAACAAATCCTTAAAAAGTAAAATTGGAGAACTAGGATGGGGGGTCCAAAATCTAACTGGAGCAAATACCTCCTTAAAAATGAAAACTGGACATATGGAAAAGGAGCTTCAAAAACTAATTGAGGAAAATAATTCACTAAAAATTAGAGTCAGTCATATTGAAGCTAAAGATTCTATGATGTAGCTAGAGTCAGTCAAACAAACATAAAGACTGAAAAAGTAGAAGAAAGTGCAAAATATCTTTTTTGGAAAAACTGGAAAAACAACTGACCTGGAAAACACATCCAAGAGAGATAACCTAAAAAGCCATGATGAAAAGAGCACCTGGACAGCATCTTCCAAGAAATTGTCAAAGAAAACTGTCCTGAGGTCCTAGAATCAGAAGGTGAAATAGTTATCAAAAGAGTTCATTGATCTCCTCCTGAAAGAGATCCCAAATTGAAAACTCCAAGAAATATAGTAGCCAAATCCCAGAGCTACAAGGTTAAGGAGAAAATACTGCATGCAGCCAAAAAGAAACAATTCAAATATCACAGAACTACAGTCAGGATTACGCAGGATTTAGCAGCCTCTACATTAAAAGATCAGAGGGATTGGAATTTGATATTTTGTAAAGCAAAAGAGCTAGGACTGCAACCAAGGATCAACTACCTGGCAAAACTGAGCATAATCTTTCAGGCAAGGAGATGACCATTTAATGAAATATAGGACTTCCAGACTTTCCTGATGAAAAAGCCAGAGCTCAATGGAAAATTCGATCTCTACTTACAAGACCCAAGAAAGATATAAAAAGGTAAACAAGGAAAACACACATTGATACATGCACACATGCATACACATGCACATAACTTGGGACTCAATAAGAGCAAATGTAGGGATCAGTGTGAGTCTAAAAGCACCTTTGGTGCTGACGGTCACAGCCCAGTTGCTAAAGCTCACAGAAAAGTTGTGGAAGACCGCCGCCTCATGAGCGGCAGCTGAGATTGGCTGGCTCGGCCTGTCCTCCCATTGGTCCATCCCTCTAGCGCACGTGGATATCATCTTTAATCACGTACCTCTAGGGTATATAAGGAGGGTGCTACAATACAATAAAGGACAGCTGCTCTATGCTTCTCTCTCGCCTCTGGCCTCTTCAATTCCTCCTGAGAATACAGCCTAAGGCTGGCCCTTAGGCTACAGAGTTAAGAAGTGGCCATTTCAAGCAAACTATTTACATCTTTATATGAGATGTAGATATCTGTCAATATTGAAATTTGTATAATTATTGCAACATTTAAAACAGATGTACATAGATAGAGGGTGTGGGTATAAATGAACTAATCTGAAGATTAAAAAAACCTTATTAAGTGGAACAAAGGGATTGTAATGAGAGAAAAGGAAAGGATGAGGCAGAAAATGGTAAATTATGTCACACAAAGAGGCATAAAAATATACTAAAGTGGAGGGGAAGAAAGGAGGGAGACGAGCATCATATGAATGTTATTCTTATTGATTATGATTCAAAGTGGGATCAATATAATGAGTTAAGTTTAGATACTAACATGAAAAGACACAAAAACTCATTATAATAGAGGGAAAGGAGGGAGGGAGAGGAGCACCATACGAAATTTACTAGCATTGCTTTGGGTTCAAGGAGGGAATAACATACTCCGTTAAGTATAAAAATCTATTGTGCCCTAAACAGGCAGTAGGAGGGGTAAGAGGGGATTTAGGAAGGGGGAGAGTGGTTAGAAGGGAGAGAGAGTAGGAAGGGGAAAGGGTAGGTAAAGAGAGAGGGAACACAGAGAGGGAATGCTGAGAGAGGCAGTGGTCAAAAGGAAAACTCTTAAGGAGGGGAAGGGAAAAGGAAGATACAAAAATATAAACAGGGGAAGGAATAGGATGGATGGAAAGTCACAGATAGTAATCATAACTGTGAATGTGAATGGGATGAACTCTCCCATAAAACAGAGGCAGATAGCAGAATGGATTAAAAACCACCATCCTACAATATGCTGTCTACAAGAAACACATTTGAAACAAGGGGATACACACAGGGTGAAGGTAAAAGGATGGAGTAGAACAGCGGTTCTCAACCTGTGGGTTATGCTCAATTTGTAACAATGAAAATACATCCTGCATATCAGATATTTACATTATGATTCATAACAGTAGCAAAATTACAGTTATGAAGTAGCAATGAAAATAATTTTATGGTTGGGGGTCACCACAACGTGAGGAACTATATTAAAGGGTCACAGCATTAGGAAGGTTGAGAACCACTGGAGTAGAATATATTATGCCTCAGCTAAAGTAAAAAAAAAAAAAGCAGGGGTAGCAAACCTTATCTCAGATAAAGAAAAAGCAAAAGTAGACCTAATTAAAAGAGGTAAGGAATGAAACTACATCCTGCTAAAAGGCACCATCAAGAATGAAGCAATATCATTACTTAACATATATGCACCAAGTGGTATAGCATCCAAATTCCTAGAGGAAAAGTCAAGGAAATTAAAGGAAAAAATAGGTAGCAAAACTATACTAGTGGGTGACCTCAGTCTCCCCCTCTCTGAACTTGATAAATCCAACCTCAAAATAACAAGAAAGAAGTTAAGGAGGCAAATAGAATTTTAGAGAGGTTAGACATGATAGATCTCTGGAGAAAACTGAATGGGGATAAAAAGGAATATACCTTCTTCTGAGCAGTATATGGCACATACACAAAAATCGACCATGTACTAGGTCATAAAAACCTTACAATTCAGTGCAGAAAGGCAGAAATATTAAATGCATCATTCGCAGATCATGATGCAATAAAAATCATATTCAATAAAGGGCCACGGAAAGATAGACAAAAAACTAATCAGATTATTCCAAGAAAAAGCAATCTCTCTCTCCTTAGATCTCTCATGGGACTTTGTTTTTCCTCTTCTCCACATTTATCATATTCTACTTTGCATTAGAGTTGTTTCTATATTTTTCTCCCCCACTAGAATGTTAAGCCACTTGACTTAAAAGGGGACTATGCAGGAACTGTCTCTTATTCAACCTTGTATCTCTCTCCCAGCACCTAACATGGTACCTGTAGGATCACGGAAGTAAAGAGGGAAGGGATCTTAGAGGGCTTCTAGTAAAACTCTCACTTCACAGATAAAAAAACTGATGCACAAGGAGGTTGAGACATTCCCAGAGTGACAAAGATTGTGAGTATCAGAGGTAGGATTTGAACCCAGGTACTATAGGATGCAGCTATATATTTACTCCTGTACATGCAGCTATATATTTACTGAAGTAACCTGCATTAAAAAAAAAATTTTGGGATATAGAGAAGAAAGAGTTTGATAACTAACTGAGCTTGAGAGGAGGATAGCAACAGCTTGATACCCCCAGAAATACTATGTAGTGCATTAGGAATATGAGATTTTGCCCAATCAAGTTTGTGGAAGTTGTCAAACTATGAATTCAATTTGAATCTGTCATGCTGTAGTATAATGAAAAGGGTGCTCAAGTTGGAGCTGGGTTTGAATTCTGACTGGGATGCTTCCTGGTTATGTGACTTTGGCCAAGTCACCTAATTTCCCAGAGCCTCATTTAAGTTGTCTGTAAAACGAGAAAAATGATACATCCACTACATATCTCACAAAGCTGTTTGTGAGGACAGTGAAAAGTACTTTATAAACTTCAAAATATTACAGAAATGGGAACTATTATTGCTACCTACCAAACACTTGAGAAGCAGCATGGCAGAGTGAGAAGACAGCCAACCTCAGAGTCAGGAGCACATGGCTTCAGGCCCTTTCACATACTAGTCATGTGACTATAGGCAAATCATTGAACCTCTTAGTGACCAAAGCAGCTTTCTGAGACAGCAAGTAGCTGAACAGTTGCTGATCTGCATTGATAGATGTCGTTTTTTCATGAAAGCTTGACACCAGTGAACTCACAGGTCTGGATCTTTTTTTCTACAAAAAATTAAGCACTATGTTTTAGCACCAAGGACATCTAGGTCTTAAAAGAAACAGTATAATCAAGGAAGTCCTTTTAATGGAGAATTTTCTAAATAAGAATACTGGTAGTTTCTTTAGTGGAGCTAAGAGAAGAGATGTGTTGAGGTAACTTGCCTTGTGCCTAAATGTAAATGTTTAAAGTGTTCTCCTAGCATGAATGAAGAGGACTGTTCTCTTGGCTCTCTTCCAGTACAGGCCTTCCCCACGCTTTCAGCACAACCTGAGGAAGAACACTTACACAGCTGACTAAAGCTATCCAGCACCACAACAGGCTGTCTCTCCTTGGAGGCTACAAGCAGGAACTGGCTCCTGACCATTCATCAGTGTTACTGGCAAAGAGATTTCATTTTTGGAAAGGAGATTGGACTAGGTGATCTTAAGGTTCCTTCCATCATTACAATTCTCTGATTGTATGTTGAACCCCCATAACCTAGAGTTTACAAGTTAGTACAGAATGTGAGCTGCCTATACCAGCTTTTCAGAACCTAAGATCCAGAATCCTGGGCCACTGATCTTTCATCCCAGCTACCAATTCACAGGAACCTGTAGCCAGGGATGGAGATTGGCTGTTGGCTAGTTCCTGCTTTACATTCTTGGATATAGCCCCAAATATAAACTGATGCCATCTTTCTCCTCTTTGTGGGCCTGATGGCTAAGTTTGGGTCTGGCACAGAGACAAGGGAGCCCATTCCCCAGCCAAGGGCTCATCTCTGAGAATTTATACTGAATATTTGGGAGGTACAGATATCACAAGTGAGACCTTGGCATGCTAAAAAGAGGGAGTGTTATTTTAAGAATCCATTCATGTAATGTTACTGTGTGGAAAAACTATGGTAATCTCTATTGGGAGGTGATTTGATACTAGTTACTTTTCAGGTGCCAATGTCTCATGTTTCTATTTTTACTGCTATAACTTGCTCTTTGAACTGTAAAAATGTTGTCCCTTGCAAAAGAGGCTAACACTTGGTGTGTAAATGTGAAAGATTACCTTGAAAATGGGGGCCATTGGAGCCAGATGACCAATTGATACAGCCAACTGGGATTACATCAAACAAGGGAGTTCCCAATTGTTCTTTGGAGTAACTGTTCCCAAACCCAGCTCTGCAGACCTTTGTTCCATAGGCCGTCCCTGTTAAAGGAAAAGCAGAGACACAGGAGGTTTCTCAGGTTTCCATTTGTTCAGACTCGTGTCGCAAGTGAAGAGAATTCTTCCACCAGTGCAGTTCAGTCACTCATACAAAGCTAAGAGTCATGGGCAGTTGCTGCCTAAGGGCACTGAGAGCTTAAGTGTCACATGGCTAGTAGGGATCAGAGGCAGGCTTTGAACCCGTCTTTCTGACTCCAAGGCCAGCCCTCTAGATAGTTTGCCATGGCGCCTCTGTAGAAGGTGGAGAACCCCAATAACAATAAGATATAACACTCAAATGACTTACAAGTAAAATATTAATGGTTCACTTAGGAAACCAGCTAAGAACAGAGCCATAGTTTAGAACAAATATTACATAGAGGCGACCGAGGAAGAGAATGCATCGGGAGGGATAAAGGCGAGGGAGAGTTCTAGGCAGCTTGACTAGGAGAATCGATAGGGAGCTGCAGAGGAAAAAATTGAAAGCTTACCTCTATGCCAAGGCAGAATTGATAAACATTCTATTTATCCTATCTGTATCCAACTTAAAGAGAAGATTTTTTTTTATGTCTCTCTCCCATATTAGATGTTCCAACCAAAAGTTAAATTATTTAAAATGTTATAATTATATTGGGTCATTAAAAAAATGAAATTGGTCACTCTTTCCTGATATTTTAGTAATTAGGAATGTGATAGATTAAATTTTTAGAAAATATATCACACTGACATGTTAGCCTGTTTGGTACTTCTAAGAGACAACTGAAGTTGAATGACTGAGTTTTCACAATATGTTGGGGAAGCCAGAAAAGCAAAAGGGAATGAAATTACTTGACCAAGGTCACTCAGAAGTCAGGGCCAGAATTAGACTCTATATTCCCTGATTGCCTGTGGGTGCCATGCAACAACTGCCAATCAGGTTTCAGTAGACATTATTTGCAATAAGTTATAAAATAGAAAATTTATTGGTTTAGATTTGACCTGCTCTTTTTTTATTAAAGAAACTTCTCATACACAAAAATATGTGCTCGGTTATTAAAGCATATTATAGTTATAATAATAATAATATTGTTATACCATTCTCTTCATCTTTTTTGACAGAATTCAGTCAAAAGTAGTCTTGGGACCATAATATGAATAAAAACACAAGCAGATAATATTTCTTTTTGTAGTTAAATAAAAGCATTTGAATGTAAACTCATCCTCTGTAAGAAGCATCCTCAGTACAGCTCCAGTAGCAGACAAGTCAATAGAGCTGATATGTACCTATAATGGAGGGGGGATGCCACCTCCACACAAATTAATGTAATCACAGAATACTCAGGCATCTCAATGGAAGCAGTAATTAAAAAATAAGCTAGATGTTAATAAATCCTTAACAGATTTTAAAGGATCTCAGGATTTTTAGGTATTTGAATGAAAGCACATAATGCCACATAGGAAATATTGTGATTGGCCGTAGAAAGTCTGACACAATTCTGGGCCTATGTACAACACAGCAAGCGAGTTTGGAAGTAATCATTCCAGTAGTAGCCAACTGAATGGTGGTCAAATTCATCAGTGAAGAGCTTTTGAAAAGGAGTAGGAGAGGTGGGAGGGAGGAGAGAGTGTTTTCTCTTTCTCTCTCTCTGTCTCTCTCTTTGTCTCTCTGTCTCTGTTTCTCTCTCTGTCTCTGTCTCTCTTTCTGTGTGTCTCTCTCTGTCTCTCTCTCTCTCTTTCCCTGTCCCTCTATTGCTTTCTCTGTCTCTGCTCCCATTAACAAGCTGATGACCGTATGAACTTCAAAAGGGAAGGCTGGAAGATCTGAAGTTTCTATAACCATTAGTAGAATTGCCTACTCTAGCCAGTACCAGGTCAACACCAGTGTTCTGGAGCAACAACTACCAACAACATTGTCTACATCAGGAGCTGAGAAAAACTGTGAAGACAGATTAGACATGGCAAGGAGAAGCAGTTCCAGGGAGCACAGCCCCTTGGAGTAGAGAAAAGTACAGGCTCAGGGGTCTACATGATTGTCAATGCAACTGGGTGTTGAGGAATTAGTATGGAGGGAGGGTCACATGCTAGCCTGTTCCCACTTGACTTTGATTTCCTGAGCCAAGTCTCTATGTTTAGAAAGTTTTTTGTTTCACGTACCTTGAAGATTTCAAGTATTTGGGATTGTGAGATCTATTAAAAACATTGTTCTTAAGTTTTTATGAACTAATGTCATGAACATTAATAATCATAGACAATAGTTCAGCCTATGATAATGGTCTGATTCCAGTTTAGTTTACTGACTGAGTTCTTCAGGATTTTTTGAGGCCTATGGAAGTCTGTCATCTGTCAATCCATAGAAGTTGGTTAGAATTGATAAATAATTCTAACCACCAAGTCTTGTCTTGCTAGGTATTTAATAGGTGCTAAATTGTTGTAGTCTCCATTGATGTGCTGCACTGTTTCTACTATTTCCTTGTTTAAACTACATTGATTGCTAAGGATGACCCTTCCATAGTTTCTGGTGGCAATGACCTGGTCCTGAATTACCATAATAAACTTTTCCATTTCCACAAATAAATCTGAACAACCCAGCCAATTTGTTGACATACTGTTGGTTAAATTCATCATCATCATCATCATCTTACTATTATTATTTTATTATTTATCATTATTATTGTTATTCCACAAAAAAAGTCTTCCTCTAAGACTTCACTGTGGTGTGGAGGTATGCATGGATTTTCAAAGCCCATGCCAGTGGAATGCAAGCATTGACTGGCCCTACCAAGCTGCAAGTCTTTGAGAACAGGTCTGGGCATGTATATATCTTTATCCAAGGACCAGTCTTGCTAAGTTCAGAGGGAGTTAGGATGGCCACAAAGTGATGAACTCATGAGAATTCATGTGGTATCTGCTAAGGATCCAAATCCTTTGTCTAGCAATGGTCTTCTGCAACCTCATAATACTCCAACTTAGTCTTCCAATACAGCTGCTCTGTTTTGTTCAGGATGATTTTTTCTGACCCTCAGACATAATTTATTAGATCCTACCCTCATGGACTTTGTTTCTCTCTGTATGAAAAGCTTTCTTTCCTTTTTCTACAAAATCCTCTTTTATCTGTCATCCAGGACACCATCACAGCTTGCCTCTTCCAGGAAGTCTTCCTTCAATGAATCTTCTCAACCCTAATGCCACTCTGGTCATCCTAATATTCTGCGTTTCAACACTTTTCAGACAATTACAATAGGTTCCAAAAATATATATTACCAACTTTATTCTATTTCTCCTCTAATCCATTCTTTACCCTGCTGCCACAAAAATCTTCCTAATTATAAAGTTAATGATATCACTTTTCTGCTCAAAACTCTTCAGTGGCTCCCCATTATTCACTACATAAAGTCCATTCATTTGCCTGCCATTCAATCCCTTTCACTAATGGTACCACCTTATCCTTTCAGACTTACCTCATGCCACATGCCATCTGCGGACTCTGCTTTCTTGTCAAACTGGATCATTCTGTCCCTTTACCAACTGCCCCACACCCTGGGTGACCAACTCTTTGCTCAGGCAGCTTCCTATGTGTCCACTACTCCCCCAACTTCTTCACCACTAGAATTCTTACTCATTCTTTAAAACCCAACTCACAGGTCACTTTCTCCAGAAAGCCTTCCCACGTCTGCTTTATTGATAACAACTTCCCCTTCAGACCCTACATCCTACTTTGTTCTGCACCTCTCATAGGTACATAATGTTTGAGATTGCATATTATAATTATCTGTTTTTGTCTTATTCTCCTATGATTCTCTAATCATATCTTATTTTTGATTCTCCCTTCATTCCTTACATAAGTGCTGCCCACGGTAGGTGCTTGATAAAAGTTTGTTTAATGAATGTTTTTAGACAATATTATTTTGCACGCTAGGCATTCTTTTCTTCACTCAATTAAATATTTTATTAAGTAGATAGAGTACCTGATCCCATCTAGCACTTTGTCTAGGGTGTTGAAAGAAGAGCTTCATGTGTTGTTGCATAGGGGATGGTGCTAGATTACCTCTGAGGTCCCTTCTAATGTGGAGATTCTACCACTCAAAAAATGTGTTAGGTTTGGGACAAAGTTTCACATCTTGAGAGTTTCAGGTACCCCATGAGCAAAATCATATGCTTTCTCTGAGCCCCAACGGCCGTATTTATAAAATGATGACTTCTTAGGCCTCTCCCTGGCTTTGACATGCCACGATTCCATGTACTCCTCTAGCCTGATGCCTGCTCCTCATTCATAGTAATAGAAATGAAAGTGATCTTAATGTGATCAATTAGTGCAGCCTCCAATGCAATGTGTGCGTTTTGTATTAATTTCCGACAATGAGTGTGGTCTGTTTTTTTGCCTTCTAACCTTGTCTTCCTCTCAAAATAAACACAAGAAAAATAACTTCACCACCTTGTCAAAATATTTCACAAAGCTAATTAGTTCTGCTAATAGATATTCTTCTTTTCAATTCCTTCCCTTTCTACACTTTGCCCTAGAAACAAACTACTCCTTAAGTACATTTGAAGTGAAAAGAGTTTGAGTTCAATTTCTCACATTACCTGCGCAACCATAGGCCATTCACTGGCTTCTCTGGGCCTCAGTTTCCTCCTTTGTAAAATGGAGGGGTGGGTGGGGTATGTTTTAGACTAAATGACCTTTATAGTCTCTTCTAGTTCTAGCTCTTTGATCCTATTTGCTTCTCTTATTAAAATACATGTCAATTTGATGATAGTTTTGGCCTAAACTTTTAGAAGTCCTTAATTTATAGGTTTAAAAAAATGGCCTATCTCTACTCAGTCAAAGTCAAGGGTGCTATAAAAAAGCGAATAAGACATGTGGTGACTGAGCGCTGACTCTGCAGGCATGCATTTTTATCTTGGCTCTCCCTTGGTATCTCCATGATTCCGGTGGCCGGCAGAGGTAACAAGAAAGTAAAAATACTTTTATGGCTAGGGTTGACCTATTCCTTTGAGCACTCTGGGGAAATTCTGAGCTCACAAAAATTGTTTTAACATAATACTATCTGCTATGATGTACTCTCACTATATAAAGAGCTTCTTGAAATACTCACACAAATTTTTGCATTGAAAAAGCACCTTTCAGAATCACCTGGAAAAGACACATTGTCTGAATTTTGAGTGCTGATGACTGTACATATTTTAAAGTATATGCGTATTCTTGATTTCAAGAGGGACAAATAACCATAAATAGATGACTTATTCTTTTTATCATCCTCCATCTTATATTATTTTCTTATTGATATTAAGCTAGGGATAAGGACTTAATCTGTGAATTCAGTGATATAGGGAACACCCAGATGAGGAAACTCCCTCCAGTGATGCAGGTTGGCAACTTCTCTGCAATTTATCACGTTAAAGAGTAACCTAGAGCACGTGTTCAGGGCACTGGCCCATGGTCCCACAGCCAGTATGTGTGAGAGGTGGGCCTTGAATCTAGTTATTTCTAGCTCTGGGTTGTGTTCTCTATGCACTCACTACACCATGCTGCCTCCCTCATTGATAGTTTAATAATAATGATAACTCATGTTTATATAGTAATTTAAGGCTTACAAAACACTTCCCTCTAAAAAGCCTGGAGTTAGGATAACTGATATTATTATTAATATATGTTATATATTCCTGATTTTTACTATTACCTAATATTTATTGCTAATAAGTATTATTAACACCTTGCAGATGAGGAAACAGAGTCACAGGAGTCAAGGGACTTGCCTAAGGTTACACAGGTACTAAGGGGCAGAGGTACAATTCGCACTCAGGTCCTCTGACTCCAAATCCAGCACACTTTTCAATGCATTTGACACTAACCTAAGCTGTAATGATCTGTATAAAACATTTAAATGCATCTTTATATGGACACACAGAATCTGCCACAACTGGCACTCAGCCCTGTAAGTCAGAGGACGACTGTCAGAAACATCAACGACCATGAGTTTTGGGTGTGGCCAAGGCAGGGATTTGTTTTGCTTGACTAGGAGTATTTTGTTTTTGTTTTTTTCATTGGTGGGAGAAGTGGGAAGGAGAGAAAATATTCATTTGTTATTGAAAAAAAAAATTTAAACATGTAAATGAGTCATTTTAATCTTTTTTTGCTTTTTATACCACATTTACTTCTCAATGTACCCCCATTGTAGATCTTTTCCTAACAGCAAAGAAAAATAATTATGTGGAACCTATTGACTCACCAACGGTCTGACAGTGAATGCAACATTCTGTACCTAGAGTGACCCATCTCTCTATCAAGAGTACAGAGATGGGTTTCATCATCCAGTCTCTGTGACTAAAATTTAAACCACTCATTGCAAGCATATCCTGGAAAAAAAGAGAGGCAGATGTGTCCTTCTCCATGCAGAGTCTCCATGGAAAAGGGATTCCCTATGGGAGCTGAGGCCTTTCTGTTTTTTTTGTTTTCTGATGACACTGATGACAAGTTCCGGAACATTACAGTATCCTCTCAGGAAGATCCATGGTCTCTCGGAGGAGACCAGCCTAACAACCTATCCTTGAAGAAGAAAGTGGGTGACTCTATATTGCCCCCATGATGATGTGCAGTTAGAACAGAGATGTAAAAAAGTTTAAGGACCCTTTGAGAAAAGCAGTCTATCTATCAACAAGCATTGATTAAATGGCCACCCACTGTCAGGCATTTGGCTGGGTGCTAAGCATACAAAGACAAAGAAAATTTGGAATAGGAAAGACATGGAAAGATGAGAATATTCTAAGTGGAGGGGCTGAGGAATACATGGGAGAAGAGAGAGGAATTTATTCTTCTAGAGTTCAGAAGCAGACTAAATGTCATCATGTGAAGGACTGGAGAAGGCAATGGGGTATTATCCAAAAAATCCACAACCCACAAGTCAGAGCCTGAAGAAAGAGCTAACTAAAGAGAAGTGATCCCAGAGAGCCCCTGGAAGAGACTATTGAATTCTTTAAACATGCGTCAAGTCTGTATATATTTGTAAATTCCTTCCCCTTAAAATTGTTTGTTGTTGTTTGTTCTTCATTTTCAGAGAGGACCAATGATATCACAGGTGATGTTGTGATTCAGATTGGATTTAAGTGAGGCAGAGCTGCACAAAGTCATTAGCCTCACTCTCTTTTCCAGAGTCATCAAAGTTCAATGGCAAGACAAAATTCAAGATGGCTGGCAATGGCCCAGGATGCAATGGATGACCTTGGGGTCTTTGATGTCTGACCAAGCTGTGAGTGCTCCACAGCGCCTGCTTCAGCCACCATCATGGATGTTGGAACAAATTGTCCTCATCTGCCCATTCTGCTGGGGGAAGTCCTCATGTATTTGGGGTAGATAATCCTCTAACTCACTGATGGGCTTGAGGCCTATTGGTTTACGCTTAACCTGGTTTAGTCTGTCTGCCAGGGGGTCTTACTAGAGTGTGGCTACTGTACATGCTGCAGCCTCTTGGAGCGACAGGTGAGAAGTGAATGCTAAGCAGACACTAAAGGGGGATGAGGAGCCATGAAAAAGGCAAGGCAAGCTCTCCTATCAGAGATGCTAGTCCTCTTGAATACCCCATACCTCCCCTTAGCATAAAGTTGAATTGTCTGTCCAAAACGACGACATGTGCTGATGTGCAATGAACAAGGTAGAAAAATGGGTAGCAGAAGCAGCAGCTCCAAAGAAATGCTGGAATTCAGGGTCACAGTCTTTGGCAGAGATAGTTCTCTGCTTTTTGACTCTTGTGGTGTCAGGGAATGTTGGGAGCCTGCTTAATTTCCAGAATTAAGCATGACCGGAGATGTGAATAAATGAAGTGACCAGGCCATGTGGGTAGCTCAAAGAAGAACCATGAACTCTGTTTATTGATGCTTAGAACAAAGTTTTTAAAGATCCAAAGACAAAGATTCAAGTATTCTTATCTCAATCATTTCCTGGAATATTAGTACTAATAGAATAGTCAACCACACCTGGGAAGTAGCTGGGATAAGACAAGGCTTGTTATCAAGGACCCAGGAAGTCATGGGGAAGATCAGTTGTTTTTTTATCAAAATGTATCTTACAGGACAAAGGATGCTCCTGGAGAGCAGGCCACAATCTCAAAGACATCTGCATAGAAACCAGTCTCAAATATATCTGTATAGAAGCCGGATCCCGAGAGTCAACCATTTTGACTTACAATAGTCTTTAGCACAATATGATAAGGAATGTGTCCTTTTTGGTGCCTGAAGTTTGGGGGTAAAGGTTTTGATGTCAGGATATCAGACAGAAGTCTTTTCAAGTGCACCCCCGAGGTTCTTTCAGAGGAGCCAGCCTTTGCAAGCTGCCTCACCTCGAGAGGAATTAGGGTACATAATTAAGGTCTCTTATCTGAGTCCTGGATCAGGCCTATTTGTTTCCCCACAAGGGAAATGTGAACTTGGATGAGCTAGGGAGCCAGATTGCATTTTCTTACAATAAATTTGTCAAATTTTGGACTGAGAACTGATTTTGATAATGGAAAAACCATGAAGACCCTGTGCATCTGGCTGGAATGGAGGAAAGGAGAGTGAAGAGCACTGTGGCGGGAGGAATAAAGTTACAGCACAAACTCTCAGCCCTGACAATTAACAGCTGAATGATTGAGAGCAAGCCCCTCAACCTTTGTCAGCCTCAGTTTTCTCATCTGATAAATAGAGACGGTAACACTTACAATGACTATGTCACATGCTTGTTTTGAGAAAGGCATTTTTTAAAAATCATTGTTGCGGGTGGGGGGGAAGGGGGGGGTATGGGGGTGAGAGGGCGGGGATTGCAGTGGCCTGGAAAGAGCCCTGGGTTTTGAGTCAGAGGACTGAAGTTTGAATCCTATCCCTGCCACTCGCTGTGTGGGCCTGCAGAATTCTCTGTGCTTATTTTCCTCATCTGTAAAATGGAGATCATAATAACCACATTACCTATCTCACAGAGTTTTTGTGAGGAAAGTACTTTGTAAAACTGTAAATCATTGCATAATTGTCGGCTACCTGGTTAGGGCAGCTAGGTGGCACAGTGCCTAAAGCACTGGGCCTGGCGTAATGAAAACTCATCTTCCTGAATTCAAATCCTGCCTTAGACCCTTAATAGTTGTATGACCCTGGGCAAGTCCTTATTTTAAGCCTGTTTGCCTCCGTTTCCTTATCTGTAAAATGAGCTGGAGAAGGAAATGGTGAACCACTTCGGCATCTTTGCCAAGAAAACCCCAAATGGGGTTACAGAGAGTTTGGAAATAGCTGAAATGACAGAACAATAACCTGGACTCCGTTTTCTATTTACTTCCTGTATGATCTAGGGCAAGTCATGCTTTGGGCCATACCTTCATCATTGTAAAATGGAGAAGCTGGATTAGATGATCTCTAAAGTCTTGCCTAGCTCTAATTGCTGTGAGTTGACTTAGAGTAGGTCCTGGAAGTAAGCTCTGGATGATTCCACAGAACAGAGAAAGAACATCAAGATGCTTCAGTTCAAGAGTAGTGAATTGACCTAGCCACTTGTGTTTCCTACACGTGTACCACATTAATGTTGCACTTTAAATCTACATCCTCTTGATATAGAGTTCACTCTCCTCTTGAACATGACATTTATTTGTGGGAGAGTGAACAATAAGTTTATGGGGGACATATGCTGTAATTACATACAGTCCTTGCTAAACCATTTGAGTAATGCCTTTGCTGAGAGTAAACTAAATTTTTTTTGTTTTTTAACTTTTATTTATTTTAGTTTACATCATTTATTTCCACAAGATTTTGAGTTACAAATTTTCTCCCCATCTTTCCCCTACCCACCACCCCAAAACAGCCATAACCCCTCCCCCAATCTATTCTCTCCTATGTCCTCCCCCATCACCCCTCTGACTT
>CM053581.1:416513984-416553582 GCA_028627135.1 Pseudochirops cupreus
ATTGATTGATTGATAGTGTTTATTAAGTGATTACAATGTGCCTAACATTGTACAAATTCAAGCAGATAGAAAGGCAGGCCCTGCACTTGAGGAATTGATATTCTAATGGGGAAGACAATACATAAAAGGAAGCTAAAAAAAAAAGCTGGGCAGGAAGGGAAAGTGAAGAGAAGATGACAAGAAATAGCCCATGGAGCCTTGGGCTGAGCCAGGTTTGGAGTCAGCGTGGCTGCGAAGGTGCTTCCTCAGATGGAGGTTTCAGGGATGAACTCATCAATCAGAGGTGAAGGCATTGCCAGTGTGGAAAGGCCACTGGGTCAGACTGAGCCCAGTTTGGAGTGGATGAGGAAATTGAGGAAACTGAAGCCCAAGGGGATGTGGTGATTTGTTCAGTTCCAAACAAAAGATCACAGAGCTAGAGTTAAAGGGAATCTAAGGTGGCCATCTAGTCTGACCCCATTCCCTACATTTAGCTGATCTGCTGAATTTACATGGAGCCAACATCTGCCTCTCTGCAATTTCCACTCATTGTTCCTGGTTTTGCCCTCTAGGGCCAAGTAGAACAAAAATGCTGGAACACAGCTGTCATGCCCCATGCCCTTCTCATCTATGTAGACCAACATCCCTAGTAACTTCAATTGATCTTAATAAACTTAGCTAGGGAGTATGGGAATGGAGATGAGGCTGGGATGCAAAACTGGGAAGCAATCTGTTGAGTGGATCTTCCTGAAAGAAGCAAGCTTTAGGTAGGGTTTTGAAGAGGGTGCAGAATGTAGATTTGTTGAGGAGAATATTATTTCAGTCCATGGACATGACACATGTGAAGCTCAGCGGGCAGAAGCAAGCAGGCTGTGTATGGCTACACAAAAAATAGGAAGTGAAAGTTAATGAGCTGGAAATTGTAAAAGCAGTCCCTACCAATTACTCTTTGCCCCAGCTGGAGCAATCATTTGGAAATGGTCTGAAAACTTGGTAAAAAGCTCGATATTCCCACCCTGGAGAATGTAAGCTCCTTGAGGGGAGGGACTATTGCATTTGTATATTTATCCAGTCCTAGGGACCAGCATATTTCCTGGAGCAGAAAAGGTACTCCACAAGTGTTTGTTTGATTGAACAGCTTTGACTAGGGCTTCCCAAATACAGCAGCACATTAGATATATGTAAATCAAAATAAATTAATTAACCATAACTACTAAATACCAGTTTAGTAGCATTTAACTTAGTAGTTATCTTGTCATTTTTATAGTTTTATATTATAAAAGACATCAGAGCCACATCACCATTCTTTCTCTTTACTAACATCTTATGTTACATCTTATTGTTCCCAGAAAAATCAAACCTTACATAAGATTCTTCCTTAAGAAAGTTATTTGTGGACCTTGTTTGAAGCCTTTTGCTGTAGAGACCAAAAGTCAAACGGGCAGTTTCATACTTTCTGCATGAGGCTTTTTTTTATTTTGCTTTATTTTACCTACTATGCAAAACTCCACATCCCAACCCTTACCTAAGCAGTTAATACTTCCCCATCCTTGGAACTAACCTATATTTATCTTTCAAATGTGTGCATGTATATGTATATATGTATGTGCATATCTATGTGTATACATGTGTGTGTGTACACATCCATATGCATATAAATAGGAGAGAGACAGAGACAGAGAGATTTTGTCTATTAATTGAATGACTGACACCAATTCAGTTTAAGGAGTCAGAGTGACCTGACTAAATTGTTGGGGTGGTGAAGGTGGCAGAAGGAGATCACACAGAGATTTTGGCCATGTTCTGAAGACAGGTGCTTTTGAGAGAGCTCTAGCTGTCTTGACTAGGAGATGTGGTTGTTGGAAGTTCAAGATGAATGGATGATGGAGATGTAAGAGCCTCCCATTAGGTGATCATTAGGAATACTTGAGCTCAGCACCTCATACATAATATCAACTATATAACACATGGAATTCAGTGGAACACTTACTCTTGTTTGGACCAAATTCAAAGAGATTATTTTTTGCTTTAAGTGCTAGATAGACCTTATTATAACAGTTTCTTATGAATGTGGTCACAAAGGACAGCCTTTATTGGGAAGCTCCAGTGTCCTTTCACTGATTTATATCTAACTTTACTCACAGAATCACTGAAGGATGAGTTGGAAGGGCTCTCATAGATCATGTGGTCCAATGCATATCTGAGTCAATCAGTCAGTCAGTCAGTCAGTCAATCAGTTGACAGGCTTTTATTAAGCACTTACTGTGTACCAGGTGCTAGGGATACAAGACAAAAAATGAAAGACTCTCTAGCAAACTGAAGAATCCTCATTGGAACTGCCCTGACAATTGCTTGTTCTTTGTTTGAAGACCTTTGAGAGAAAACCTGAATCTTCTTGAGACAACCTATTCCATTTCTGGATAACGTCCATGTTTATGAAGTTTGACCTCACATCCATCCTAAATCTGCCTCTCTACAGCTTCTACCCATTTCTTCTAGCTCTACCCACAGTTAGCTAGCAGAAAAACCTACATCCTTTTTCCACATGGCAGCCCTTCAGATAGTTGGAAACAGCTATTGGCTCTCCATGAAGCACAAACTACCAAGATACCAGAGAGATTTCATGGAGCAGAGATAAAACCTAGTGGACAAGTACATAAAAAGAATTCTAGAGTGATAGGACTTTTCTTGGTAGAGAGAAGTTTTGATCCTGAAGTGACAGTATAACCCACCAAGACAGCTCGGCTGGGACACCACAACCTGTTTCTTTGCTATGTAACATTGAGGTTAGATGCCTCTGGAATGAACCTGTATTGTGACAACTAAGGTTTTACCCATGGGCCAGGTCAAGAGTGGGGACTGGATTTTTAAAAATACCTTGGTAATGCTGGAAATCACATGCTTTCCCTCCCCTCATAGGAATAGAAATGCTATAACTGCCATATGGAACACACCAGCCTTTAGAAACTTGCTATCTGAACTAGAAATTACAGTCTAACTCTGCCCAAAGTCAGATGGATGCTGAATGAAATCAGGTACCTTGTACTTGGGATGGCCTTCTCTGGAGTAAGTTTTATCAACCCTCTTTAGGAACTGAAAAAGTGGGACCTTTTTCTGCTATATCTCGTTGTTAGAAAGCCCACTTCATGAAGGGAGCAGTGTTACATGGTGAGAATCATTAAATACCTACCCTGTTGCTCTGCTTTCTGAGTCACCAGGCTTTGCCTTCTGCCCACTCCTGAATCCTTTGAAACCCAGGCCTTGCCATCTACGTATGCTTTCATTCACGTCATCTGGCACCCTCCTGCATGCATTCTTTTCTCCTAATAGAAGGTAAGCTTGAAGGTAAAGATACCTTACATTTATATTTTTATCTTCAATACTTAGCACATTGCTTAGCACATTATAATAAATGCTTAATAAGTGCATTTTGATTTATTCATTCCCCATTTGCTAAGTCATGCCAATCACTGTAACATCTCTCACACTTGCCATCTTATATTCATTCTCTATTACTACCCTAATTCAGACCCTCCTCATCTCCTAACTAGACAACTACAACTGCCTCTTAACTGGTTTTCTGGCTTCTAGCCTCTGCCCTCTCCTATACATCTTCCACATAACCACCAAAATAGTTTTTCTAAGGTACGGGTCTAGCCATGTCACTTCTCTGCCCAAAAAGTAGCTGCCAGTTGCCTCTCAACTAAAATGTAAATTTGTCAGCCTGGATGACTAACTAAGTATTACAAAAAATAGCCTGATGACATTCTCATCTGGAAAGGAGCAAAATCTATCGTTTAAGTGGAATGGAGAAAATGCATCTTGTTGCTGTATTTGCCACATCTGTGGCATAAATATATAAAGCATGCTGCTGGATCTTTTAGCTCTGTGCATTTCAGTGAATGCTGAACTTCTGATTTGAAACAGCAAGGGAAGGGAGAAAATAGCTGACCACATAATCAAGTTGGGAAGAAAAGCTGATCAAAAGTGGGCAACTAGAACTTGAGAGCAAAGTCCCAGAAGAAGAGATAGGACAACAGACCCCGGGTCACTTGTGGCCCTTTGTAAGGTTAAGAATAACGTCACCCCAGGACCTTAGAACTGGAAGAGATGTTGAAGACTTGCTAGCTCAATGTGTACTTGAGTAAGAATCTCTGCTGCATCATTCCTGATGTGTGGTCATCCAGGCTCCAGCCTCTAGCCTCCTGGGGAAGACCTCCACTGAGATGGGCACCGACCAGTAACAGCTCACATTTACCTAGCTAAAGTTTGCAAATTGCGTTATGTATACTACCTCATTTGATCCTCACTGCAGCCCTTTGATAGAGGAGCTATTATTATCCCTATTTCACAGGGGAGGAAACAGATTGAGAGGTTCAGTGACTTGCTCAGTCACACAGCTAGTATCTGGACCAAGATTCAAACTCAGGTCTTCTTGATTCCAAGTCCAAGATACCACCTATCTTCCTCTCCAAGGCAGCCCAATTCACTCGAACAGCTCTGTTAGGAAGTTTGTCCTGACATCAATCTGAAATCTGTGTCTCTGCATTGTCCACCTGCTGTACCTTATTCCGCCTTGAGGGAGCAAGTGGAACAAGCCTCATCGCTTTTTCACATGACAACTCTTCATATGCTTTAAGACAGTTACAGGTGACTATAACTCCAGGCTAAATTGGTCTGGTGCATTTAACTGATACTTACGGAATAGAAATTCAAGACTGAATTGTTGAGGCTACTCTGTTTTCTGACAAAATAGAAGGAAATGATTACATTTAAATCTGAAAAGGATAGGCCAAAAACTTGATGGTTTCACTTGGCAATCATTGGTAGGGTCAATAATAAATTTAGAATACATCACAGGCAAAGAACCTCATGGGATTGTTGGCTGGGTCCTTCAAGAAACCATTAGCACTTCATATATCAGAAGTTAAAACTGACTGTGTGGATAAGGCAATTTGAGCCTACCCTAGAACTGCCTTAGAAGTATACTGCTGAGATGGAAATCTCTTTATGGTCAAGAAAATAATCAGGCTCTCAGGCTGAGGCAAGCAGGGGCTGAAGAGACACACAAGAAGCCAGAACACTGCCAACCTCACTTGTCTAGAAGTGGGCTGGTTGCAGCCTGTCTCCATCCTACTTTTTCAGAGTATGCACCCCCAGCTTGGATTGTGGACATTAATATTACCAGAAATAAGGACATCATACCCAATTATTTCTTCTCCAAATCCAAGTCTTATGTGTGTCTGTGGGAGTCATGTTAGTCCAAGGTTGAGGTGACTGTAGCTGGAGTTACCTAAGAGCCTCTTACTGTACCTGTCACCAACTATATCAAATGCCCACTATACATGTCATCAGCCATATCAGATGCTTCTTTCAGCACAGAGTCACTTTTAAACACCCCAGCCACATTTCTGAGAGGAATAAGGAAAGGGGAAGCAAAAGGAGAGAATCCCTGATATGTTCTCTTTTTGGTCAAGGTCTTTATATTTGGTGCCAGTCTTGCCTGCTTCTCCCTAATTCCGTATTTCTAACTGAAACAGGATAAAGCAAGAAGTTATTTGTTCAAGGTTCAAGTGCTCTCGTGACCCTGCCCAATATAGCTGAAAGTGTAATACAGTAGGTCCTCACGTAGTGAAGCTACAAGTCAGGCGGTATGGTGTCACAGATCTGAGAACCATAGACTTAAGAGCTATCAGGGAAACAAAAAAAAAATAAATTAGCTAACTTGTTCTTTTTAAGAGCCAGCAGGGGCCTTAGAGATCATCTAGTCTGACTCCCTTCATTTACAGAAATGAAATAACTTACAGGACCATAGTCTCATAGATTTAGGACTGGAAGGGATCTTAAAAGTCTTCAAGTTCAAAGTTCACTCATTTTATAGATTTAGAAACTGAGGCCCAGAAAGAGATCACAGGATGACAGATTCAGAGCTTCAAGATCAGCTAGTTAATCCTTCTCATTTTACAGATTAAGAAACTGAGTCTCAAAGAGGTTAAGTGACTTGCTCATCATATTTACCATTTAAATTCAAGCTTGCTTCTTAGAACAATGAAGCCACCTATCTGAGTAAAATTTCAGATCCTATTTGGATTTTTTTAAGTCACTTATTTCTCAGTGGGGGCTTCCCCATCATTAATAATAATAGCTCATATACTACTTAAACCCGATATATAAATATTAGGTTCATGCACTGTCTCCAAATTATTTCTACCATTTCCATGTGACTCACAATGTTACCCAGTTATGAAGGGAGCTAGGAAAGGGAGTTACCCCCATAATATGGGAAGAGGAGAAGTCTAAAGTAAAGGAGATCACTCTTCCCCCCTCATCCCTGGCTGACAAGGTGATGAAATGCTATCGAGCTCATTTCTTAACTGTTTCCCAGGAGACTGCATTTTACTATTTCATATTTTTAAGGATTGTCGATCTTTAAAAAAATCCCTTTGTTGAAAAGAAGAAAATTATATGAACCAGTTACTTCCTTGGACCTCAGCTTCCTTGTCTGTAAAATGAAAGAATTGGACAAAATGGCTTCTGAGATCCTCAGTTTTAAATCTATGATTCTTTGATGCTACATCTATGAAATCAGATAATACTAGCTTGTAACTTCTGTTTTATTCTAGTTATGTGACCTTGGGCAAATCACTTAACCTTTGAAGTCTCAGTTTCTTCATGTATCTATAAAATAAGGGGGCTGTACTAGATAGTCTCTCAAATCACTTATCCTCTATGTGCCTCAATTTCCTCATCTGTAAAATGAGCATAATAATAGTAACTACCTCCTGGGGCTGTTGTGAGGGTCAAATAAGATCACATACACACACACACACACATACACGCACACGTACACACACCACACATGCGTGTGCACACACATATACACATCGCACACACATGCACATACCACACACATGCATACACACACAAGCATGCGCACACACACTGAACATAGTAGGTGCCATATAAATGCTAGCTTTTATTGCTGTTATGTGATTGATCTTAAGATCCCAAAGTCCTTCAACTTTTTTCTGCTTTTTTTTTTTACTACTTTTTCAACTTTTTTTTTATTCCTTTTTACCTCCCAATACCTCTCCAAGTTGAACCTTCCTTGTAACAAATAAATACACTAAGCAAAAATACAATGTTGTCATTTTTTAAAGAAGCATGTTATTTGTAGCTTGTCCTTACTTGATGAGATAATAGAGTTGTAGGACTCCCCAGGAGCCCTCTGGCAATGTCTCATTGTGGTGTGGAGGGGCCCTGAGACCTCCAGTTGGTTCCAAACTTCTGACATCCATGCTGGATAGGCCTGAAGTACAGAACCACACAAGCTAAGTTTGGAGAAGCCCATTACCAGGCTGACTGAAGAGTAAGGAATTTCTCAGCTCTAGAAGTTCTCCAGGATGGTCTTCTAAGGCATAGAAGGGCTGAGATCTGCATTGATGGTACCAGTATCCTCAATGACAAAGTCACAGCTCCTTGAAATACTGAAGTTGGGAAAATGTTATGTCAGTCAGTCAACAGAATGTGTTAGGTGCTTCTTCTGTGCTAGGCATTGTGCTAGGTGCTGGGGTACAAAGAAAGGCAAAAACCCAGCCCTAGCTCTCACCAGGCTCATGTTCTAATGAGACAACATGCAAGCTCAATGAAAGAGAGAGGAGAAGGGAAGTAATCTCAGGGGGAGGAGGGAGGATCAGGAAAGTCTTCTTGAAGAATTTGATCTTCGTCTTGAAGGAAGCCAGGATGTGGAGGTGAGGAAAGAAAGCATTCCAGTTGGGAGTAATAGCCAGTGAAAATTCCCATAGTCAGGAGATGGAGCACCATGTGCAGGAAACTAGAAGACCAGCGTCACTGATTGTAGAATATGTGGAGGGAAGTAAAGTACAAGAAGACTGGAGAGGGAGGTGGCGGCCAGGTGATGAAGGGCTTTGAATGCCGAACAAGACTGTATATTTGATTCTGGAAGTAGTACAAAGCTCCTTGAGTTTATTGAGTTATGGGGTGGGGGTTGGTGGTGACACAGGGAGATCATTTTGGCAGTTGCATGCAGAATGGGCTGGGGTGGGGAGAGTCTTGAGGCAGGGAGATCAGCCAGAAAGTGCCTGTCCCAGGGTGGTTATGGCTATGTGAATGGAGACAAGAATCCACATGATGAGAGATGCTATGAAGGAAAGATGAATAGAGGCAGTACAAAGTGTCCAAAAGGCAATTAGTGATACAAACCCAATGATTAGGAGAGAAGTTGTGCCTAAATATGTAGATCTGGGTATCGTCTCCATAGAAATGAAGAAGTCTGCTGAAGATGGGACAGTGAAGGGAAAGGAGGGCAAGGGAGGGGTGGGAGAGGCCCAGGACAGAACCTTGGGAGAAGGCGTCAGTTCAGCAGAGGAGATTGAGAAGGAGCACTCAGGCCGATAGGAGAGCCAGGAAAGATCAGTATGGTGAAAAACTTAGATAGAAGTATATGCAAGAGAAGAGGGTGATTGACAGTGCAAATACCCGGAATTGGGAGATGAAATCTATGGGCCCAGTTTGGCTAGAGCATAGCAGACATGAAGGGGAATGTCTTCACTATCGGGTAACTTCTCAGGCTATTTTAATACTGTACACAAGGCAATCTTTTCCAATTCCCTTTGAAAAAAGTCTCTGTGTCATGGGGTTTTCTGAAACAGGACAGTGGAAGAGGTGACCTTCTGAGGTTTCCTCCGTCCCTAGGGGCTGACAGGAAAACACCCCACATATCTGAGAGAGAAACAGAATGAGAGAAATCTGATTTTTGTTTCCAGTTCCATTGCCAGCAGATGGCCCCCAGGTTTTCTTTGTACTTGACTATGCTTCTAAAACACCAAGAAGCAATATTATTTGGCTTATTTTAAAAAAACTGAGGAGGAGATGGTCCGAAGTCTCTGTGCTGCAGTGCCCCTTCAGGCTTATGTGTTATCTGTATTGTTCTGATGCCAGGCTGCTAATGCTTTAAGCCTGAGGCTCTAACTTGAGCAGGAAGAGTTTATTTTGGGATGAGGAATCTTTCCCTGACACTCTGGCCTTTCAATCAATGCCTTTTGTTTTTTCTTTATGAACTGAGTGTCTTCAAGGAAGTGTGGGTTCTCTGGGCCAATGGGAAGAGCCTCTAACACCAGAAGAGATTGGAATCATGACCTCATTTGGCATTTAAATTCCTTCACAATCTCAATCTAACCTTCTCTTCCCGCTGACTCTACATTCCTCCCACTCAGACACTCTGTGTTCCAGACAACTTGCTCATTCCCTGTGTGCTACATTCCATCCCCCACCTCCCCAACTTTAATTGGGTTGTGCCTCATGCCCAGAATACTCTCTTGCCTCTAACTCCCGTAAGGGTCCTTCTATAAGTGACTTTCAGTGGTGCTCCCAAAATTACTTTGTCTTCACTCGGTGAATAGAGTACCAAACCTGGAGTCAGGAAGATCCATCTTTGTGAGTTTCAAATCTGGCCTCAGACACTTACTATCTGTGTGATCCTGAGCAAGTCACTTTACCCTGTCTGCCTCAGTTTTCTCATCTGTAAACTGAGCTGGAAAAGGAAATGGCAAACTACTCCTATATCTCTGCCAAGAAAACCCCAAATGGGGTCAGAGAGTCAGACACAACTGAACAATGCCACAAGGTGTTCAGAGTATTGTTCTGAGTTCTTGGGATACAAACAGAAAAGTCAGACAGTCCCTGCCTTCAGGGTGCTGCCATTCTAATGGGAACACAACACAGAAGGAAAGTTTCAGCTGCAAATCTGATGGAAAGGTCCTTAGGAGGCAGAGGCAAAGCCAGTGGTCATGTCTCATTTCCACTGACAAAATCATGTTCATTTCTAACGTTGAACCATTTGATAATGCTTAGGACTGGTGGTGAGAGCTTTCTTTTCTAGATCTTCAATATATGTGGCTCTAGCACCTGCTAGAGCAATTTTATACATTCATATGAGCCTTAATTCATATGGCTTTAAAGTGTGCAAAACAATTTACATTATGTGATCACATTTGATCCTCATCAAAACCACATGAAATAGTTGGTATTATCTCCATTTTACTGTTGGGAATTCTAAGGCTAAAAGTGATTAAACAGGGTCACATAACTAGTTCTGAGGCAGGCTTTGAACTCAGATTTTCTTCCTTCCAAGTCTCATATTCTTTCCTCTGTACCATGCAGCTATCTACTATGTCATGTATCCCTGGGACAAAGACAAAAGTGAAACTATGCTAACTCCCAAGATGATTGCAGTCTAGGCGGGGAAGACAATCTATACCCATAGATGTATATAAAAGAGATTTTTAAAACCCCCCCAAGGTATTTTGGAGGCAAAGTCCTACAGCTGGGAGTGGGGGAGAGAGAGGGAGGGAAGATCAAGGGAGGTCAGTATTTGCTTATCTATTGACATGCTGTTCCTGCCTCCCCTTCCCCTGGCCTCTCCAGTAAATGAAAGCCCCTTTAGACCTGTGACCCTTTCATTTTGTCTCCATCTCCTGAACTACTTGCATAGTGCCTGAAACATAAGAGAAGTTTAATCACTGCTTGTTAAATTAACCTGTCATATTTGCCCATGTGACAAAAATAATGAAACAGTCTACATTAAAGGATTGGAGGGCTTGGAATATGATATTCCAGAGGGCAAAAAGCTAGGATTACAACCAAGAATCACCTACCTGGCAAAACTGAGTGTAATGCTTCAGAGGGAGAAATGGATATTCAATGAAATAGAGGACTTTCAAGCATTCTTGATGAAAAGACCAGAGCTGAATAGAAAATCTGACTTTCAAATACAAGATTCAAAAGAAGCATAAAAAGATAAATAGGAAAGAGAAGTCAGAATGATTTGATAAGGTTAAACTGTTTATATTCCTACATGGGAACATGATATTTTTAACTCATAAAGACTTTCTTTTTATTAGGGCAGTTAGAAGTAGTATACATAGACATAAAGCAGAGGTATGAGTTGAATGTGATGGTCTAATTATCTAAAAAAATTAAATTAAGGGATGAGGAAAAAAATTCGCTGGCAGAAGGAGAAAAGGAGGGACAGAATGGGATAAATTATCTGACATAAAAGGGGCCTGAAAGGGATTTTACAGTGGAGGGGTAAATGGGGAAGTGGGAAGGGGAGCACATGAGCCTTACTCTCATCAGAATTGACTCAAAGAGGGAATAATATACACACTCAGTTGGGCACAGAAATCTATCTTACCATATAGTAAAGTAGGAAGAGAAGGGGATAAGGGAGGGGAGAGGAGGGTTGATAGAAGGGAGGGCAGTTGGGTGGGGCAAAAGCCAAAAGCAAACACTTTTGAGAATGGACAGGGTAAAAGGAGTGAGACAGTAGGATAAACGGGGGGAAACAGGGTGGAAGGAAATACATAGTTGGTAATCATTACTGCGAAAAATATTTTTATAGTGAGTTTCTCTGACAAAGACTTAATTTCTCAAACATATAGAAAACTGAATCAAATTTATAGAAATAAGAGCCATTCTTCATTTGGTAAATGGTCAAAGGATATGAACAGTTTTCAAACAAAATAATCAAAACTGTAGTCATATGAAAAAATGCTCTAAATCACTATTGAGGGAGAAATACAAATTAAAACAACTCTGAGCTACTACCTCACAACTGTCAGATTGCCTAATATAACAGAAAAGGAAAATGACAAATGTTGGAGGGGATGTGGAAAAATTAAAACACTAATGTATTATTGATGAAGCTGTGTGCTGATCCAACCATTCTGGAAAGCAATTCGGAACTATGCCCAATGGGCTATAAAACCATGCATACCCTTTGACCAAGCAATACTACTACTAGGTCTATATTCCAAAGAGATGAAAAGAAAAGACATAGGACCTATGTGTACAAAAATATTTATTATAGTTCTTTTAGTAGTGGCAAAGAATTGGAAATTGAGAGGGTGTCCATCAACTGGAGAATGGCTGAACAAGTTGTTGTCTATGATTGTGATGGAATATTATTGTGCTTTAAGAAATGGTGAGCAGGATGCTCTCGGAAAAACGGAAAGACTTACATGAACTGATGCAAAGTGAAATGAGAAGAACCAGGAGAACAGTATGCACAGTAACACAATATTGTATGATGATCTATTATGAATAACTTAGCTGTTCTCAGAGATGCAATGATTCAAGATAGTGTTTGTAGGTCTTATGATGAAAAATGCTGTCCATCTCCAGAGAAAGAACTGATGGAGCCTGAATGCAAATCAAAGCTACTTTTTCTTCACTTTCTTCATTTTTTTGTGGGGGTTTTTTTGTTTGTGTTTTTTTTCATAGAATGACTTGCATGGAACTGTGTTTTGCATAGGTTATACACATATAACCTATGTCAAATTGCTTGCCTTCTCAATGAGGTGGGGGAGGGGAGGAAGGGAGAGAATTTGGAACTCAAAATTTGAAAAAAAATATTAAAATTATTTTTACATGTAATTAGGAAAAAATAAAAAATTAAATAAGATTTTAAAAAGGAAATAAAACAGCACATATATAGACTCCTAGGTCTATATTGAAGGAGATTTCAGTAAAATAGACTTAGGAAAGCTACCCTATGAATCTCTCACAGGATCTTAGATTTGGAAGAAACTTTCAGAGTGCATCCAGTCCACAGAAACCTAAACAAGACGCCTCCCTTACAAAATAAAATGTCTGACAGTTGATTGCCATTTGAATGCCTCCACTGAAGGAGAAACCCATTTTCTTGGCGAGTAGCTCATTCTACTTTCCACTTTTAGTTCTAAGTGTTCAGAAGTTTTTCTTTATATCAAGCATTTTCAGTTTGTATCTCTGGCTCCCAATTCTACCCTCTAGGGCCAAAGAGAGCACATCTAATAATCTACCCTCCTTAGCCTCACCGGCCAGGCTTAGTGTCCAGAGAGCTAGAAAGATATCTTATCTTTCTTGCCAAACCTGCAAACACTCATCCAGGATGACTAAAAGGGAAAGATGGACACACTAATGAATGAACCTTACAAAGTATTTTACAGCTTGCAAAAGTTATCTTCTCAGACCTTCGCAACAGCCTTGTAAGTTAGATGCTATTCTCTCTATTTTACAGGTGAGGAAACAGGTTCATAGGGATTAGGTGATTTGCCTAAAATAACACATCTAGGAAATGGAAAAGGCAAGATTCCAAGTCTCTGATACACTCCCTAATAAAAAAGGAACAAATTATAACCCGATAAAGGTGCCACAGAATCAAGTGTGGGTCATCTGTGATATTTTGTTTTATATGGATTCAGAGCCATGCCAATTTTATTTGGGGGGAGAAGATCTTATAAGACAGTGTTTTGTATCACAGCTGGCATTTCATTGGTTGAGGGAACTTCCAGTGAAGAAGTGCAGTTCAATACCTGGTCTGCGACTTACGGTCCTGGAGAGTTGTGTAGTGTCAAGTGGCATCAAGCTCTAATAGAAATGGGGCCACGAAACCATGCATAAGGATCCTTGGGGGTCATATATTGACTTAGAAAACCACATATTAACATTATCTGTGTTTATTGTATTTTTATTTTGTTCAGTATTTCCCAATTACATTTTAATCTGGTTCCAGTGGCACCCTTTCTGGGCTTTGAGGTTGAGACCTCTGATCTAGAGTACTAAGAAGTCATGACTTGCCAAGGGTCACACAGACAGGGCATTGATAATATCAGAGGAAGAGATTGAATCTGGTCTTCCTGGCACTGAGGCCAGTTTTATAGGCACTACACCATATTGCTCAAAGTGATTTTAAAAATGTCTTTAGTTTCTTATTAGCAAATGTTGGCTTCTTTTGTAAAAAATATGAGTATCACCTCAAAATGATTAATATCACCTATTTATGGGCATCAAGGAAGAAAGTTGGAAATACTTAATGCATTTCTCTTTTCTTCTTCTTCTTCTTCTTCTTTTAAACAAAAACTGAAATATTCCTTGCAGGGTGCTTCGGTTTCACATCTCTAAATAAAAGCAATCTCTTAATACACAGGATTTTCCCATAGTAGATAAGAAAGCTGATATGTCAGATTTTGTAGGAAAAGGAAAAGAAAGAACAACATGTGATATATCTGGCCCATTGTGCAATACTGTATGGAGAAAATTCCTCCCAAGGCCCTCCAGGGGCTATCATTTTACCCAACCAAAGCCCAGGCACTGCCGCCTACAGGACTAATTCTTTAAAATGTCCAGATCTTCTTTCTCACTCTCTTTCCTCTTATTAAGTTTAGTCGCTGGATTAACTTTACAACCACCCTCTAAATACAGAAAAATCTATCATGGTGAAATGTGGCAGAAAAAAGTTAAAATATCCCTGATTTGTTTTCATTGCTTAATTGGTCATTTCTTTGTGACCTTTTAAAGCTAGAGTCATTGGGTATTGTGAAAGAGTAAGGGAAGAGGGAATTTTCTATCTTTAAAAAGAATTCTAGAATACCCCTCACTCTACTCTTGATTTTTTTTCTTTTCTGACTTCAATATCTGGATTTAAAAGTTTCTTGACATTGGTGAGCTCCTATGAGATTAAAACTATATTCATTCTTTATATCTTTTACCTAACCTAACTTAATTAAAGCGAACAATGGGAAAGTTAGGGCAGAACTGTTTCTCATACTGTCTTTGAATCTTTAGTACTTGCACAGTGAATCTCACAAAACAGGTATTTACTGTGTTGGAATGATAAAATTGATGGAAAGTGTGTAAGAGGTCCTCTTTAAAACAAATTCATTACATAAACTGAGTGAGGCAACTAATTTTTAGCTAACTGATAGCTTTTTGTTTGGCTTTTCATTTCTCTCTTTGCAAAAGGACTGAATACAAGGTCCCTTTTCCTTGATACATTTTAGTGCTGCTAAATGGATCACTAAATTCTAGGTTGGGGGGTGGGGAGGAAGATAAAGAACTCCTAAGTCATGAATAGTTTTATAATTCTCACTAAAATGAACATTTGATGAAAAAAATGAAATGTTTTCTCTGGGTGGCTTCCCTGGCTATGGTACATGTCCCACTTTCCTTGATCAGTTTCTCAAGGATGCCTAAAACCAGGCAATGGTTTTTCTTCTTGGCTGTGGACATAGCTAGAGAGCATTGTAAGTGGGATTTGAACCCCCTGTCTCCTGACTTCTGACAAAGCAACTGCTCCCCCAATGCCTTTTTAAAATTTTTAATTGTTCAGTTCATTATTTATCAGAGAAATGTGCCACAAAGATTTCCCCTCAGTTACCTGTTTCCCTTCTAATTTTATTTATTTTTATTTTTAAAAATTAATTTATTTATTTTCTTGTTTACATCACTCATTTCCATGAGATTTTGAGTTACAAATTTTCTCCCCATCTTTCCCCTACCCACCACCCCAAAACAGTGATCCTACTGTATAGCCCCTCCCCCAATCTGCTCCTCTCTCCTATGTCCTCCCCCCTCGCCCCTCTGACTTTCCGGTAGGGCAGGATGGGTCTCCCTACCCCAATGCCTGTATATCTTAATCCCCAGTTGGATGTGGTTAATAATAATAACAATAATACATACATACATATATATTTTTAACATTTGGTTATAGAACTTTAAATTCTAGAGTCTTTCCCTTCCTCCCTCATCACTCACCCCTACCGGAAGGACTCCCTTCTAATTTTAACTACATTCAGTTTGTTTATATGAAAAATTTAATTTTACATAATCAAAATTGTCAATTTCATCTTATGAAATCCTCTCTTTTGCTTGTTTAGTTATGAATTATTCCTCCACCCATGGATCTGAAAGGCAATTTCCTGCTTGCTTCTCTAATAAACTTAGCAATTCCCCAATAAGTGATCACCCCACTTAGATTCTAGTTTTGGGGTTACCTTTTATTTCTAAGTTATTTATCCATTTGGAATTTATCTTGGTATATGGTGCGAGATGTTTGTCCATTCCCCTACTACTAAGTGGAATTCTCAAGACTGACCAGTTTTTTGAGCAGCTTGTTTTCCTAGCAGGAAATTCTGCGACGGGGTTGGGAGGGGAGCATTTCCAGACGAGAAGGTAAATGTTGTGATTCCCTCTGAGCGCTGTGGACTGTGGGCAGCACGGTTCCGAAAACTACTTACCTTTTAAGGGTATGTATATGTATTTCTCCAGCCTCAATATGATCTGTTTTTGAGTCATAATTATCATGAGATTTTAGAGCAGCTTTAATTAGAAGTAAGCTCTGAAGGGTCACATGGTCACCCTAGAATCGCTTCCTTTGAATCTTGGGCCCAAAGATCGGGGCAGAGGAAGGATTCCTGGCTCTGGAGGCAGATCTGGGTTCAAATCCTGCCTCTGGCAGCTAGAGGGTATATTGTCTGTGGTCATGTAGCTCGTAAGTGATGAAATTGAGATTTCAACCCCCAGTGTCCTGAGGAAACTGACAATATATATTTTAATCTAATGGGAAGTTTCTTGTACGGAAGATGTCATCATCATGGAAGAGAGAGAGACGAGAGTGCCGGCTGCATAATCCCCATGTCCTCCTGCGGCCCTAAAGGACCCGCTTTGGCTTGGCCCGCGGCCCCCCGCTGGCCCCACGCTGCGTGATGGGTCCTGCAGGCACCACATCCTCTTGCTCGGGGTTTTCTTCAGCTTTCCCAGAGGGCTGGTTGTTGGACCGTTCTCTTCGGGCAGGGGAGTTTGTGTTGGGTACGCGTTTACCTAGACACTCACGTATCTGTGTATGTTCGCACACACATTTCTGGTTCCATCCGTGTGTGTGTCTGTGACATACATATTTTGATGCACATTGACATGCATGTTGCTATTTAGGTTCAGTTGCACTTATATTTACCCATATTTAGATGGGAAGTAAAGTCTTCATATCGCCTTTCCAAACAAATGGCTCCAAAAGGAGTAAAGAACTGCAGACTCAGGCAGGGAGGCACAGTGGGAAGCTGCTGAGAAAGGGGAGGCTGAGCCTGCCTAGGCAGGGACAGGGTGGCTTTGGTTTTTCCAAGCCAAGGCACTTGCAGAATGGTGGCCTCCTCAGAGACGCAAATAGCAGCTGCAGCCGTAAAGGAAAGACTGGTCTTTACGAGCACATGTTGTGGGGAGGCTCGTCAGTCACGAAGTGGCCTGTAAACCACACCCACCCAGAAGGACTGGAGATTCTCGGGGGGCGGGGGGGGGGTGCTGAGGGGAAAGCGCAGTGACATTCAGAGGTCCCATAATATACAATAGCTGGTGAATGGACTTTTCTGTTTAAATTGTGTATTCTTATTAAGTAGTTACGTTTATATGAAATATTTCAGTGTACCAAATTTGCACGTGTGTATAATGAAATGTATGATAGAGAGATTACAAATTTTCAAGGAAGGAGAAAGGAAATGAAGAGTGGAAGGAAGGAAAAAAGGAAGAGAAGGAGGAAATAAGTCTTTACTAAGTTACTTACCATTTTCCAGGCACTGTACTAAGCGTTTTACAAATATTATCACATTTGATCCTCACAACAAACCAGGGAGTTAGTGCTATTATTAACCTGATTTTAACTTGTTAGGTAATTATTTCATACGTTCGCAGCTACTCGACTCAGTGCCTTGAAGACTGAAAATGCAACCCCAGGACTCCAGCAGTCAATAAGAGGACGCTCAATGACCTCTCCCCAGATTTTAAATTAACCTTTTAAAAGCCCCTTTGATTTACAACAATAGTCAGCAAATGATTACTGATTCTTCAGGAGCATCAGTTATCACTAGATAGGATCATGTGGGTTGGGGGTAGAAGAGACTCAGAGGTCACCTTGTGATCATTTTAGAGATGACGAAACTAAGCCTAGAGAGATCTCAGGTGGGTTGCCCAAGAGCTGGCACGTGGAAGTATCAGAGCCAAAATCCACGTGGGCTAGAACTGTTTTGGACCCATGGTATTCTCTAAAAGCGCCTGCTATTTAAAAAAAGGATAAACCGGAATATTCACTTAGCTTTCTTATTACTACATCAGCTTAAATAAAATAAAATAAAATGAATATAAATAAATAATACATTTCCCCCTCTAAACGGAGGAATAAGGGAAGGCTTCATTTTTTAAAAGTCCAACTATTTGAGCTTTCTGGTGGCTTAGATTCTGGGTCAACCAGAGATTTTGTTGTACATGAGACATTCCAAACAGAACCATCTTTTAGTTTTCTTGGGCTTTAGTGTTCTGGTCATGAAACCTCTGGGCAAGACCCTGAAGATATACATAATTGTAGCAACACCTATTTCTATAGCCCTTTGAGACTTTCCCCACAGCACAGATTTTAACATACTCATCCGTAAAACAAGAGGGTTAGACTAGATAACCTGAATGATCTCTCTTACCCCTAACCCTACAGTTATCTCCATTTTCCAGATAAGGAAACTGAGGCTGAGAGAGAAAGTGAATTGCTTGCCCAAACTTGTCAAACAGCTAGGAAATAGAAGAGCCTGGATTTAAATCCAACTCTCTTGATTCCTAGCTCATTTCATTTTCCCCTCTTCCACACTTCCTCCCCAGTTAGCAGTCCTCTAACTAGAAAGGGATGGAGGGCAAAATCCATAGCGGTTAAAAGAATAAATTAAAAGGAGCTCTTGGCATTTCAGAAACAGAAAAGCTGATTTTAAAACAAAAGAGTTTCTCTTCTTGTAACCTCATCAAGTGTCATTTAGATCAGTGTGCAATATTGAGCCTGGGTCTTTAAAAAGACATTCAAGCCTTGGAGAGAGTCCAGAAAAGGGCAACAAGACTAATTTGGGAGATGAAGGGTATGTCTTATGAGCAGAGGCTTAGAGAGCTTAACATGCTTGGGCTTTAAAATGAGGTGGGTGAGACAGTGTATCTAATGATAGCAGGCAAGGATCTGGGCATAAACTTGTTCTTGGTGCAGGGCAGAATCTACAGCCACATTACAGAAAGACAAGAAGGCAGAATTGTTGCTTTGAATTTTTTTTTTCCATTCTAAGAATGAGAAGCATAAGAACATTTTGTTCAAAAGAAGGCTTTAAAAACTCACCGGATTTCCTGAGGGTGTTTGGGAGCACAGGTAGCCCTAACTGCTATTTCCTAAAATGCAAAAATGTTTAAATTATTCATAACAGTTACTCCCAATTGTTAATATCTGTCACCCACAGTGGGCAGGACCTCTGACTCCAATTAGAACCTTAGGCACATTAAGAAACAAACTAGGAAAAACAGGATAAAGGGAAAGACAAAATTTAAATAAAATAACCCACCAGGCAATTTAATCCTGTCTAACAATCTTTTATTAAGTGACTACCACATATAACATGCAGTGTTAGATGGAGAGGATATTGAAAAATAAAAAGACCACCCAATCACTGCTTTCATGGAATTTATAATCTAACCACAGAGATACAACATGGAGCTCTGGACTTGGAATCAAGAGAACTTGGGTTCAAATTCCACCTCAGACATTTACCTGCTTTGTAATCCTGCACAAGCCAGTCTCTGTGCCTCAGTTATGTTATCTGTAAAATGGGAGGAGGGGTGGACTCCAGGGTCTCCCTACGGTCCCTTCAGGCTCTAAATCTATGATTCCTATGTAAGCAGATAAGTCTGATCCTGAGGTGCAATGTGATAGAGGCAAAAGAGAGAACTTGGAGAAGATTTGAGAAAAGATACAGCACTTTCTGCTTGGGAGGCCTAGGAGACCTTCATGTCAGGAGGAAGTACTGCATGACCTGGGCTTTGAAGGAAGAATGTTGTCTTCACAGTGGAATGGAAGCCCCTGGAGGGAATCTTTTAACTTTGTTTCCCCAGCACCCAACACAGAGAAGTCACACAATAAGGCTTTGCTAATGGAATTGAATAGGCAGAGATGTGGAGAGAGGGCTGCAGGTAGAAGAAGGCAGGACAGGACCAAGGACCAGTTGGCCTGGAGAGAAGGTATGTGAAATTAGACTGGAGGCATGGGATTCCTGGGGGTCTCAGACAAATTTCAAAGCTGAAAAGGACATTAGAGGTTGTCTGGTGGAACCCCATAACTACACAGATGATGAAAAGAAGGCCCTAAGATGTAACCTGACCTTTCCACGGTCACACAGACAAGACTACAGCAGAGACGGGATTTGAACCACGTTCTCTGACTTGAAGTCAGGTCCTCTTGCTGATATGGTCAAAAGGGGACATATTGAGGAGGGGCTCAAATTCCAGGCCAATGATTTTTTTTTCATATTTTATCTTTTGACAAGGGGAATGATATGGTCAGACCTGTGCATTAAGAATACTTGGGCAGCAGTATGAAGAATAGATTATAGAGGCAAGAAACACAAGGTGGGAGAGCAATTAAGATCTCAGGTTAATAAGAGTTTAAACTAGAGAGGTGTCAGTGTGAGTAGAGAATATGTAAGAGTTGATAAATGAAATGGTTGAGATAGAATGGATAGGGTGCAGCTGTTGACTCAATATAGATGGTAAAGGATAGGATTTTATTTGATTCAATTCAATGAGTACTTGTTAAGTGTATACTACATCCTAGGTACTAGTGTACAGAGACAAAGGTGGCTGAGATTTTGAGCTTTCTGGAATAGGAGAATCATGGGGCCCTAAACAAAAGTAGGGATGTTGAGAAGAGAAGAAAACTGGGGGAGGAGTGTAGAAATTATCTTTTTTTTCCATTTTAAAGAAGTCACTCTTTAGGAGTATGTCCTCTCCTTGGGGTGGCCTCAATTCACTGCAATACAAGTACTTGTTATTCTCAGGCCTCCTCTACTCCCTCCTAGAAAATCAAGTGAGTTTAAATATCTGGAGGTCTTTCAGTTGGTGCAGCAGAAGACCAACCTAATTCTGAGGGGGCTAAAAATGGGTATATAAGGTACAGCCCCACAGTCCTGAAATGGTAGCCCTCAGAAAGCATAGCAGACCTTGAGCTTTAGCTCTTGTGCCTTCAGAATTATGGTTCAGGTCCCACTACATCAGATGTGTATGGGAACCCTTAGGAGTTGCCCCAGAGCTGAGCCGGCTCCCTACTCTTGTAGTCACACTAGAGAAAGAAGGAATTTCCTGTTGCAGTGGTGACTGGTCAGATTCAAAGAGACCTGTGTGCAGCATTGCAGGGACTCCTAGGCCAGTGGGGAGAGGGGGGTTCTTTACTGTCTTCATTTGGACCACCAGAAAGGTCTCTATTTCAACAAATTTTGCTCTTGAGAATAAACAGGGTGCAGGCTCTTTCTAAGAAAGAGAAGCAACATAGGTGACGTCATGCCATGCCATCCATCATGCCCAACAGGAGCTGGCCAGACACAGGTGGCAGTAAGTTCACTCCCAGATATGATTTCTCTCTCCCAAGACAGTCTTGGGCAGACTTATCTTCAGAGTGAAGGCACACAGGGGGATGGCTGGGGTTCAGAGTTGGGAGGGACGGCAAGATCATCTAATCCAGCCCCCTTGTTTTATAGATGAAGCAAATGCCTGTCCAAGAGGGGAATGGCTATGGAAAAGTATGGGCTATCATCATTCCTCGTTATCTTCGGGGTCATGATCAAGACACTAAATCTAGTCTGAGAAATCTAAAAGATTGGTATCCTGTTTATTCAGAATCTTAACCACCAAAAAAGCTCAAATAACCAGAGAGAGAGAGAGAGAGAGAGAGAGAGAGAGAGAGATCTTGGCTGATCTCCCTCCCAGAAGTGACCTTTTCCTCTTAAGATCTCTCGGACTAGTCCGTGCAGCTTTTCATTCACTTAATAGTATTCTTACTTGTATCATAGCTTTTTGTAGACCTACCACAATCTTCCCCAAGTACCTCCACGCTATGTTCATGTGCTCCATCTTCCACCTCTAACCCATCTATCCAACTCCCACTTTGGGGTTTCTGGCTGGTGATCAGTAAGTATATTTAGCCTGATCCAGACACACCATGCTGCTCCCAGGGTCCATCTTCATACCATAACACTGTGTATTCTTCTCCCCATGCCCACTCCCCACTTTCTACCTCTAGTTCACTCTGGGAACATCAAATCAATCCTGCCATTCCTAGAAAGGACTTGCAATCAGTTGTCTTATGACACTCTCCATCTCTGTGACTTCCCTGACCAAAGCACTTCTTTCTGGCCACCACTCACACCCCATATGTGTAATCTTCCCTTATTTGAATGTAACCTCCCTGAAAGCAAGGACCTTTTTTTTTTGGTCTTTGTATTCCTATCTCTAGAACATAATATAGTGCCTAGCACATAATAAGCTCTTACTAAATGCTTTTTCATCCATTCATTCAAGTTACAAGAAAAGAACTCCCTCAAAATTCTGTGATTTCATTGATAATTGGGGGCTTTAAATGTAGACAATGGCCTTCAAAATGCAGATCCCAACCCATCCATGCCTTCTCAGCACATGAAACTCTGGTCCATGTCCTCCCATTATTCCTCCTACCCAATGAGCTGGAGACTTTCTCTCCTTTTCTTGACATTACATGAGTATTAGTGGAGCATATGGGTCATCCATCCATCTGTTGTCCTTTGCTCTTGTTACATGACCAACCCACTTCATTTTTCTGTCATACATCCATCTCTCTGATGGCATCCTCTAAAACAGTCCTACACAATTTTTAATTGTTTGCTCATACCAACAATGTGCCTCTCCATTACCCCTATAGGTTCATGTCCCAGATTTGTGACCTTGGGTAAATAACTTCACCTCTAGAAGCCTGTTTCTTCCTCTATAAATTAGTATAACATTCCTTTCCCTGCTTATTTTATAAGGTTCAAAAGAAAAAATGTGTTAAAGCATTTCATGAACCCAAAATGGCTATATTATTATTAGAGCACTGAACATTGTTACATCAAAGAGAATTTTAATAATTCCGTGGGTCATGCTTCAGTTTTTATTAGATTTCATAATTGTCTAAAGCCTGACTTTGATTGGACTTGGGCTAATTTTAATTTCTTTTAGATCTTGGACATTTAATTTAAGCATGTTCTAATTCTCATGTCTGCATCAGTAAAATTGAAAGATTAAAAAAAAATCTGTGCTTCAGAAAGAAAAAATAGCTTCTCCCTGCTGGGGAGAGGGGGGAGGTGCAAGAAATGGTATATTTGTTCAAAGTCTACTGTGGTTAAAGCTGTAAGAGGCGAATGGGAAATCAAACCATAGACTTAGAGCTGGAAAAGACATAGCTCAGCCACCTCTGGAGCCAAGCAGAGCACGTCCATTCCTGCTTTCACATGATGGCCTTTCTAGTAATTGCAAATCAATTCTCACCCTGCAAGAGCAGAGTCGTAGTACCTCAAGTCATGGGACAAACAATGAATATCTGTTTCCTTTCTGAAGATTTCAAATGGAAATAATTTGTCACTTTTTTCCAGGAGTTAGTACTTTCATATGTTTGGAACAGGCAAACAGACAATCTTTATCTATGTCTTATTTATCCCTCTCTCTCTCTCTGTACTATCGATCGATCCACTGATCTCAATCACCAGACCTGTGGTTTCATGCTTGTAGGGAGCTCCCTCTTCCAAGGCACATCACTTCCTGTGCTCCGTCTTCAAGTCTGGGACACCAAGGGGTGAGGCGACTTTTCCAGGGTCACAGAGGCAGCATGTGCCAAGCCATGTGCTGGGGCATTTAGGTTCTGAGGACATAGCAAAAATAGGCTCTACCCTTTATGAGGCTCACATTCTAATGGGGGAGACAACTTGTAAATGAGTAGATAAATACAAGATATAGAGTAAGTGGGGCCTCAGAAGGTGGGATTCAAGCTGTGTGTTAAAGGAATCTAAGGAAACTAGAAGCTGGAAGAGAGTGAGCATTCCAGGCTTGGCCATTCTGGGGAACAGCGTGGAGGATCACATAGTATGTAGAGGGACATAAATGTCAGAAAACTGGAAAGCCAGGTTGTGAAGGGCTTCAAATGCTAAACAAAGGATATTATGTTTGATCTTAAAGCTGCCTGACTTTATTGCATGGGGGTGTGAGTTAGGAAACATCATTTTGTCTGCTAAGGGCAAGATGGACTGGAAACAGGAAGACCTATGCAGGGAGACCAAGTAGAAGGTGATCACAATAGTCCAGGTGGAGGGTGATGAGGACCCAAACCAAGATGACGGCTGTATGAGCAAAGAGAAGAAGATGGCAAAGGAAGATGTTGTGAAGGTAGGAAGCAATGAGATTTGGCAACAGATTGTATGCATTAGTGAGGCCCAAGAGTTAAAGGGCTGGGAGCCTGAGTGGCTGAGTGGATAATGGGCCCTGAACAATAATGGGCAAGTTAAAAAGGGGGAATGTTTGGGGAGGGAGAAGATAATGAGTTATATCTTGGACATATCTAGATATGCCTATGGGACATCCAGAGAGAAGCGCCCAAAGGCAGGTGGAAATGGGGGCTGGAACTCAGGAGAGAGCAGAGGGCCAGACAGGAGATCTGAGCTTCATCTGCATAGAGATGATAATTGACCCTATAAAAGTGAGTGAGATCATCAAGTGAAATCCGATAAAGGGGAAAGAGTAGGCCACAGTCAGAGCCATAGGGGACACCCATAGTTAATGGATATGACCTGGATGATGGTTCAGCAAAAAAGACTAAGAGAGTCAGGAGAGAGCAGTGTCATGAAAATCTAAGAGTTATCATCATGACAGTAGCTGGCATTTATGTTGCACCTACTGTGTGCTAAGTACTGGACAACTACTATCTCATTTGCTCTTTACAGCAACCCTGGGAAGCTGTTGTTGTTCTTCCTTTGTTTTTGAAGAGAACTGATGGTGTCGTGGGTGATGTCTTGACTAGTACATGAATTAGATTTAAGAGAGGCAGAATTGAGCTAAATCATCAGCCTCACTTTCTCTTCAGGAGTCAAAAATAGGTACTGTTAGCATCCCCATTTTAAAGATGAGGAAACTGAGACAAAGAGAGGTGAAGTGATTTGCCTAAGGTCACACAGTTAGCAAGTATCTGAGGTCAGCTTTTACTCTAGATCCAACACTGTATTCATTGCTCCCCCATCTGCCTCAGCAAAGAAAAAGTATCTGGAAAGAAAAAGTGGTCAACATTTCAAATACCACAGAGAGTTCAAGAAAAGTGATGAAAAGTGCATTGGATTTGGCAAATAAGAGATCATTGGTAATTTTTCAGAGAGTAATTTCAGCTGAATGAGACAGGACTTGAAACCAGATCTTTCTGAGCCTCTGGTTATCTCTGTCCACTACACCATGCTCCCTTTCCAGGCAGGGGTTACATAGTTCTATATCAGTCAAGTGGAACCAGGTCACGTTGAGATCCCATGAATGGAAGTCTAGCTTATGAGGAGCCTCATTTTTAATCTCCCTTCAATATGCCACCTGTGATCCCGTCTTTTCATTTCTTGTTCTTAGACTTCATCTGCATTTCAACCCCCTCTAAGAATCAAGCATTTTGATACTGCAGGTCTGCCTCAGTCACATCAACTTCTACCCAGGTTATAAGATCTTCTGGCAGATGTGCATGTCAGTAAAGGGAGAAGTATCTTATACCCTCTGAGTTTCTTTCTGTAGTGTGTCACAAGCCAATAATGTTCCATCACCTCTTCAGTGGCATGCATGAAATCTGGCTGTCATTGTAAAGATTCTCTTGCAATGTGAGATGTTGTCCTTGAACGTGTCTCATATGTGATTGTCCATGTGCTGGAGATGCTGAAAAGTGATCCCTTTGTAGAATAGTCCTATGTACAACCAAAGACACCAAACAAAATAGCCCCTTCAGTGAGCCTGCTGACATGTCAGAGGTGAGAGGGGACTTGGAAACCCATGAGTGTGGTTCAGTATTTTAAAGGCAAGGAAATTAAAGCCCAGAGACTTGCCCAAACTCACACAGAAAATAGGTAGCCGAGCTGGAATTTGAACCCCTGACTCCAAATCTAGTGCTCAGAACTCTAAAAGCATCACAGAGAATCAGAGCCTGAGAGATCATTCTAACTTCATTATTTTACAAATGAAACCAGAGCCCAGACAGATTAAGTGCTCTGCTCAAAGACACACAGCTAATTAGTCAGGACTAGAACTTCCAAATAAGAACACTTTGATTAGGTTCTTGAATAGTATGACGTTTCAATGGTAGTCTGCCAAAGGTGAATTATTTCCTTTAAAATAACGTCCAATTTTTAAAATAATTTTTTTCCAGATGATAACCTGTAGGCTGCCTGATAGTCCTTAGGAGTATCCGGAAGTGAAAGAGAAAAATTATGTCCGCAATGACATCTGCAGTTGTATGAGAGATCTAGTACTGAGAATAACCTTGGATTATATTCCTGTCTTTCTTCACTCTTTGCAAAGGAGGTAGTCTCAGCTGTTTTTTTTATTTGGTTAAAGTATGGTGCTAAAGTATGGTTAAAGATGTGAGAGTCAAGAAAAAAATTGGGTAAGAAAACGTGGATGCCTCAGCACAAACCCATCATCTCATCACCACTGCAAAAGGAGCTCAAAGAGCAAAGGCCTGGGATCATCTTTTCCTGTCCCCTCATTTTACAGAGGAGGGAACCAAGCCAGAGAGAGGAAGTCACTTAGCTAAGGTCACACAGGTAGAATCATGGGACCACCTCAGTCCCATGATGCAAATTCCCCTTCTTTTTAATTCTGATCAAACAAAAAAGTAGTTTCCAAACCTTTCACTGTGAGCTGTACTTTCAAAGGGGCAAAATGATTTCAACTCACCGTCCTTGGTTTACTGATCTGTTCCAAGATAACTTTCTAAGGAATTTACTGGTTTTGAGTAGATTTGGCACATTCCTAAAAGCAAAGATGTTCAGTTATACTTTAGTTGAGAAGCTTTCCATATATCTTTCTTTGCCAGCATTTAGGCAGTTTAAAAGTCTCTGTAGGAGGGTAAATGGAGCTAGGTTTATGTCAACTTTGTCCTGCCTGGAGGAGACAGTAAAACCAAGAATTCAGCATGTATATTTAGTTCAATTTTAGGTATCATGTACAAAAATAAAAATTATCATATAATAGAATCATCAATTGTTAATGAAAAGCTAAATGAATGTACACTTTCATCAATGTTATTCTCTGATTTTTTTTTATCTGCATGAAAAAGTAAAAGTTTCTATTATGGTAGCAAGAATCTGTAGGCTATGTGGCAAAATCTTTTGATTTCTGAGCCTGGTCAGGGTGAGAAGTAGGTTGAGGAAGAGAGAAAGGAGGAGGCAGAGAAGAGAAAGACTGAAATAGAAGGGGAGAGATGAAAAGGAAAGAAAAGAGTAAAAGGAGAAGGAAGAAAGAGTTGTAAGAGAAAAAAGAGTAGGAGAGCAAAGGAAGGAAGAGTAGAGAAGGAAAAGGGTAGAATGAAAGGAAGGTAAGAAAGAGAAAGGAGAGAGGAGAGAGAAAGGATAGGAAAAAAGAGAAGAAGAAAAGAGAGAGAAGAGAAGAAGGAAGAGAGAAGTGTACAGAGAAGAAAAGGAGAGGGAGAAAGATAAAGGAGGAGCAAGAAGGAAAGGATAGAGAAAGAGAAGAGAGGGGAAGCGAGAGACGAGGAGAGGAAGGAGAGAAAAGAGGAGAAAGAAAGGGGAAAAGAGGAAGAGAGAAGGGAGAGGAGAGAGAAAGGAGGGAGAAAAGAGAAGAGAGAGAAGAGAAAAGAAGGAGGGGGAAGAAAAAAAGGCCTGAAGATGAGAGGGAGAAAGGAAGGAGGGAGAGGGAGAGCACGCAGCTGTAGCTGCTGAATTTAGAAAGTCAGAGGTGCTCTTTCTCCTCAGCCACATGAGCTGAAGTGGAGATTCCTTCCAATGGTAGGGAGAGCGCAGAGTGCAGACAACAGATGGGAGTGAGCGAGGCTGCCATAGCTGTCAAGTTCCAGCATCTCTGCACCGTGGACAGAGGAGGCGCCAGGGTGATTGAGTGCCCTAGGCCATATATAAAGCCCAGGAATTCTCCCCATCTGCTTGTCAAACTGACCAGCAGCATCTCTCAGCAGGCCTTGGAGTCTCCATTAACCAGCACAGGAAAGAAGAAAGCTCTCCACAATGCCAGAGCCCACCAAGAAAGAGGGTAGGAAGAGTCTCTCAACCTTTTCATTGCATTTTAAAGATAGTCTGATTTTTTTTAAAAAGTATGCCTGATAACCTAGGTGTCATCAGTGTGGCTTAGGGAGGAAATGTCATATCAGGAAATTTAGGTCAGATGGTTGTGTTGTAGTAAAAATCCATCTCCTCCCCGCCCCCAAAAAAAGATAAAACTGAAACAATCTTGACCTGTAGCATTTTTTTACAATGGGGGGGGGGAGGGGGAGAGAAGCTGATTCCCAAAGTTTAATAAAGGAATTTTGCTTGGAAAAACCAGAAGCTTAATCTTATGTGTCTTTATAATTTGGAGCATTTAATTTCCATTTTGGGAAGTTACCTTTTCAGAGGTACTTTTTCAGACTTCCACCACAAAAATCATTCATCTGAAATATTTCATGTTTATTTGTGATGTTTAAGGTAAGATTTGAAATGCCTTCTTTTAACAGATTGAACTAATAAAGGAGATAAGGTTTCAAATGAAAAAAGTTCAGGGCAGCCAACTAGACATGCAATATTATTTTGCTAATGTCAGAAATACAAGCCAAATGCATTCATGGAAAACTATCCAAATAGAAATCTTTGACAGATTTGAGTTTATTCACAATTTATGAAATTGTAATGTCCACTAGATTACTAAATTCTCTTGGTTATCCATAGGCTATATCAGATATATAGGGGAAAAAAACTATACCTATGTGGTTCACTAATATGATTTGTTCTCTTGAAGATTTTATTGGACATTTTGTTTGGTAATTTTATAGTTTTTAGATGACTTAATGGAGAAGAGTAAATATATCCTCCAATGAGGAAAATTTTCCCATTATGCAGGAAAAAGATTTATCAGTAAAAAGAGCATCCTAGGAATTCATTTTATATATTGGTAAATATTCTTCTCTCCCCCCTTTTTAAACTTCATCATTTAAAATGAATAAAAATGATAAAAATTAATAACTTTAATGTAGCATGACTAAATTTGACTTTACATTACTCACATTCCTTCAAATTAATAGCACATATGCTAGGCTTACTTTTGGAAGAAAAATCTTCAAAATGAAATAATTTCATCCAGTTAATCTTTCATTTACTGCTTACTACGCCCTTAAATTCTGTCTGTGTAAATTAGAATGGAAGCCGATTAGAAGAGACCATAAGGGACAGAGTAAGAAGCATGCAGGTCTTGCTGACTTGCTTTAAATTTTTTTAAGTGCTTTCCAGTCATTCCCTTTGTAGTCCCTTGGAAAAGATGCTGCACATCTTTGGGCTCCAAGTTAAACTATGAAGGCAAATGTATGATTTGAAGCATCTTTTCAATATATTTTCTTTATGTCATTAAGCCAGGAGTGTTGACAGGCTGGGGTGATCAGTTTACTAGTTGGCCTTGCTTAGTACTAGAGGACAATGATGGATGAGGTATCCCACCCAAAATAGCTGCACCAAGTGCATGCATGAATATGGTGGCTTAATCCAGAATCTCAGGCTGAGAGTCCAAACCCTTCTAAAGTGTCTGATTTGTAATGCAAATGATTTACTTGTGCATTAAGTGTCCTCTTTATTTGATCTGTCACTTGACTGGCTACTCCAAGGCTTACTGGGGGAGGAATGCCTTCTGTGATTTCTGACTAAAACCAAAATGTTGTTTCAAATGTGCCCTGAATTTATGGAGGGCCAGGCTGGGTTAATTTATTTCAAGCCCAAAGGTGTATGATTAGCAGACTGAGACACTCACAGACATGAGTGTTTTAATGTGACTTTCTCTGGTTTTGACTGCAACAAACCCTAGTCAGGGCTACCCTGACCCCTGAATTTTCTGACCAATGAGAGGGGTTGGTTTAGCATTCCTCACTGACATTTGCATGCACAGTCAGGTTTTTAAAAAATATTTATTGGACTATTCAGGAGTTCTTGGTGGGAAAGAATCCTGAAAGACTTCCTTTTCCCCCACATTACTGTCAAGGTTCTGTTATTAACATAGATCTCAATCTATATATAAAGAGAAAGATGTATGCTTTCTCACTATAAGTGAGCTCATGTCAAATAGGGAGTGTTTCATTTCTTGGGTCTGCAGCTCCAAACATCCAGCACTGGTAGTACGTAGTAGGTGCTTAATTTTTGATTGATTGACCTCTTATCATAGGTATTGTCATTTCCTATAATATGGTATGGATGGCAGAGTGGATAGAAAGCCAGATTTGGAGCTGGTTTGGGGCAAGTCTCTGCATCATGGTGCTGGGGGTAGCAGCTCTTTGCTGTGTGTGGTTTGTCCTTTGTTCTCAAAGAAGACCGTGACATCAGGAAAATGATGCTATGACTTGCAAATGAACTGGATTTAAGTGAGTGAGGGCTGTGCAAAGTCACCAGCCTCACTTTCTCCTCCTAAACCATCTGGGTTCAGTGGCCAGATATGGATCAAGACGACTAGAGGTGGCCGGTCTCTAAGATGGCAACTCTCTGAGACTTCTCTGAGACAAAATCAAGTGAGACATTTCCCTGTACCAATCAAATCAGAGGGTCAGTTCCTATTCCCTAATATAGAATATAGTACAGGACCAGAGGTGCTTCTTATTTCAAATGAAGTGATTAATAGCAGCTAGGCATTTATATAGCACTTTAAAGTTTACAACGTTTTACGTGTCTTGTTTCATTTGATCCTGTGAGGGTCAAATATTGTTAGTATCCCCATTTTACAGATGATGAAACTCACATAGATGTTAAGTAAACATTATTATGATTACATTAGAGGATCATGGTTCTTAATATTTCAAAGAAATTACAGTATGACTTCACAAAGTAATCCCCAGGTTATAGAACTAATTATTTGATTTTGATCGCTATGTGATTAAAAAATTCCACCAAATCACTGGCTAATAGCATGACCAGATAATTCAGGATCTTTTCATAGGATCCCAGGACTTAAAGGAAGGGATCTTTGAGGTCAGCTAACTATGCTTTTTTTACTTTATTTTTCTTGAGTTTGTATCATGGCTAATATGGAAATATGTTCTGCATGACTTTACATGTATAATCTCTATCATATTACTCATTTTCTTAAGGGGCAGTGGAAGGTGGGAAGGAGGGAGAGAATTTGGAACTCAGATTTTTAAAAATGAATGTTAAATTTGCATTTGGGAAATATTTAATGTAATAAATCTTTTTTTTTTAAAGAGGTTAACTAACTTAGCCGTCTCACACATGCATACTTTACAGAGGGGGAAACTGAGACTACTGAGGCTAAGTAACTTCTCCAAAGTCATAGCAGCAGAGTCAGACCTCTGACTGTGCGCCCAGGGCCTTCTCCACCCACCTGTGCTATCTCTGTCCTGGAGAACTGGTGAGGCAATGTCAGCCTACATCTAGGCAACCCAGAGAGAGCAGAAAATAGAACTTCCCCTGGTCAAACACAGATTTTGGTTTTTGCATTTGGTGAACAGAGAAATTTCCATGACCTTCCGCATGTCTGGGCCCTCCTATTGTCATTCTCGTAACCCTGCTGGTTTCTCATGTGTGCCTTCTAGCTGGCTAGCTCATTGTTTAAAGAATTTGGCTTAAAAATTGTTGATATAAAATAGTAGTAATGAGAAACAGTGTAGCATAATGGATAAATAGCCAGTCTCAAAGTCTAGCAAACCTGAGTTTAAGCCTTACCCGTGTCCCATATTGGCTGTGTGACCCCAGTAACGTCTCAGGGAGTCTTCAAAGAGGTCAAGTTGCAGAATATATCCTGGCTAGCATTAGTAGAGGGAGTTACCTCACTGGGAGTCACACCAATAAAATTACAGGTCCTGTCTTAAAAATATGGTATCAATAATAGCTAACATTTCTATAAGCTTTAATGTTTGCAAAACATACACACACATAATTTAATTCTAACTGCCACCTTGGGAAGTGTGCATTATAGCTATTATTATCCCCATTTTGCAGATGAGGAAACTGGAGCTCAGGGAGCTTTAGCGACTTGCCCATTGGTCACAAAGCCAAAATTCATGAATAGTCAGACAAGGTATTTTTCTTCAAAAGGATGAAAAAGTGATCAAATAAATTATAGAGCCCTTCTATTAATAAATCTACCTTCTAGTATTTTGTCCTTGGGAATGTAAAAACTCATTCAGTATCCCAGATAATCTTTTTTTTTTAATTTTCTGATTGTGATTTTCTGGCACCAGTATTGGTCATGTTCACCATGAGCCACTTCCTGAAAGACAGGCACATGAACCAAGCAGGCCACCAAGCTAATGGGCTTTGGCATCCTTCCCAAGCCAACTTCACACCATTTTCAGAAACCCTCCCACCAGGGTAGGTGTACCTTGGACCTGCAGGTTTTGTTGGGGTTTTTCATTTTGTTTTGTTTTTTAGTGAGAATAACATTCTACCGTTAACAAATAGACTGCTTCCTATGACTCAGAAGTGAACCATTGGCCCAATCCAGCTGCCGTGTCTATTTTAGAGATCCAGAGACTGTCCCAGGAGCAAGATAAAGTTAGTAACTCAATAAAGAGAACTTCCAGCATTTTCAGGTGTCCAAACCAAAAGGATGTTTTTACATGGCTTCCCATAAACCTCCAAAGAGCTCATTCTAAGAGTTTGGCAATGGACCTGAGTCTTGGGGAGGAGGAAGGTCATATACAGAGAATTCTAATGGAGGCCTCATTAAAAATAGACAGATCTTAATCTGCTGAAGATATTCCTAGCAAACTAGGGAGCCCCTTTTGGAAAGAAAGAATATTCTTTTTGAATGTCCCATTGTTATCTCTCCAATGCAGGCAGATGCTGCATTTTATTTGATATCTGGGAGCCTTAGTGTTTGTAATGTCCCCCATTCTGCACCCCTAATGCTCAGCCCAGACCAGAAAAACAAAGACAAAACCCACAATTGCTCTATGAAGAACAGAATTTGTGGCTTAGTGAAAGCAGTAAAGAATAGAACTTACACTCTCAAGAACAGACCTTGTGGACTCTTGGTCTATCAAGAATAAGACTTGTGACCTAGTAAAAGCAATTAGGATAGCCAATAAAACAGCTTGAGATAGGCTGGAGGAAAGAACTTCAACTGAATATATTTCTGTGGCTGTTAATTTGGAGGTTTTATCTCTTTAGTCTAGAGAGGATCCTTCCATTGGCCATTTCTACACCTCTCATCCCAACTCCCCAATTTAAGAATCATGATATGAAACTGGAACATGGTAGCCATTCTTTCTTTTCTGATGGTCTTTGAAAGATTGTTAAAGAGGAATCCTTATACATCAAAAAGATCTCATTAACAGGCATTTATTAAGCACCTCTTTGTGTCAACCACTATGCCAGGTGCTAGGGATACAGATACTTTGAATGAAAGAATTGCTTATCCTAAAGGAATTTATTTTCTAATGGAGAATGTCATATCCTAATGTGAGACAGTGCCTGATTCCTAGGTAGATTATAAAGCTTTTTTTTTCCATCTCTAGAGAAATGAGCTTCCAAGACTAGATTCTGCAGAACAGGCTGGTGGGATGCCTTAAAGCCTACCTCTTTCACAAAGTTGCTCTTTTACTAAGAATCACTTCCCCTTGAACTCAGAGAGGTTTTTGTTTGGAAACACAAAGATTGAACCTGGGTATGAATTCAACTGTGCCTTCTTGAAAATTAACATCTTCTTGGAAGACTTACGTGGCACATTTAGGACAAAGAAACATAGAGAAGAGAAATCAATCCATTAACATTTATTGTGGAATTAGAAAAGTTTGGTCCAAACCCAGGCTCAACTCACTGAGCACTTATTAAGTACCTGCTATGTAGGAAAGTCTTCAAGAAAGAGGTGAAGTCTGAGCCAAGTCCTGAAGGAGGAAGGGCTTCTGAGAAATGGAGGGAGTACATTGCAGACATGAAGAGAGCCAGGGTGAAGGCCCCGGACCAAAGATGGGATGGTACATATTGAAGGGAACATAGGAGAGTCCAAATTGACAAGAAGGTAGAGTAGATGAAGAGGATTAATGATGCCTAGAAATTTAGGTGTGAGCCAATATCATTGAGGATTTTAAGTACTAAGCCGACAAGTTTGTGTTTCATACTAGAGGTAATAGGGAGCTACTTAAGATTTTTGAGCAGAGAATTGACTCAGGCCTGTCTTTAAGAATATTATAAATTTGGGAGAGCTAGGTGGTGCGGTGGATAGAGCACTGGCCCTAGAATCAGGAGGATCTGAGTTAGACACTTGACACTTACTAGCTGTGTGACCCTGGGCAAGTAACTTAACCCCAATTGCCTCACAAAAAAAGAATATTATAAGTTTGATCAAAGCACTTAACTTTTCTGTGTCTCAGTTTCTTCATATGTAAAATTATGGGGAGAACTAGATGCCCTCTAAATCCCTTCCAACTCTAATATTGTATGTCTACTGTATTACATTGCATTTTGTTCTGTTTGGATGCATCCTTTTTTTCTTATCCAGCATGTTGCTTTGATCTCAGGTCTCTTTACAATAAGGTCTTTTTTGGGGAGCAAGGGGTCATGCCAGAGACAGTTAGTGGATTACTCTTGTGCCTTCAAATTTTAAAGTATGGGCTTTTTGTTCCTGTTCCTTTGACACTGAGTTTTAAATAAATTTCCTTTTTTTCAATGTTTTGGTTCAGGAGAGTTTCCATAAATTCTTTCCTTCTTGGGCTTTTAAAGACTTGACATTCCAATTTTGGGCATGCATGGAAACTAGGTATTTATGTAGTAGCCTTTGTTACCTCTCCCCTACTTCTACGCATGGCTCAAAGTTTTGCTTAATGGGCCAGGGAAGGAGCCAGGGCCATGCCATGTCATGTGAACCCTCCTCTCATATTTATTCTTTGACCTTCATCCTCCACCCTAGTGACATGGGATGATGTCTCACTTCCTTATGAAGGCATTTTTGAGGGAGAAAAATATTTTTTCATGACTCAAATGGACCAGGAAAAGCTGTTGATTTGAAGGGTTGATTTTGTTTTGGGGGGAAGAAAATATTTTTCTCCTGACTTTAGTGGCAAACCATAGCCAACATGATTCAAAATGTCATCTCTTTTCCTCCCGTTTTCCCCCCTGAGAAAATTTGCTCTGCTATCCTGACAATTTGTGGGGTGGGTTGAGTATGTCTCTTTACGGGAATGCCCAGAAGGGAACTGCACACTAGAGGGGGCTTTGCACTTGGCAAGAGCTATCCCCTCAGTAGGCTGGCTGGCTTTCTGGAGCTCCAGGCTGCACCTGTTAGGAAGATAAATAAAGGACTGGCCAATTCTTTCCTCTCATAGGTCCTAAATATATCACTTTGAAAAAGCTTTTGAAAAACAAGCTACATCCTCGCATCTTGTCCAGCATGTCTTCGGAAGAGCCAGTCTTGTTCTCAGGTCTCTCAGAGCTGAAACTGAGTCCAGAGGAGGACTGCGAAGGGCTGTTTCAAAGGCAATGAAAGATGACACCCTGGCTGCAGGAGCTGCAATGTTCTAGCTGTATCTGTAAGACCAAAGAGAAGGGGAGAAGGAGCAGAGAGAGGCCTGGACTTAAAGGCAGGAAGAACTGGGCTCGGATTTCACCATCGACATTAGCTATGTTGCCGTGGGCAAATTGCTTGATCTCTCCAAACCTCGATTTTCTTATCTGTAAAATAGAGACAATGCTGTATTAGCAAAGGTAGTTCCCAGCCCATAGGGTTGTTGTGAGGCTTCAATGAGGTAATCTAGGCAAAGTTCTTTACCAACTTTAAGATTCCCTCTTAAGTATCAGTTTATCGTTTTCGCCTTGTTAGGGAGCTTCCTCGTGCTCTGCCTCATTTTGGCTATAGGGGATGGAAGAGAAAAGGAATATGTATTTATAGAGTACCTAACCCTGGGAGGTAGATGCTGTTATTACCCCCATTTTACAATTGAGGAGCCTGAGGCAGGCAGAAGTTGAGTGACTCTCCCAAGGGGATACACAGCTAGTAAATGTCTGAGACTGGATTTGAACACATCCAGGCCCACTGTTCTCCCTAGCTCCATCACAAACGCAGTTTGACGGGTTCAAGCTTCAAGTGGTTCCAGGTACTGAAAGTGTTTTCTTATTGAAGGATTTTCAAAACAGCCTGGCCAATGAGAGGAAGGCTGAGATAGGTACCCCAGCCCAGAAGGAAATCGTAAGAGACCTGGAGTGTAATTATGACTATATGTGTGTGTGTGTATGTCTGTATGTCTGTATATGTATATGTATACATACACACATATGTACACACATATATGCATCCATACATAGAGAGATCTGAAATGTACAAAATTCAAATAATCCAATTCACTTCAAATTCATTTCAGTTCAATAAACATTTATTAATTGTGCCATTTAATGGTACATTAATGGCACAATGTACTATGTGCCAGGCTCTGTGCTAGGTTCTGGGGATACAAAAAGACAAAAACTAGACTGATCCCACCCTCAGAAAGGTTACATTCTACTGGAAGAGATACAGCTTATATCCTAATAAGTAAATACAAGTTATATACAAAAGAAACACAAAGTAATGGGGAAGGATATTGATGACTATGGGGATTGACTGGAAATTTATTTGAAACTCAGTGTCAATGGGAATGGAAAGGGAATCCAGAAAGGCTTCCTGTAGGAGGTAACACTTAGAGTGATCCTTGAAAAGAAGCATGGGTTCTGAGACACAGAGCTAAGAAGAGTGAGCATTCCAGACATAGAGGCAGAGTGTCGTGTACAGATGGAGCAAGTACACCAGCTTTGGTTGAAAGATAGATTTTAGGGGTGTGTGTGTGTGTGTGTGTGTGTGTGTGTGTGTGTGTGTGTGTGTGTGTGTGTGGTGGTGGTGGTGGTGCATAGAGGTACAGTGGAATCAGCCAGGGAAGAGTGACTGGAGCCAGATCCAAAGAAACAATGGCTCTTTTCCCTCAGGGAGTTGTCTTTCAACTGGCTTTGTCTTTTGGAGAATTATGGGTGCAGCCAAGGAGGTAAATCATTTATGTCTTCATTTGAGCCTTGAAAATCTGTTTCATTTGAATTTGATTTTTCACAGTTCACTTACCAAGGTCATTTACCAGTGCTTTTATGAATACTTAGAATAATTTGTTTATTCATTAGAAATTATTTCTACCTAAACTCTTCTTTAATCTGTGAAGACCAAAGACCCATCCCACCCAGGAATATGAGGCACTGTCTGCTTTGGTACATCCAGCCTTTATCATGTTGAATCGTGAGGGTTAAGATCTCTTTAATTTTTTAAAATAGCTCAAATTTATATAGTTCTTTATTATTTACAGAGTACTGTGAGGAAGCTGTTATTATCCCCATTTTGTAGGTGACAAAACTGAGGCACAAAGAGGTTAACTCAGTCACCCAAGTCACCCAGGCAATGTCAGAGTAAGGCTGACTCAAGACTCCTGCTTTTAAGTCCATTGCTCTCACCATACCATACTACCTCTCTACTGCTCTGATTTTGAAAAAACTGAAAATCAAAGCTTCATCTCCTATTTGAAGCTAGAAAATAACTTGCTTCTCTCTACCTTCTCTTTTACTCAATTTTCAGTACATTCTAATAATAGACAGTGTCCATCAAGACAGTGACTGTACTCTGTATGGGGGGTGAAGGTTATAAAATTTATAGGATGGAATAGTGCTTGAGAAACCTTCAGTGTGTTACTTTGGGAATGGGGCAAATATGTAAGAACTGTTTGGTAGATCCACAGTCTCTGATTGAAGGAAAATTTTGAAAGTGAGTTTCATACCAAAAATAATGAAAAGTGATCAGAAGTTCTGGCCCATTTGATTTTCTGCATGCATGAAAATAACCTTGCAAACCGTGAGACTTGTATGTCTGCATCAACAGCTCTTCCATTGTTGGGAGACCATAAAGGCAATATCTGAAATGATTGAATTTTCTAGTTGCACCTGAGTTTGTGATGCTCAGATAAACACAAGTAAGTTTAGTTTAAAATGAATAAAGGGCTCAGAATATTAAGGATATTTCCTACCCTTGCTTTGGAAAGTATAGAATGAAACAAGGAGTTGAAAGGGCAACTAAGGGAGAAAATGGTAAGGAAGTACCTAGCTTTCCTAAATACAATTAAAGTTGCTGAGGCTGTACTGAACAGACAGTATCCCAGTGTGAAAACATTTATGGGTATGATTGCTGGGCTACTGCCTTTGAGCTTTGAAAAAGCACTGCCATTCTGAGAGGTGCCATAGGATTGATTATATGTAGGCAAATACCTTGGCATTCATAAAAGGATGGGATCTTGAAATTAGAAGCCAATGAGCTTGACTTTGATTCCTGGAAAAATTCTAGAATTTATTACTAAAGCTTTGGTTTTTGAGCATTTAGAAAAGGAAGGAGTGGCTACTCATGAACAGGTCGTTCCATACTAACCTCATTTCCTTTTTTGAAAAGGCAGTGAAATTCCATGAATATAATATACCCAGACTTCAACAGAGCATTTTACAAAATGTCTTGTTCTATGTGGACCAGGTAGAGCTAGAGGATAGTACAGTTAGGTGGATTTTGGTACTGGTTGTATGACTGGACACAATAAATAGTCATCAGTTTGGGTGGGAGAGATTTCTAATGGAGGGCTGCTAGTTCTTGGCCCTGGGCTAGTCATCATTTTTATCAATGATTCTGTTGAAGGCTTAACTTAGGTGGCATGCTTATCAAATTTACAGATGAAACTAAGTTGGAAGGGAGAGTTAACACGTTGGATGACAGTCAGGATGCGAAAAGATCTCAACAGGTTAGAATTAGAGGCCAAATCAGATAAGGTGAAATCTAATAGGGTAATACTCTATTCTGCAATCTAAAAATATTGATTATACACTAGCAGGACTGGCTTGACAACAGTTCTTATGAAAAAAATAAAAAACTTCTGAGGGTCTTAGTGCGCTGAAAGCTTAATGTGTGACAAACACGTGATGTTGTAACCAAAAAAGCTTTTGTAGTCAAGTTCTATTAAGATCAGTCAATCAGCAAACATTTATTGAGTGGTAGGCACTGTATATCTAAACAATGAGAACACGAAGAAAGGCCAAAAACTCCACAACAACCACAAATAAAAACAAAACCCAGTCCTTTGTTTGCCTCAAGGAGCTCACGTTCTAATGAGGGAGACAACAGGCAAACAGCTGCGCACGTGCGAGACTCAGACAAGGCTGTGGGGGCAGCCCGAGAAGGAAGCCCAACGTCTGGGGTCTGTTTTGTGTTTTAAGAAAGATGCTGACGACCTGGAACTTGTCCAGAGGAGGACATGCAAGATTAGGAGAGGCCTAGAGACCAGGCCATGTGAGGATTAGCTGAAGGAACTCTGGCTGTTTAATGCGAAGAGGAAACTTAATGGATGCGTGAGATGATAATTGTCTTGAAATGTTTCAATGGGTGTCACATAGAAAAAGAATTAGATTTGGCCCCAGGAGAAAGAACTGAAACCACGGATGGAAACTGCAGAGGCAGATTGTAACTCATTGCAGGAAAGCTAATGGATAACATTGTTCCGAAGTGGGTTGTAAATGTTTCCCTGTCACCAGAGGTATTCAAGAAGAAGCAGAAGGTCCACTTGTTGGGAATGTGACAGAGAAGATTTTGTTAACTTAGATGGACACTGAAGCCCTTTCTTTCTCCTATCCTGAGCTCGAAATAATCTGCAGTGGTTTTATAGATAAGTTGCTCAGCCCAGTTTCAACAATGTTGTGTTATACAAATATGTGTATAT
>CM053581.1:416554082-416573305 GCA_028627135.1 Pseudochirops cupreus
ACACACACACACACACGTATATGTGTAGTATATATAGTATAGACTATCTGGCATATATATTTGTATATGTGTGTATGTGTGTATGTGTGTATATATATATAGATATATAGATATATATAGATATATATAAAATACATAGTAATCTCTCTAGAGATCTGATCCAATGTAGATTCTAAGATGTCAATGGGCCTGTGATCTCAAAGATGTTATGTATGCAAGTATGCAAACTTGCATTTCATTACACTGAGGCAAGAGGATAGTGGTAGCCATGCCAGGGGTTGTTTAGTCATTGTAAATCAAAGTGGTGTCTTGTTTTTAATTCTTCCTTCCTATTTAGATCTTTAGATCTTGGATTTATTAATAGGTTCAGAAATAGTTTCTGCTGCTATTTTATTTTCTTTATGCCTGAAAATGTATAGGTCATATCCTATGCCACAGTAGGGTAGAGAACTGAGGAAAGAAACTAACTCCCTTTGGCTTATACTTTAGTTAAATACTATTATTCAGTTAAAAACTATTTCTACTTTCTATTAGACATTAAACTAAGGATTTTAAGTCTCTGTCCCCTCTTTCCCCTAGAGCTATTTTCTAAATAGCTAATTTTTAATATGGGGATCCATAAACATTTTTGTTGAAAAAACAGGATTTTCCTGCTTTAAAAAGTCCATTGACCAAAGAAAACAGAAAAGCTAATTATTCATTCAATTTCTTCTCATTTTGAAATGTGTTCTGGAAAGGCAGGGTCTGTCTAAACTACTATTGTTACTGCCCCCTTCTAACTCCCTGCAACGATTAACTCCCTACTCCACCGAGGGCATGAGCTAAAATGTCTCCATGTTCCCCATATAATTAAGCCCAACCATAAATATGGTTCCCAGTTTCATAGTGTGGATTGAATATGTAGATGAGTCAGGTGGACCTCCTTTTATAGCAAGCTTGTGGGAGGACACAGAGGGGAGTTGCACAGGATGGGCACGTTTGGATGAATAGCGATCTGTCTTTTTGGGGGGAATGTAACATCTTTGAGATCACAGGCCCATTGGCATCTTAGAATCTACATTGGATCAGATCTCTAGGGAGATTTCTGCCACCAGAACTCCACCGTCCATCCTATTGCAAAGCCATATACTTAATACTAGGGTGTCCCTAGCCAGGTCAATGAATCTCCTCGGGTCTTAGTTTCCGAAGAGATTGGGCTAAATGGCCTCTGAGGCCCCTTATTTCTCTAGGCCTCTGATCTTACGACTAGTCAGAGAGTTTCAGCTGTTAAATGGACAACAGCCTGTCCTTTTGTCCTGCAGACAGTTAGTGACGGGGGGATTCCCCTTTTCTAGAATCTCAGAGTTAGAAGGGGCCTTAAAGGTCATGCACAGACTAGAGCCTCTCTTACAACACCTAGCCAGTTGCTTTAAGACCCCCAAGGAGGAAGCCCCCACACCACTTTTTGGAGTAGCCCATTCCACTTCTAGAGATTACTTATTGTTAAGAAGCTTTACCTTACAAATCAAGTCTCAATTTGCCCTTTTGCAATTTCAGGTCCTTGCTTCTGGTTCTGCCCTCGGGGGTCAAGTAGAACAAATCTAATCCCTCTTCCTTGTGACAGCCCTTTGAATATTTTAACACGAGTTAATTAGTTCTGAGGAAGTGAATATATATTTTCTGTCTGATCGAAGTAGAGGTAAGAGTGTAGAATTTTTTAAAAGACCTTAGAAATTATCTAGTTCAAGGGTTCTTAGCCTTTTGGTATGTCATATTCCCCTTTGACCATCTGGTGAAGCCTAAGGACCCCTTCTCAGAAAAATGCTTATAAATGTATGAAAGAAAATATATAGAATTACATCAGAAACCAGTTCTGTGGAAACACTGTTATCAAACTATTTTTCACTTCCAAGTTCATGGAACTCTTAAACTGAGGGATCTGTAGATCCCAGGTTAAGAAACTTTGATCTACATAAAAAAAGGAAAAGGACCTACAGATGCAAAAAATATTTGTAGCAGCCCTATTTGGGGTGGCAAAATATTGAAGGGGATGCCCATCAGTTGGGGAATGGCTGAATGAGCCGTGGTATATGAATGTAATGGAATTTCTTCATTTGTTGTTCCTGGTGACCTCCAAGGTCTGTTCCAATACTGTGCAATGATCTGCTCCTATGGGGAAACAAAGGCAGCATCAAGTAGAAGCTACGAAGCTGAGGATGGTCCACTTCACAATTGTTGGGCAATAAGGAATGATGACGAGGCAGATTTCAGAAAAACCTGGAAACACTTGTACAAACTGATGCAAAATGAAATGAGCAGAACCGGGAAAATATTATACACAGTATCAGCAGCATCATGGGATAACCAGCTGTGAGCGACTCAGCTCTTCTCAGCAACACAGTGATCCAAGACAAGTACAAAGGACTCACAAAGGAAAATGCTATGCACATCCAGGTAAAGAATTGATGGACTCAGAATGCAGAACCAAACACATTTTTTTTTCAACTCACTTTAAACTTTCTCATGGTTTTATTTCCTTTTGATCTGTTTGTTTTTCTACAGCTGTGACAAATATGGAAACGTTTTACATGATAGCGCATGTATAAACTATATCAGACTGTCTACCATTTTCAGAAGAGGGAAGAGGGGAGGGAGAAAAATTTAGAATTCAAAATCTTGTAAAAATGAATGCTAAAAAATTTTCTTAGTATGTAATTGGAGGAAAATATTATTTACATTTTTTAAAAAAAGAAACCCTCAGCTAGTCTAACTCCCTCATTTTACAAAGGGGAAAACTGGGGTACAGCTAGAAAAGCCATTTGCCCAAAGTCCCTCAAAAGCATAGCAGAACAGGGATTTCAACAAGAGTCCTCAGATTGCAAATCCAGCACTCCTTCCACTATGCCCTACTCCTCTTTAAATGAATATAATATGCTTGAATTTGGGGAGTATGTAGATTTTATCTTTATTCCAGGAATGGCTGGAAATAAAGTATTAGAGTTATAGTATCACGTAGTCTTCCCAATTCTGTTCTCAGTGGGCACAAGAGAGATGGGGATTTCCTTGGTTAAGCAAATGAGGAACATTATATGTAAACATATGTGGATGGGCAATTGATTGACAACCACTGTATTTACTGCTGGCGAATTTTCTTTTTATGGTCACACCTGGCATCAGGCATCTCCTTCCTCTATTTTTAAAAAGGAACCTAATGAGAGGCCCAAAGAAGGCTTGGGATAAGAGCTACATGGAATCTCCCATGCCTGCCCCCTCCACCTTGTTCCATTCCCCCTACCCAGCAATGTCCTTATGGAATGATGTGAAATGAATATTACTTGGACAACGGTCAAGAGCTCATCTTCTAATCTGGGCTGGTTTTTTTCCAAATGTTGGGCCAAAGCCAAGAGTCTGAGCTACCAATGAAGTAGCTAATGTCTAGGGGCCTGGATCCAGTGTAGGTTAAATGAGAGAAGAAACTGAACCTTGGTAAACTTGACCATAATCAGCTTCTATAGAGTAGAAGCTCCTCAAGGGTAGAAACTATTTAATTTTTGTCTCTACCGACTGCCGAGCATAAGGAGGCATTTCAGAAATGTTGAATTGAAAGCTCTCTTCTTTGGACTGAGACATAATAATAGGTTTTAAAATTCTGGACTCTATACTTATCAGCGTGACTTTGGGCTCCCTTCTCCACTCCTTCTGAATTTCTTCATTTGTTGTTCCTGGTGACCTCCAAGCTCTGTTCCAATACTATGGAATGATCTGCTCCTATGGGGAAACAAAGGCAGCATCAAGTAGAAGCTACGAAGCTGAGGATGGTCCACTTTACAAAAGCCTAGTGTTTTCTTCTGTTTAACATTCTATTCATCTGCTGCCCTGGGCATTTTTTGTCTCACTCTAGGGAGGAGGAATAAACATCAAAGACACTTCTTTTTACACATAAACTGATCCATTTATTGTGGTCCAGTGAAAGGTTTTCATTTTACAATCTAACTTTGGTGCAGGAAAAAGTATTTGGTCTAAAGACCTGGGTTTCTGTACCCTTTTCCAGTGTTTCAAAGCTCTGTCACCTAAACTCTTCTGGAAAAACACCTGTAGCTCGGAATTCTTAGAATGTGTTCGAATTGTAAAAGCTTGTACTTTATTTTTTTACATTTTCTTTTACATTTCATTATTTGAGCCTTGCTGTAACACTGTGAAGTAGGAAAAACAGATACTATTATTCCCATTTTATAGATCAGATCACTGAGGCTCCAAGAAGTTAAAGGATTTGCCCGTGGTCATGCAGCCAGCAAGTGTTAGAGATGGCGTTTGAACCGAGGTCTTCCTCACAATAAGTCCAACACCTCAAACACTGTACCATGCTTTCTCTCTCAAGGCTTATATGGAGAGATGGAACAAGGTTTATGGTTGCTTTTGTAAACAGGAATAAGAATAATATCAGGTTTGCAAGTGCTCTTCTGTCTCATTTAATTAGTGATTAATCGTTCCCATTTAATTACAGAATGTCAGACTTTTAGTGATCATGTGATTCAATGCCCTTGTTTTACAAATGAGAATACTGAGGCTAAAAATGAGGCCTTGACTTGCTCCGGGGTCCACTCAGGTAGGGAGAGAGGTGGGGCTCAAAGTAGAACTCTGGGCTTCTGACTCTAGTCTTCTTCCCGTGATGCTGGAAGGCACTTTCCAAAAGTCTTATGTGATGTGTCTTTCCCTTTAAATGACTAATTATGAAACCCTTGACTACTGAGAGCAAGAAGTGGGCTCCTCATGGAAAGGAACCAAGCCCTTTATAGAGCAACAGAAACAAGACCATGTACAGTCATCCCTGTTTAGAGCCACCACCCGTTCATGTCAATTAGGATCCCATGGCACATGCCATGAAGCAATGCCATTGGTGGCATACCTGGGCATTTTTACAGTAGGTGACCATATGGAAAAAAACAGCCACAAATAGATCCAGCCTTTCAAAAGTATTTAGTGCTGCAGGGTGAGGGAGAGTCTATCCTGGGGAAGTGGAAAAGATGACGCACAACAGAGCAAAGACAATGCAGCATGGGTGGCTCTTGGGCCAGCTTGGTGCCTTCTGTGCTTTGGTGGCTGTCCAGTCATTTTTTGGTCATACCCAACTCTTTGTGACCCCATTTGCGGTTTTCTTGACGGAGATCCTAAAGTGGTTTGCCTTTTCATTCTTCAGCTCATTTTATAGATGAGGAAACTGAGGCAAACAGGGCTAAATTACTTGTCCAGGGTCACACAGCTAGTGTCTGTGTCATTTTAATACTTCTAAAGTAATCCTTGAAGATTGGTCTTCTCACAATCTTAAAATGAAGAAGGCCTGAGGTGACAGAAAGAAAACATATATGTGCTTTTGCTCCTTGAAGGAGGAAATGTTTTAGTTTTTCTCTATATCCCTAGTGCCTGGACATAGCAGGTGCTTAATAATTATTTGTTGAATAAAGGACCATAGATTTAGAGCAGTAAGGAACTTTAGACATCATAAAGTGCAACCCTCTTATTTAAAAAATTAATTTTTTTTCAATAGACAAGTGTTGCAATAGTTCTATTTATTCAAGATTCAAGATCCAGGGGGCAATTCCAAGAGAATTTTTTTTTTTGCTGCCAGGTAAATGTTTAAAGATGACCTTTATATTGCTTCTCTCCCATCAACTCTGCACTAAAACATGCCAAAGAATGAAATGTGTCTCCATCTAAGTAGTGGGTTTGGGGTTTTTTTGCTTACTTTGATCTGTGATCTCATAGTAAGTGCTTAGTAAATGTTTATCAGTTGACTGACAGATTAGTATGTTCCTTCCAACGACACTCCTCAAATATGTTTCACCTGCTTGCTTAAGATTTAAGGAGAATTTATATTGCGATACAGAATGCAACTAGCACGCTAAAACAAGGTTCTATTTGCTAAGGAAATAGTGGAGCAAATAGGTTGATTAGCCACATTATAAGTTTTTCATCCCCAGCAAAAGAAGCCATGAAAAGCAAGGCATCTCTCATCACCGAGCCAGAACTTCTGCTCTAATCTCTGTCAGACTCTTGGTAAGACAAAGACGGCATCTGTTGACAGTAAGAAGACACTTAAATGGTGTGGCTTGGGAGCACGCATTTAGCCAAAATGAGGGTCATCATTGGAAGACATAGTGTTCCCAAAGGGTAATGCAGAATGTGAAACTCACCCACTGAACTTTAGAAGGCATGGCTTGCCTTCTTGACAGCTGAAGAGTTGAAGCTGTTGTATTAAGAGGGACCGTCTGTCAGCAAATCACACTGGACACTTGCTGTGTGCCTAGAGTTATTCTAGGTGTTCTTTGGAGTTCAGTAGGAGTCCCCTGTGCTAAAGGAGTTTATAACCTAAAGGGGACAAGGAACCCAAACTACCATAAAGCATGAAGACCTAAACCATGTAAACCCAATTATATCTAAGTAGCAAGGACTCAGGGAAATGAGTGTAAGAGGGAATCACTGCTGATGTTTGTCTCCACTCCTCCTCCTTCACCTTCTCCTCTACCCCCCTCTCTCTTTTCTTCTTCTCTCCTCCTAATCTCCTCCTCACTTCTCTCCTCCCCTCTCTTTTTTCTTCTCTCCTCTCTCCTTTATTCTTTAATTAACTTTTAAAATTATTTTCCAAACCGTGTTTAACACAGTTGGTCGTAGGAAAGCAGGGAAGGAAAGAAAGGTTGTGAGGGGGAAAATAGAAAGAAATGAGGGAGGAGAGAAGGGGCAAAGTCAGTGGTAACTTGAGCCAAGTACATGCCAGCCCACTTGGCATACTCTCTGCCCACCTATTGACACAGCTCGGCCACTGCTTTGGTTTAGTTGAATTGAACTGGTCAAATGAAGGGGAGCAGGTAAAGCTTGTGTTGGAGGGCTGGTAGCACCTTGCTGGAATTTGGGCATGAGTCAGAATGCAATGGAAACTGCTAGCACTTAGTTTAAGGAAAAATGGGTAGAGATCTGCATGAGCAAAGGTGTGAATGTGCCAGGCTGTGGAGTCAGACTGTGAGGGAAAGAGGACTTTCTGCTTCTAACACTTCTCCCTTTTTGTAGACCAGGTCAAGGGCTGGTTTTGCGTTTGTTTGTTTTGTCTTTATATGCTTTATCACAGAGAGACAGCCTGGTGTAAAGAGATAGAATTGCTCTGGGAACCAAGACTTGGACAAGTTATTAATCTGTAAGTAAAAACTTTTTAGGCAGATCTCTCAGGCTATACATGGAAGTTGCTGACTTGCACTGATAGAGAGAGCTCGAGACTAAGTGTCCTACCCTCAGTGAATTCACAGTTCCTTCTAGTCTCCATCTTCTAGCATAGTACTGTGCACAGTAGGTGTTTAATAAAGGCTTGCTTATTGTAAGGGGAAAAAAGAATAACAAGAACCAAAAACCTCAACCCTGAACACTGCATCATAGTGGTGATCAAGTTGGCCCCAAAGAAGAGTGAAGAAAATACACTTTCCCTCCCTTGCTGAGGCAGTCAGAACACTGCATATATTGTCAGACAGAGTGGATGTGCTTTGATGGATTTTGTGGAGCTTTTGTGGATTTTTTTTGCCGTTCTTTTAAACATCTTTGTTATAAAGAATGGTTAGACTTGATGGACAGCTGAGAGGGGAAGGTTATGTTAGGAAATGAAAGTTCTGGAACACAAAAGAAATCAATAAAATAAGATACAAATTTGCAAAAGAAAAAGAAAATAGCAACAAAAAAGGCTTGTTCAGTTGGAATGGGATTGTGGAGCTGGGAGGGCCCCCCCAGGGCCTTTGTCCCGCTCCCTCCTCAGGGAACAAACTCCTTTTAAAATAGCTTTAGCAAGCCGGCGTCCAGCCCGGACTGTCCTGGCTTTCTAATTCCTGATTCCAAACCTTTCCACATTCCCATATCAGGAAGGCCATTTCCTGTTAGAAACAGAAGCAGCCTCTCTTCAAATGCTTGAAATCCTATCTCCTCCATGGAGACTTTTCTAAGTGGGAGTAAGTTACTAAAGACGTTTTCCCATTATTCCAGAGCTGACAATAAACATACCAACTTTATGCACCACCGGACTTACTGTGAATATTTTAGCAGCATCACTTCTCTGGAAAAAAGTGGTCCTCCCCCTCCCGCTCCATGGTGCCACCATTTATCCCTGAACACAGGATGGATTCCCTCTCATGTTATATGTGCAAGATGGAATTGATTTGCTTTGAAAAACAAAATAATAACATCACTGGGGAAAACCAGAGGTAACATTTGAACCCTGTCTCCCAGATCTGATTCTATTCACTATGCCTTACTTCTTCTCTTTGTATTAATTTTTCTTTTAGTTATGTAGAAGTAAATATACGTAATAGCTAGTACTTACATAGTACTTCAAGGTTTGTGATTCACTTTGCAAATATTATTTTATCTTGACAACAATTCTGTGAGGTATGTACTATTGTCATTATCCCCATTTTACAAAAAAAGAAACCAAGGCAGAAAGGATATATGACTTGCTCACGGTCACACAGCTCCTAAATATCTGTGGCCAGATTTGAACTTAGGTCTTCCTAACTTTGGGCCCAGCATTCTTATCTACTGTACCACCTACCTAGCTTAATGGGTAGAGCCAAGGGGGCAAAACTGAGTTTTCATTATTGTAACCATGAACTTACAAATGGGTTCTTTTTATGGGGGGACAATCAACCAACAAATGTTTACTATGTGTCTGCTGCTGAGGAGGCAAAGACCCTCAGTGAACACCCCTGTTCTTGGGGAGAACGGATGACCAATTCGGTATTTCACATATGAGTTTCAGATTTCAATGGGACATCCAAGTGTCTTTTAGGTTTAGAGATTTCCATTTGAGATTAATCTGCATATACTAAGTACAGAATTGAGGTCTTGTTACCGGATGATCTTCCTTCCCAAGTGATCATAGTCAAGGGCATAGCCCCGGCCTTAAGACTGGGTCTGTTGTGACACTACCCATTAGAGGAAGGAATGGAGAAGAAGAACGAGCAAAAACAGATGGAGAGGGGCCCAAGAATGATACAATATCATAGGAAGGGGATACTTGGTGTCATCAAATACCATAAAAGAAGGTGAAAATGGTAGACAAATTACTGGAGGGAGTAATGAAAAAATGGGAGAGGACAGACACAAATCTGAAAAATTTAGCCATGTAAAACAGAGAAATCAGATCATAGCTGGAAAGAACAGATCACCATATATTTCTAAAAAACTTCTTACTATTGAGAACAGCGATGCTATTATTCATAAATTTCATTCATTCATTTAGCATTTTATTAAAATAAGCACAAATAGCACTATTCTATTCTATTTGGTATAAACTGAAAGACAATGTGGTATAAAGGAGTTGACTTGGAAGTTGGGAAGGTCTTAGGACAAGGCACACCTTTGATGTCTATTAGATGTGGGACACCAGTGAAGTTACTTAACCTCTCAGCATCCCATTCTCAATGTGTAAACGGAGAATTCTCAGTTGAGAGCTCCCTGCACGGCTGGGATACAATCTCAAGCCCACAACAACAACAATGTGAATTAGATGCAGGCAACTACTTAGTTTTTGTCTGTATCCCCTGGGCGTAGCATAGTTCCTTAGAATACTAGGTGCTTAATACATGTTTGTGGTTAGCTCAGAATATTAGAATAATTAGGAATAGAGAGGCACAGTGCTGGACTTGGAGTCAAGACACCCGAGTTCAAATCTTGCCTCTGACACCTCCTGGTTGTATGACCATGAGTTAGTCACTTAATCTCTCTGGGCCTCAGTTTCCTCATCTGTAAAATAAAGGTAATAATGCAGGCAGAGGTTATTTTGAGGCTCAATTGAGATAATACATATAATATGCTTTGAAAATGTTAATAAGCTACATAAATGTCAGTTATTATTTTTCCTGAATGGAATTTATAGTTTATGGTTCAGCCTGTCATTTATACCACTTTTTAAGGATGTGTGATATCATACACTATTTGTTACATGTCTGTGTTGTCTCTCCAATTAAAATGTGAGCTGCTTGAGAACAGGAGCCATCTTATTTTATTATTTGCACACACACGCGTGACTTTGCACATGGAATACAGCTTTACTCATTCATATGTGATAGCACACACATATATCATGCTTTACAGTTTACTGAATGCTTTCCTCAAGATGGCCCTGTAAACTGTGCAGATTCAGCTTTATTACTTCCATTTCACAGATGACAAAAGCAAAGATCCTTAATCTAAATAAGTTGTCCTCTGAAAATTCTTATTGCCATTGTCTTTGGTATCGGTTGCCTTTCTCGATCACAATGACATTCTGCCATTGACATGCCCAGAGAGCTGCAGGTCATTATTAGGTTTCCATGTCTCTGCTCAGATCTCTGAAAATAAGATGCTTTGGCTGAGGGTTCATCTGACATGGCTAAGACATGAAAGCATTTTTGGAAATGGTATCTCAGTAACAGTTGTACTTTCCCTGTATCTGTTAATTCTGGATACAGTCTCCTTGCTGTCTGTCTTCTGCCCGGCTGGTAGGTTACATTTTTCTCTGTCTGCCTTTACAGCATAGTACCCTTTGTGGATCATCTTAGATGTCACATATCTACCTGATGAATTCTTGCAAGCATCCATCTCTTGATTTATAATCCAGGAAATATTTGCATAGATTCTACAATACTCTAAAGATCCATGAGTTTTTTGGTGTGGGTACTCCCTTCACCAAGGCAGATGGCATCTCTTAGACAACTTAGTAAATGGTCTTAAAAAATTTCTGGGGCCAGAAAATTCATCATCCCAACATCACTCTGGTTATGGGTTTTTCTAGACCTAGAAGGATCAAGCATATTACTGTAGTCCATATTGGGGTCAGTTTGTACCTGAAGGTCTTTAACTTGGTAGGATCTGTGAGATTTTGTGCTCTACTGGAATGATTCCTTAATGTAGGCAGAGACCCTAGCATACGGACTTCTCCAAATCATGGTTTATTTTATTTTAGTTTAGTTTAGTTTATATCATTCATTTCCACGAAATTTTGAGTTACAAATTTTCTCCCCATCTTTCCCCTACCCACCACCCCAAAACAGCCATCCCAGTGTATCCCTCCTCCCCCAGTCTATTCTCTCCTATGTCCTCCCCCATCACCCCTCTGACTTTCCTGTAGGGCAGGATCGATCTCCCAACCACAGTGCCTGTGTATCTCAGGTTCCAGTTGGATGTAGCTAATAATAATAGTAATAATAATGATAATTATATATATATATATATATATATACATATATATATATACACACACACACACACACACATATATTTTTAACATTTGATTATAGAACTTCAAATTCTTGATTCTTTCTCTTCCTCCCTCGTCACCCACCCCCACTGGAAGGACAAGCAATTCAATACAGGCTGAACATGTGTAATTACGCAGAACCTCAACACAGTGAGCATATTGTGAGAGTCTGCAAATCATGGTTTTAAATGATTGAAGGAAATACTACATTTCATTTAAAGATTAGTAAAAAAAAATGATGTAGGGTTGGGGGGGGGGTGTTGCACCAAAGTTCATGGACCTGTGGATTCTTTCTATGATCCCCAATGAAGAGCCTGTGTTTTCACAGAATAGCCTGGCTAGTCTACTGCAGTGAGTCATCATAAGAATATGTTGGGGGTGGGGAGAAGCAGAACAATGTGGTGCAATGAAAGGTCAGTCAGTCAGTGAACGTTTATTAAGTACCTGCTGTGTTCCAGGAGGTAAGTGCTGGCAATACAAGGAAGGTGGATGCCAGTCCATGCTCTCAAAGAGCACACAGTGTAATGGAGGAAACAACATGCCAACACAACAATTACGTACAAACAAGCTAAGTACATGGTAAAAGGGAAATGGCTGACTGAGGCAAGACACTGGAATTAAGGGCTGCCCAAGACTTAGTGCCTTTGGCCCCGGGTTTAAATCCCAGCTCTCTTCCTGACAGCCTATGTGATGCTGGAGGAGTCATTTAAATTCTCTGGCTCTGTTTCTCACCTGTAAAATGAAAGGGCTAGATTAGATAACCTTTGGGATTTTTTCCAGCTCTAAATCTGTGATCCTACGAATATTAAAATCTTAAAAGAATTGTGCAGAGGATGTTGGTATGCTATAAAGTATGAATTCAACAAACTGTGCAGAGCCTACATTAAGATATTAGGAACCTTCAAATAAGAATGATCTTTTAAAAAATAAATTATTGGACATTATTGGTCGACAGCCCCTCAAATAATGCTTAATTTTGTGTATTAGTTACAAGGGTTTTGTTTTTATTTTTTTCCTGTCTCAGTTAGATGGGAGAGTGGAGAGGAGGACAGTGGAAGAGAAAGAAAATAAATCCTTGTTAATTGAACAGCAATTTATTGTAAAGAGTCATCTCTATAAACAAAACAAAACAAAACAAAAAACATTTCACAAATGGAAAAATATCTGGTAACTGGGCAAAGTGAAGCTATACAAAGGGAGAATTGATTACTGGATATCACTGGCCTGTTGCCCTAGCAGTAGTGATCAATGGAAGAAACATTGGGTAAGTAGCAAAGTGTGACTAACTGAGGTGAGATCAAGCTGTTAGGATCCTGCTTAGCATTCCTTTGGGTTAAATTATTGAGTGTTAGTTGGCTTGTGTAATAATCGCAGGAAAGCTATGATTTCATCGGTGGTTTCCTTCTGTTTTCCACATTCCACCATCCTTTTCCCCAAGTACTACATATCTTTCTCTCCTCTCTGAAATAATTAGTTCAGCAGTTGGCCTGCTCAGGTTTCACAGATTCACCTGTTCAATGCATCTGGAACTATTCAACAAGTGTGAGAAAGTTCTGTTCTTGTTAGATCTTTGAAAATAACAGCATCTCCTTGGCCCAGCTCAGAGTGGAATGTGACACAGTTACATTTCTAAGGCAAAATTTAAGCCACTAAAATGGTCTATTAATTCAGAAGAGGAAAAAAAAACCTTCCCTAACTCCCTTTCTCCCAAATGCCCCAAGTTGCCCATTGATAAATTGCCTTTAAATGGTACAAACTAGTTGGGATGGTTTCTGTTGGCATAGAATGGAGTGGTCGCGGTTAGTAAAAGTTAATAGATTAATAAGTGCACACAGTAAAAGGTGGAGGTTGAAAGGAGTGGTTGACTCATGGCCAAGTTCTCTATCACCTTCAGAAAGTGATAGTTGTATGCACAATAATGGAGTAGATAAATGGCTATATCTCAAAAGAAATTCATTAAATCACTCTGCTTCGTCAAGGAAAATATACGCACTTTAAAAAAAACGTCATTGCTTTTCTCATTCACTTACTTCCAGACTTCAGGATATTCCTGATCTCATCAGTCTCGGTAGTACCGACAATGGTGCGGATTGCATCCTATCCTTATGTGATTCTTGTCCGTATCCTTCACAAATCCTACACAGAGGACTCACCCAACGGACCAGAGGCCTTTCTCTTTTGAAATAAAATAGGATTTTCACAATGTCTGGGCTGTTCATCTGTTATTTCTTGTTCTATTCAGCAGTTCTTAATCTAGGATCATTAATCCCAAGAAGTCCATGCTTAGACTTCAAGGGTTCCATAAACTTGGATGGAGAACATATTCCATCTTTATTTTCACTAACTCTAACTGAAATTTAGTATTTCTTTAAATTATGAATTTTGAAGAAAAAAAAGTACTCTGAAAAGAGTCCTTTGACTTCATCGGAGAGCTGTCAAAGGAATTCATGACACAACCCCTGCTCTAACAGCATGACTTGCCCACCTCCTTTTCAGATCATACATGTGAAAACATCTTTCACATCATTTATCACATACAAGCCACTACTGGTGACATTGTACAACCATTTTCACTGACCACTGATCTTTTCATTGCCTTTTGGGTCACCTGACATTATTCTTCTGAGATCATGATATTCTATGATTAATGTCCATATGGCATCATTGGGAGAATATTGATGTTGAAAAATATATTTTTAAGCACCTGATAGCTTGGAATCAATGAAAGTACCACATTTCACAGAATGACTGGAATTTGGGGGACCTTCAGAGACCTTTGCAACTTCTCCAATAAAAAATCATTCAGACTTCCCTTAAAGATATCCACTGGCGGGGAAAACAGAATCTCCATAAGCAGCTCATTCTGAGCCAAAATTTGCCTGTGTTACTTCTACCTATTGCTCCTAGTCCTATACTCTGGGAACAAGTAGAAAAATTCTTCTCCTCCTACATGGTACACTTTCAAATATTTTATGGAATCTTTCATGGCTCCCTTAACTCTTCCTTTATCCAAATTAAATAGTCTTTGAACTCTCAATTGATCTTTAAATGGCGTGGTCTCCAGTCCTTTCACTATCCTGTTTATTGTCTTTTCAATGCTTTCTCATTTGTCAGTATCCAGCCTAAAATATGGCAGCCAAAACTGAACACAGGATTCTAGGTGTGGTCTGACCAGAGCAGAGTTAAGGGCCTCCAGGATTCTGGGCTCTATGTCTTTCAATGCAATATCAGATGGTGAGATTCCTTTTATCCACTTCTGATTAATCAGAGTTAAAATCTTACTTAAATAGGTCAGGTTGGAACGAAGTAGGAATCCTTTCCGACTCATTCGAGGATTCAATTTGTGCCTCATAAAGAGATCAACTGTTGTGACCACGTTGTTGTAGAATTTAGAACTGGTTTAGAACACCTCACTGCCATCCTCTTTTTTGTTATTGGCTTCTGGACTTCCAAGAACTACTCCTTTTCATTTCATTTAACCTTCTTTTGTCCTGTCTGTTGGTATTTTGAATGCTTGCTGGAAGTTTAGTTAGTGGTAAGCTAGACCCAAATGTTCACTCCAAAGCAGAAACTCCCCCCTGCCATCAATCAGCTACAGCCAACAAACCCAGGGTCTCTGAACCTCTTGAAATCACAAGGTTGCTTCCAAAGTTGGACATGTCCATCTCAAGGTCACTATTTAGTCACCTATACTTGGGAAAGAAATAAAACAGAAGTGTCAGCAAAGGACCCAAGGCCCAGGGCTTTAGATGCCATGTGTTCATGGCTTGACATTCCCTCTAGGGTGGGGACCAGCCCTACACAAACACCTCCAAGGAAAGGCTTGAAGACTCCTCCAGTGTTCAGCATATGGAAGAGAAGAGGAAGCCATTCATTCTAGTGGCTTCGATCTTATGTCTGGTCACCATTTCTAAAGAAATCTCTCATGTAGGCAGGGAGGTGGCATTCAAATGTGTGTCCCAAACCATTCATCTCAAAGGCATATATCCTTGGCCTCAATAGGAATGCATTCCTTCCTCCACCTACAGAAGTGTGGTCTTGGAGTTCCCCTCCTCATCTGTGAGTATTCCTTATGGAGCTACCATTTTCCTGTGAAAAAGAATCTTTTCACCAAAGCAATCAATTACTGAGTCTATGATAACAATAGCTAACACTGAAATAAATCTGTTTTAAAGTTTGTAAAGTCCTTTGTAAATATCACATCATTTGAGCTTCACAATAACTCTATGAGAGAAGTATTTCACATATTTTTATTCTCATTTCACTGATGATGAAGCTGAGGCACAGATCACTTAAACAGCCTCTCTGTAGTCCCATGAATGCATCCATAGTGGCAGTCAGACTTGGGATTCTCCTGCCTCCAAGTCTACCAGTCTTTCTATCCTGTCACATTGACTGTCCATTCACCATGATAATGCATATCTTAGACATATTGATTGGTCTGTTTTTAGTGGGTGCTGCAGGAATGATGCTAGGTGATGCCGAGTGCCTCTGTCTCCTACCAAGTCCCTATCAATGGAACACTTAAGATGGCTGTCTAGAGCTAAGACTGAGCTCTTGGACTGTGACCTTGAATTGAAGCTTTTCCCTGTGTCAACAAAGCCTAGTAATTCACTCCTTTTTTTTTTTAATTTCTAGAAAATGAAGCACCAGCCCCACCTCCTGAAGGTAAGTGAACTTGCTGCATGGTGAGTTGTTATCTGGTCTATACAATTAACCCACCCATAGAAATGTTTTCCACCTGCCCTGGTTGCACCATTTTTGTGCCAACTTAGAGCTAACTACTATGAAGGAATTATGGCTGACTTTGTAAGGTATCATTTACCAGAGATATAACTAGAATGGCACAATCAGAGCTTTGACCTGAGGTGATAAAGGCAGAGGATGCTACCACTACTTGCATATGGAAACAACTGAACTTAACACTTAATCAGTAATACTAGAGGGTTAAGGAGATAAGGGCGGGATCTACGATTACATTAATATGGGGAATCCCTGGGTAATGAAATGTCTTCTACAAATGGAATTCGGCACCTTCTTTGCAACTTATCCTCTAAAAGGGTTGCCCAGGACATTGAAGTTAAGTGACTTGCCCAGGACCATGTGGTTAGTAAGTATCAGAGGTAGGAACTGAGCCTAGGTCTTCCTGGTTCTGAGTCCAACACTGTCTATGATATCACAATGCCTGTGCAAGCAAAAACAACTAGCCAGATAATCTAGATGGCTCCTAGAGAGGTCCCCTTGTACTCCAGCCATTCCCCAACCTTAGTAGCCTCCTCAGTAGTGACAGCGCACTGTGTCCAGGGTCTGTCTCTGCTCTCCCTCTCCACCACGGCCAGCCCTTGGGGGTTATGTCCCTGTCCTCCTTCACCTGACCATGCTTTTTGTGCATGGTTTGTGGTAGAGTCTCAAGAGCAAAAAAGGTCGTTGTCAGCTTTGGGTTGTGACGAGCATGAGAGGGCATCACTTGACCAAGCAAAGAAAGCTGTTCCCAGGCATACAGTGCTTTTCTTCTGGCCTCCGCCCAAAGACCAGCTCTATCCTTCTACATTCCTCCCGGGGTAGAGAACCACTAAAACCATGAACAGAAGCTCCTCGAGGGCAGGAACTGTGAGGAAACTAAGCCCCAGAAAGGGAAGGGATCTGCCCCAGAGCTGAGACCACCAGCAAAGTGATGTTCGAGATAAGTGAGGAGACAGTGACAGAGCACCTGATTGCCTCTGAGCCAAGTCATGTGGCCCAGATGGATTCCACTGTCAGATACTGAAAGAACTGGGAAATACAATTGAAAAATGGTGGAAGACAGAAGAAGGGCTGAAGACGTGGAGAAGGACGAATTGTGTACTGATTTTTTTAAAAAACTCAAGAGAAGAGTCTTCTGATTATGAAGTAATTGGCTTGACTTAGATTCCTGGGAAAATTTTAGGATAGGTCTTTAAAGAGATGGTTCCTGAGCATCTAGAAAAAGAAGTATTGATTTCAAAGAGCCAGTATACCTCTATCAAGAATAAGTCCTTCCAAACTTCTTTCTTGGCTTTTTGGAGGGGGGAAGGCAGGGCAATTGGGGTTAAGTGATTTGCCCAAGGTCACACAGTAGTAAGTGTTAAGTTTCTGGACCTGGATTTGAACTCAGGTCCTCCTGACTCCAAGGCTGGTGCTCTATTCACTGCACCACCTAGACACCCCTCATTTTCTCTTTCAGCAGTGTTTCTAAACAGGTAGTAAGGGGCAGCTAGATGGTACAATTTCAAATCCAACCTCAGACACTTGCTAGCTGTGTGACCCTGGGCAAATCACTTAACCCCGTTGGCTTCAGTTTCCTCATCTGTAAAATCAGCCAGAGAAGGAAATGGCAAACCACTTCAGTATCTTTGCCAAGAAAACCCCAAAATGAGGTCACAAAGAATGAGACACAATTGGAAAAAACTAAACAGCAAAAACAAAATTAAGGGGAATGCTGGAGATATAATTTACCGAGGTTTTAACAAAGCCTCTGACAAAGTACCTCATGCTAGTCTTGGGGAGAAGATGGAGTGATATGGAGTAGCTGATAATACAACTAGGTGATTTCTGAGTAAATGATTGGACTCTAGGAGCAATCATTAATGGTTCAATGACAGCATGACAGGATGTCTCCAGTGGAGGGCCCCCAGGGATCACAGATTAGTAGATCTGGAGATATAGGGGACCTTAGAGACCATCTAATTAAATTTTCATTTTACATGTTACTAAGTCTCTGAGAAATTAAACAAATTGCCGGAGATCACACAAATAGTGACAGAGTGATTTGAGCTTGGCTATGCGCTTATTTTTTTTTTTTGGTTGTTTGTTGTCGTAGTTTTGGAGGGGGGAAGGCAAGGCAGTTGGTGTTAAGTGACTTGCCCAAGGTCACACAGCTAGTAAATGTCAAGTGTCTGAAGCTGGATTTGAACTCAGGTCCTCCTGACTCCAGGGCCGGTGCTCTATTCACTGTGCCACCTAGCTGCCCCCAGCTATGCCCTGTTAAACATTTCTATCAGTGACTTGAATAAAGGCATAGATGACATGATCCTCAACTGTGCCAATGACACTAAACTGGATGTTGGATCAAGATCTAGAGCATTGGGATGAACTCAGTAAGGGGAAATTCAATAGAGACAAAATTTAAAATAAGCAGTTGGGATCAAAAAATCAACTTTGTGAGTACAGGGTATAGAGAGCAGGCTGAAAAAAAAATATCTAGGACTTTCGGGAGATGACAAGTTCTGTATGAATCAGCAGACACAGCCTTCAGGAATAAGAAGGGGCTGGAGCTTTTGTATCCTGGACAAAAGAAAACTCGGGGAGGAGCTTCTGGCTGTCTTCAGGTACCTGAAGGAGTGCTATGTAGAAGAGGACAGAGAAATGGGTAGAAGTGGCAAAGGAGCAAATGTACATTCAGTATGAAAGATTAGTGCAGAGGTGGAATGAGCCACCTCAAGAGGTAGAGAGCCCCTCTCTCCTTGGAGGCCTTCACATAGAATTCAGTGGCTACTTGTCAGGTCAGCTCTAGTGGGGTTCCTTCCCAGTGTGGACTGGACTAGATGGCACTGAGCACCTTCCAGCTCCAAAATTCTGTAAGTCTATGACTCTGACTCTGAGTGTGCCGTGGAGAAAAGACAAAGATACACAGAAAGTTACTTGAGGCCAGAATTAAATAATATACAACTCCAGTAAAATTTTTAAAAGATTAGAAATGGTGCCATCTCAGCCATACCACCGTTCAATCTTGGGCAAATCACTTTCCTTCTGCACACCTCAGTTCAATTCAATTCAGATCAACCCCATAAACATGGATGAAGGGCTTACTGTGTTGTATCAGCAATGCAGTATTCACAATGCCTACAGTAACTATAAATATGCTGATATAGTTATTAATCACAAAATGGAACAGGCTCTCTACATAAGAAATATAGATAGTGCATTCATTTAAATACCAGAAAACTGAGTCCCAAAA
>CM053581.1:416573805-416623690 GCA_028627135.1 Pseudochirops cupreus
ACTGCCTCTGACGCCGCTTCCAGTCAGCACCGCACGGAGCCTAGCTTGGTTCCGGCGTTCTCTTGCTCCACCCCTTCCTGCTACATCAGCAAGCTCAAGGGGCGTGGAAGATCTTCAAATCCCAGTATCGTTACATGTGTGCAAAGCCCTGTGCTGAGCAATGGGGACATAAAGACAACATTGGAAAGTAGCTCCTGCCCTCAAAGAGCTTCCATTCTAACATTCACCCAGATGAAAATTTGAGGAAGGGGATTGATCCCTAAGCTTCCTTCCACCTACTATTAATTATACTATTAATTAACCAGGGGTTGGGAACATGTGGTCTCAAGGCCACATGTGGCCCTCTAGGTCCTCAAGTGTGGCCCTTTGACAGAACAAATCCTAAGAGACACACTTATTATTAAATTATTAAATCTACTATTAATTATAAAGTTATCACCATTAATGTTGGTTGAGAACACTGTGGGCTGATGTGGCTTGAAAAGTAACTTCTTAGCTTTCCCCCTTCCCCACACTTTTCTTAGCTTGTTTGATGCGTTATCTTTTAATTTAAGAAGGTAAGATCTCTCGAAAACAGGGGCTTTCCTTTTGTCTATTATTTGTGTTCCTAGGGCCTGGCGCTAATAAATGCTTCCGCTAATCTAATCTGAGTTTCTAGCTACCTTTCCTATGAAGTGTCTGTAGATTCAGGTGCCTCTATTTTAGAGTCCATTTGGTTGGATCCGAATATTTCAGAAATTTCAACACCAACCAGAATCTCTCAATCCAGTTAGGAAAAATAAAGCAAAAGAAACTTTGCCGTAACCACACGCATTTTGCAGTGATTTAGGGACCTGTGATTTCATCCATGGAGGGAACTCCCAGGGAGAAAACGCCCTCCAACTATGGAAAACAGCTTTTCCGCTGACAGAGTTGACCCGGGTCTCACATCCAGTTTGGATCAGAGGTGGGATCCAAACCCAGGTTTCACCCTCCACCAAGGCCAGCTTTTTATCCACCACATCATGCTGTCCTCACAGTAACATAAGATAGGATGTCATTATGTGCCAAACCAATCGTTTTAAGACCATAGACGACATGTCTTAATCTAAGTTACTAGACCTCGTAAATAACCTACTTTAGAGCACAGAGAGGTGTCACACTTTCCGGGATCCTCTTACTCCTGTGGGTATTTTCTCCACCTGACAGACGTCCTGCCTTCCAAAGAAGGAATGATTTATTTTTACCCACATCATGCCACACTGAGCTCCTTCCTATAGGTCGTCACAGATGTAACCTTTCCCTTCGGTTATTTCTTTTTTTAAACTTGTATGGCTGTCACCAAAATAAGATTTCCTTTTGTCTTTCTCGTTTGCTGCTGCCCAGTGGTCTTTAAGAAAGCATGGATAAGTCATCCCAATCTTGCACACTTACACACATGTGGACATGAGCCTACACATACAATTTTAAGCTAGACCTATTGGTCATCATTGTAGGAAGCTCCCAGTAAGGATTTTTCTTCTATCCATACATATTGGTACCATTTCTGGAACTTAAGATCTTCTAGAGAATTCCCTCTAATTACAGTACCAATATACTCCAGATAACACTTTGACGTGTTAAGAGTTGAGGATTTTGGCAGTGAGGGCATTCCCAGACAGTGTGTAATTGATAGAATATCAGATCCCCAGCCAGGCCGACTTACTGCCCAGCCCCAGCCTCTCATTCTTATAACTGGCTTTCTGACCATGGGCAAGTCATGTCATCTTTCTCTACCTCAGTTTCTCCAACTATAAAATGGGACATAAAAGTAACTTCATAGAGTATTATGAGGATTTAAATGCTTAAAGCCCCGTGTCTTGGATAGGACTTGCCAGAGCTTGTGTTTCATTGCCCTTTGAAAGCCCAGAGTTGCCTCCTAAGTGAGACCAGGCACTGGAGTAAGGCTTGAATGGAGGAAACTGGGTGATGGCCTTCCTCACTTAAGCTCCGTAACAATACAAGCTGCATACTATGCCTTTGTCCTTCCGAGATCTCTGACTCCACTCTACGGGTATGGGGAGTCCCTCCACCAGCGACTGTCATGACCTTTCTATATCTGCAACAGTTGCAGTGATCTCTTGCCAACTCTTGCTGGAAACATGGTAAGCTCTAGGTAAGATCAACCAGGGCTTGGGCCCCACTGGCATAGCCTTCGAGGTCTCAGGGTCACTACCATGCCAGGAGGAGGTAGCTGAGGAGGCTGTTGGTGGAGGCTGCTGGCTTATCTCTCTAGCCTCTATGTTTTCTATACTTAGGAAGCCTCCACTAAAGGAAGTGAATTGTGTGGACAGAAAGTGGGCTTTGGAGGCAGAAAGGCCTGGATTCAAGTTCTGTGTCCCCTGCATACTGGCTATGCCATCCTGTACAATTCATTTATAACCACTTTCTGCCCTAGGCAACTCTCTAAGACCTCAAATTATAAGGCAAATGCCACTTGGATGGGTGGGTTTGTCTCTGGCATGCTCCTAAGCCTATGAAATCACAAGTCAGGGCCAAAAAGTTAAATTTTTAACTACTGAAAAATAAAACCTACATTATACTAAGTGATAGGCCAGCTAAATAATGAGGAAATCTAAAGTTATGTAATGTATAAATGTATAATGTATATAATGTATAAATCTAATTTATACATTACTGGGCACTTTCTTGTGATGTTCAGAGTTATACACAACAGCAGCAGCTCCCATAATGCACTTTATAGCCATTCTCTTATTTGAGCCTCAGGAAGGCCTCATTTTCCTTATAAGCAAAAGGGAGCCATTGGACTAGGTGAGCTGTCAGCTCTTATCCAGCTGGAATCGATGTTCCTCTGGGACCCTGTGAGGGAGCTGCCATCATTGCTCTCATTCTACAGACAAGGAAACAAAGGCTCAGAGCAGAGCGGGGTTGCCCACGGTGAAACACAGCTAGTAAGGGTATTTGAGGTGGGATTCTTAGGCTCCTAAATCTACAAACTAGAAGATACCACGTGGGCCAGTGCGCACTCACAGCTGTTCAAAGTGTCTGAAAAGAACAGACTGTTGCGGCTGCCCATAGAATTAGAAGGGGCCTTAATGTCCCTAGAGTCCAACTCCAGTATCAAAGACTGGGGAACTGAGGCCCAGAGGGTGGTATGACTTGCCCAACGTTACACAGGTATAAGCATCAGGAGGAGGATTTGAACCTGACTCCTTTGACTTCAGGGCTAGCTCTTTCCTCTGTACTCTGTGGCTTCTCCCACTCTTGCTGCTGGATGCTGTTCTCCTACCCTGCCATCTACCATGAAACAGTCCTCCGATTCCATGTTATGGGACCACCTTATGGAGAAAACAACTGAAGAACAGGAAAAAAAAAAGGTTCTGTTAATGCTTCAGTAACTGAATCCCTTGGGGGAGAGGGGAAGGGAGCATGTGAATCTGGCTCATGTAGAATTCCATTCTGCACAATTATTCTAAGGACCCAGTCTGGACCTTCTGGTAGGTTAATCTTTTCTTTAGTGTGCACTTGGATTGTATTACCAGGTCTATGCACGGACTGTCCTGCATGACTGGAACATACTCCAGCCTTATCCCCCCCTCCTAAAATGGAGGCACCAAGGGGCCTTGTGTGGCAAGAGGGCTGGACCCAGAGTCAGGATACATGCATTCAAATCCTTGCCCTGACCTGTATGCCCTTGGATAAATCACTTAACCTCAGTTTGCCTCAGATTCCTCATCTATAAAATGGGGATAATACCTGACTCTCAGGATTGTTGTGAGGATCAAATAAGAGAATATTCGTAATGTGCTTAGCGCAATGCCTGGCACGTTGTAGGCGCGTGTAAATGCTAGCTATGAAGGTGGTGATGATGACAATCATTGGTCTCCCTTTTTCTTACCAGCCCTAGAATTACAAATGTTTTCCATCATTTTTAAGATCCTCTCAAACATTTCTTTGTACTTTCTACACAGAACAAAGTAAAGAGAAGGAGGGCGGATCTGGACCACCTAAAGGTAAGTGGGGAGGAAGGGAAAGGAAGGATTGTCTTCACCAAAGCTAGGAGCAGAAAGAGCCCCAGCAGCTGCTGTCCTGGTGTCCATATCTCTCTCACTCTCTGTTGAATTTTCCCACTTTCTTTGCTATGAGTCTGCTTCAGAGGTTGGTTTTTTTGTCACCGTTTGCATTTCATCTGCATGACTCAATCAACATTACAAAGACTTCGAATATGATTCCAACACAAATTTCTAAAAAGAAGAAAAAGAACTCATGAGATCACACAGAAAATTGCTTTCTCTCTTCTTTTTTTTAAACTTCCCCTAGACTAGAGGTAAGGAAGACATGAGTTCAGATTCTAACTGTGTAATTGTGACATAAGTCACTTAATTTCACTGGGCATCAGTACAATGATGAGGTTGGACCAATCGATGCCTAAGGTCCTTCCCCCTCTGAATCTCTGATCCTATGATCTACACATGAAAAAAGGGAGAAATGGTTAACAATGCAATATGGGGATAATCTCTCCTATGCTGGGTCATTGCCCTCAATGGAATGTCTTCCTGTGTACCTCAACCTATCCAGTTATCACCCATTCTTTAAAATTCAACCTACTTTCTCCTTCCTTTGTTTCAGCCCACACCAGTCCCTCCTTTCTGTCTTCACTCATTTTAATACTTAACCTTACAACTGCCCTGGGTGGTAGCTAAAGTATTTTCCTCATGCACATCCTCCCTCAATCAGGTTGTGAGCAAATCCCAACTTTCACTTCTCTATCAAACACAGTAGCATGCACACAGTAGGCTCCCAAGGAATACATGTTACAAGAACAAATGAATTTGTGCCCTATCAGAATTGCTGGTCATCCAACAGTATTGTAAATCCTCATGGGTACTACCCACTATCCAAATTAATTTCTGTCTGGTTACAAATGAATGGCAAATAGGTGAAGATCCCTTGACAATTCTTACCCAGTTTTAAAAAAAACATAAGAAGGGACATGAGAGGCACTGGGCATGGACATTTCAGCTAGTTATCCCCTTTGGCTTCAAAATTGGCATATAATGAGTATATGCTTGAAACCATTTAATTCTTTTGCACAGGGCTGTTGCTGAAATCTTAGCATAGCACTTAGCCCTCTACCTGACCAGTTGATGTACAATTGAATTATCTTTCTCTATAAATGACAAAAAATAGAAAGACTTTTCATTGTTAGAGATTCAACATAAATGTTTTTTCCTCTACTTTGTCCAGATTAGTGCCAGAGTAACTTTGATGTGTTTTTTTTTTGGAGGGGGGAAAGTTGTTTGTTTTATTAACTTTGTATTGTGATAAATCTCTTTCACGCCCATAGGGATCACCAGGTTTCTGTGGCACATTAAAAAGAAGTATTGATGACAAAGCTCATCAACTCTATCAGGTTTGCTTAGCATCTGGGAACCCACTAAGTCCTAGGCAGAGGGACCTATCTGCCTGTGTTATGGCCTTATGCTCTCAGTCACCCACTACAATCCTATGATTCCCCTCCAGCCTTCTCTGTTCCCCTGCAACCTAGAAGAATGTGTAGTCACCCCTCAGGCCCCCTTCTGTAGATTCTATGTAGCTATCCAACCAAATTCAGTAGAGTTGTGAAGGAAGGAATAGTGATTTATAAGATAAGGTGACTGAATTTTTTTTTAAAATCCATATGCCAGCACTTAGAGAGCCAAATTACTATTGTCCCATTCAAAATCTTCCCTTTGCAAAGCCATAAAATAAACCCACTAGGCCAGCATTGTTTGAACCATTCTTGAACTCTTCTGAAAATTCTATCAGGAAACATTCTCACATCTTGTTAGTCTCCTCAGTGGTGGCAAATCTCCATCCTTTCAGGATAGAACCCATTTTTGCAAAGAAAAATCATTTGGAGCCAAGTCCAATAAATGAGGTGGATGCCCAAGCTCAGCAACACTGCTCTTGATTAAGAGTGAGGAATAACATCGATAGCCTGAGTTACCTTCTGCCCCAATCCTACAGACAACCCAATAGGAAGCCTTCTAGAAAGGTTTTGAGATGTGGGTGTACTGTGTTTGGCTTTGAAGGTGGATGCTTATTTGGACATAGTGGTCCTAGAACATCGGTAAAAATAAAATCTGATCATTTTCATACAAGGACAGGCAAGCCTGTTATATTCCTATTATAAATAATCTTTTGCTTCAGTGGGTCTGAGACCTCACTGATATGGGCACTCTCTCCCAGAGCGCAAATCGCACCCAGTCTGCAGGAGTAAGAGGCATGTCTTCATGGATATCCTCCAGGAATATCATACTAACAGGCATGAGAACATCTTTGTTCCTTTTTTCAGGTATTTGACTGGAACTTTCTCTTTAACAGTGATCTATAAACTACTGTGGACTTGTTCCAGATCTACTTTTCTCCATTTTTGTAGGCATCTAACTGATATTTTAGAAAACTTGGGATTCATGTACTTCTTTTTATTATGAATCTGTTTTGCAGACATAGAAATAAGACTCCGGAAGTCCTAACAAATTTACTCCGATGTGGGGTGTGTGTGTGTGTGTGTGTGTGTGTGTGTGTGTGTATCTTAATATGTCCATCTTTTTTTCTTCCTTTTTTCCTCCAAGCTTTCTTTACAAATGAAGTAATACTCTGGTACTTTTGACTAGCAGACTGAAAACATATTCTGTGTACTTTTATTTTAGATTCCATCCAGTTAATCAACTATCAACTAAAATGCCTGCATGCTTCATCTACATATTTTAATCACATTATTCCTTTTTAGCAAATGGTATCTTAAAAACAAGCTTCAGTTACTCAAATAACCCAAAACATAGGCACCTATATGCACAAGTAACATTTTAAGTGTTTTTTATCCTCGCCTGGATTTATCACCACCATCTTATTTTGTTTGTGTCTATTGTATAAATGAACTCAATCTCTGAAACACAGGGTGGTACTGTAGGTGGAAGATGGCCTTAGAATCAGGAAAATCTGGGTTCAGGTCCTCCCTCAGATTCACAAAGGTTTTAGGACCAGGGCAAGTCAACACTTTGAATGCCCAGGCAAAGATGCAGCTCTTTTCTGTTGGCTGATTCTATTTCTTTGAATTTTCATTGCTTTCAGTCTTTATCCTAAAAACTCAACAGTGAATGGCCACTGAGTTCAATGTAATTTTTTAAAACTGGAAATAACTTTTGATCAAGAGTAGAAGTGACTACACTCAAGGAATTCTGGTGCTCTTCAACTGACAACCTGAGCTTTTGATGTCGCTAATACAATAAATTGGTTTGGAACCTTATCTACATCTGCATTCCATTATCCTCAAACCTGGCTCTGCCACTTACTAGCTTGTGTGACCCTGACTAGGTCATTTAACTTTTACAGGTCTTACTTTCCCCCTCTGCAAAAATAAGAGGAGCAATCCCTCCCTGCCTTCAAGGAGGCTAACGTGGAACTCACAAACTGTGAAAATATTTCCATGGAAAATTGAACCTAGGCATGTTCAGCCATATCCAAGAAACTCATAGATCCACAGACCTTGATTCAACCAAACCAATTTTTCAAGACTTAAGGTCTGACCATAACCAAGTTTTTTATTGCAAATCAATTTCAAGACTCCAGCTGTTGGGGAGGAGGTAGTAAATTTTATGCCTGTTAGACATACTGGATGTCTTTTCCTGAAATTGTTTTCCTTAATAGTCTCTGAAATTTGCCATTTTCAGTAGAAGGCATCTTTGAATTAAGTAATTATTTCCTGGGAAACATTTTGGCTCATTTGGAAGAATGATTCTATTTTTCAGGAAACCAGACACTAGTATTCTCAAGCCTTGGTTTTACACATGTATCTTCCCTTTTTCTCAATCTCCACACTCCTGTCTTCAAGAATGGTTCTTTCTATAATGCCCTATTTTTTAAAAATTTACTATTTTAAGTAAGTTTTTATTGATATTTTCTGTTTCTTACATCACCATGGTTATCTGAAGTATCCCTCCTCCTCTTTCTTTTCCTCCTCCTTCTCCTCCCAGAGAACAAGTATCCCTCATCTTCTCATGTGACAAATAGTATTTTAGAATAGCATTACAAAACTACAAATAGTAGTTAGAAATCAGAACAACTGATCAATATATTGAAAAAGTTCAAAAACAATTGCAGTGTGTAACAGCAGTAGACCTCTTACTGCACAAAGGGGAAGGTTACATCCAACTTTAAAAAAAATTTTTTTTTCACTTATCAAGCATTTTTTTTTCTCCTATCCCCTAAAAAAGTTCTTGCAAAATATGTTCCTCGTTCTATGCATGCAGCCATTGCCTCTCTGTTGGGAGGTGGGTAGCATCTTTTGTAACTGATCAATGTTCTTACATCTTTCAAAATTGTTCATTTTTGGAATGTTGTCTTAAGTGCCTGACTTTCACTAAACTTATAAGGCACTCTCATCCACTATGATTTGGTCCATCAAAATTAATTATCTTTGTTAATTTTTTATATAATTTTCATGATTTTATAAAAGCATGTGAAGATTATCTTTTCCTTCTAGTAAGGAATTAATACAAAGATCTGAGAGAGAATTTTTTAGCTATGCTCATTTAGTGCCCTCCTAAAACAATCAAATAAACAAAAAAATAAAGGATGATGTGGCCTTTTCAGTTAGTTTTTCATTTCCCTGTCCAATAAGTTCTTTGCTAAGTTTCTGATAAATGGTAAAATTTTATTTTACTTTTTGCAGCAACACACAAGCCAAATGATAATCTAATTATGAGGGACCAGGAGATGGCACCATTTTGGGCTAAGGGGAAAAAGAGAATGGAATCCTCTATCTATTTCAGTACTTTACATCCTTGGGAAATGTTTGATAAGAGCTCATTTTATGCTGAGTTTTATAATGAATAATGTAATAGCAAAGTTTCAGGAGATAGGGTTTATCATTATAGAATTTCCAGTCATCTGAAATGCAGAATACATTTCAAGGGCCTTAATAGCCTCTGGAATTTTCACATTTTGTGTTGAATATGCATCCTAACTCCAATTTGGGGCCATGTTTACCAGGAGTGACTGTCTTTATAGCTCTGCTAGATAGAAAAATTGCATATACATAATCTGTAGCCCAAAACACAGCTCTGATGAGGCAGAAAACATTGAAAAGCATCTCAGGTGGGTGAATAATGTTTGTATTCAAATTCTACATTAAGTACGAGAAAATGTAGTGTTTATATTTCATAGATAATTCCAAATGATCTTGCTTCTTAAGCTGGTCTAATATATGTATTTCTCTTGAGAAATTTCTCAAAATATTTATTGTGATAAATGTATAATAGTTTTCTAGATCTAATGTACTATTTTTAAAAGAATTCATACTCAAATAGGTTTTAAGTTTTAAGGTAGCTTTAAAAACCACTTTTAGACAGTAACATTTCATGCCTTTATTCATTTAGCCCAACACATCAGCGTGAGTACTCCCTCTACCAAACCCCTCTACACTTTAGTAGGTGGTTTTCATGAATTGGTGTGGTCTTAAATGAGAAGCAACCAATGACGCTAGAGTTTTAAGACCTTTCATTCAAGGTCTAAAATTCATATGATTCTTGCCCTTGAAGTTCAAGCATTTTACTAGGATGTCTAGTCAATATCTGTGTAAGAAATAGCATAAATATATGGCCACCGTACTTGGAGTTTTACCTCTTACATGTATAGCTGATGAAATACTTGTAAGTAATATACAGAATTAAATAATGGTGATGTTCATCCAGGAAAAGTTTTTTACTGATGGTTTGTGATATATTTAGTAGAAGACCAAATTCTCGTGTGAAGGTCATCTTTACAAAGGGACTATGGCTTACTTTCACCCCCAGGTGTTCTTTCCATTTCCTTTTAGTGTTGTGGGCATTAAATATTCAAACGCTTTTAGGCTGTTGGTTAAACATAGGCCAAGTTTCCTTATTACCTCTAATCTTTCATAAAAGATGTATGACTAACATTAATTCATGCTTATGTCCAAAATAGTACAAATGTGTTAAAGATGCAAAGGATAGACATTTTACTTGTTGAAAAGGAAATTGCTGAATTAATATGACCCTCAGATAAGAAAGGCAGTGTGGATTAGTGGGAAGTGCACTGGATCTGGGTTCATAAGACCTGGGTTCAAATCCCAGCTCTGCTACCTGACATTTATGTGACCTGGGGCAAGTCATTTTTATGTCTCTAGGCCTGTGTCCTGTTCTACAAAAGGACGAGGTTGTACCTTATGGCCCCGCTCTAAATCTGTGACCCAATGTTATATAAAGAGAGGAGGTTGGATTACGTGATCTCTAAGGGTCCTTCCAATCCCAAATCTGTGATTCTGATCTGCTATTGACTCTGATTTCGCCATTTTGGGACTTCAATATTACCTCTTTTCTCAGCCATACAAAAGACTTTTCCCACAGCTCATCTGCCCTACACCTTTGATTCAATTTAGTTGGTCTGCTGCCTGCTCTTTGTAAAATTTATTTCACTGAATCACCGCTTCACTTACTGAGTGGGGGTTCTGAGCTTTTATCCTTCAGTTTGAAGTTCTCTTTCCAAGTGGTTCCTTCCTCTTTTTTTCTGCAGGTGTCATTTTCTCATTTCATTTCTGGTTCTTCTCCAACTACCACCCCCCTCCCATTCCTTCACTCCCAAAGAAGGTTAATATGGACAAGGCTCTTTTTTCCTTGATTATTTTCTTCCTATTTCTTTTTCCAGGTGAAGGTGATGTCTCTCCACCCAGTGCCCTGCCAGCAGGTTAGGATGGTTCCAATTTTTAAATTTAAGTTTACTATTAATTGGCCAGATAAAAGGAAGTGTAGGTCAGTTGCTAGATGAAAATCTGAGCCACAAACTCCCTGGGATTCCAACTAGTATGGCTCCATGGCCAGGAACTAAAAGAAAAACATTGGCTTGGACTATAATTTTTACGGTATTGAAAATGGAAGCTTTGCTTAATGAATTAAATAAAATTAATATGATTCGGGTGGCTAATATCACAAAAATACAATGCCTTAATTTCCAGTCCTGCCATATGCTTTCATTCATATGTATATATACACATTTATATGCATATATATTTTATATTAACAAAACTCCTGGTGATTTATCACATAAACCAACTTCAATGTTCTCTCCATCAACAGAAGAGCCAGCTTTTGGGAGGGCTAAGAGGGTATGAACTCATCCCAAATTCTTTTAACAGCATCATCCAAGTTACTCTTCCCTTTCAGATATCAATGCCCGAGCACTGGCAAGGAAAGATTCAGGTGAGCACATTCCTGAATAAACCAGACATTCCACTTCTATCTCAAATGACTGACCACTAATGCTCTCTTTCCTTAAAGGTGTTGTTTCTGTGATTCAACTTTTAACATTTGTTTTGTTTCAGTCTTATCCTCCATAGTAATCTTCTAGTGTGTTTTGTTTACAAGAACATCACTTTGTCAGGAAATCGGTGGTAATTTTATGGTGAAAGGTAAATATTCAAAGTTTAGCCAAGTTTCGTCATTATTTTTGTTTTCCTTTCAAGTCAACTTAGCAAGCCTTTACCAGGTATACCAACTGTATGCCAAGCACAGTGCTAGATGCAATGGATTCAAAGATAAAATGAAGTAATGAATGAAAAAGTATTTATTAAGTACTTACTGTATGCTGTGCACACTATGGTAAACTCCTGGGAATAAAAATAGAAAAGGAAGCTGTTTCCTGCCCTCCAGGTGTTTGTCTTCTGTCAGATATTGTGCTTCTACAATATTTATCAAACATGGAGAGCTAGAAGTAGTATGGGAGTATCTCCTTTCTTAGTGACTGACCTTCTTCAGGTGTCAGCCCAATCCTCACCTTCTACAAGAAGCCTTTACCAGTCCCCACTTAATGTAAACGTCTTCCCTCTGAGAGTGTCTGCAGTTTATGCTGTGTATGCATTCTTCGTCATGGTGGCTTCCATGTTGTCTCCCTCTTTAGACTGTGTGCTCCCGGAGGGCAGGGGCTGTTTTTGCTTTCTTTGTATCCCTGGCATTTAGCACAGTGCCTGGGATATAGGAGGTGCTTTAAAATGCTTATTGGTTCATAAAGTTTATTTATTAAGGATACAAAAATTCATAAACATAAAATATAATCTTGTTATAAGATCATATTGTAAGATTTCTTTTCAGTAAAAGTTCTCTTTCTAGAAAACTTTCTAGAGGAAAAAAAAGGAGAGATCTCATTTCATTGTCCTTTCAAGGATAAACAAATTGTGTTGCACCTTAATACATTTTTGCCCAATTGAATTAAATTGGTGTACTTTATATAGCTACAGAAAAGAAGGGAGTGGAGAAATAGGGAATATTGACTAAAAAGGACTTAGTCTGACAAAGTTGGAGTTAATCACAGGTGAAACAGGAAGGCCCCCTAGAGTGTGAAGGGCACTAAAAGTCCCCAGATAAGATAAACTTTTGCTCTTCCTTTTAGGTAGCCTTGGGTTTTTAAGTCACTGATGGATTATGTAACTTAGTAGGACCCTTGTCTCCACAAGGTTCCACTTAAAATGAATTCTTCCATTAGTATTTTAAAATGGTGTGGTTACTGAAGCCCAGGATGCATCAGCATTAGTGAAGACCATGATGGGAAAGCATGAGGGCTCAGGGCAAGGGAGAGCAGACTTCTGGGCCTGGGTGGACACCAAGGTTGGTGCTGAGCTAACTGCAAATAAAATGCAGCTTAGAGTTTTGGACAACGTAAGAAGGGAAATGGAAGAGGGGTGGTGCCGAACCCAAGGCAGGGCAATGGGAGAACTTTGCCCAGGGGAACCAGAATTTAGAGGGTATAAAGATGTAATGACTCTAAAAGTTGGCACAATTAAAAAAAAATGTTCCATGTGCAATTTGATAGAACTTTAAGCAGCTGAAGAAAAAAACTTCACTTAGCAACTGATTGGAGAGAATAATTCTTTAAAATACTCTGTTCTACTCCTACCCTAAGAAATGGTTTTCTGGGCTGCTCCATGTCACTAAGATACAGTGAGGTCATCCAGGAGAGAGACAGTTGCTATGGAGTAGGAACCAATGGTGATCCTCTGAGGAGACTGCTGAGAAAATAAGAAATCAGTAGGTAGATCCAGTCTCATCACCCTACTTTAATATGCGTCCACCTTTTGTGCTAGATAAATTTTGTCATGTAGAATATTTGTTTAAAATGAGTAAGCCATCATCTAAGACTTGAAATTGCTATCATTACAAAGATATTTTGGTTGTGACAGGACTCAACCTATATTTAACTCTGCCTTATATTTGGGCCCTGGAAGTAATAGAGTGGATAAAATAGGGTTATTTGACAAGTAGAAAAATATGGGACTTTCTCCACTCTTCTGGGAGATTAGGCCCCATTAACTGTTCCCATTTGTGAGCTTCCTAAGTTGCTATGACCTAGGAATATGACCAAATGGCCAACCTACTGGAGATGAGCCTCCTGGCCCTCAGGCAGCAATGCCAGTTGGTTACCTTGGTCATATTCAAAGATTTATCTGTCTGGGAGAACCTGCCAGAGCTCGTGTTCAGATGTCATAACCTTCAAAGCACACAAGGTCACTTCCACTCCATAACAAGGCAACAGAGGAAAACATCTCTCAAGGACCACGATTTATGTTGCTATCACTTAACTAGAGGCATTTTAATTCTGTTCCTTGACAAAATGGTAGATGGCACAGTGAACAGAGAGCCAGTGTTGAAGTCAGGAAGACCTACTTGGATTCAAGTGTCATTTCTAACCCATACTAGTGTGATCCTGGGCAGATCACTTAACATCACAGTGCCCCCAGGGAGCTCTGTAAGACTAAAAATTGCAAGAAAAAAAAATGTCCGTCTGCATTGGTAGAGGGAGTTTCCTCACCTGGGAATTCCATATATCAATGAAGTCACAGGCTGTCCTTTGACAAAATAAATCTATGCAGTATAAAACATCAACATCAAAATGTGTGAGAACTAGCATTATGTGATCCCTCCACCCCAGTGGAAGGATATGTTCACCTTGCTGTAGGCAGTATTTTGTTGGAAAATGAAGCTGCCTTTCTTTCAAATGAAAATGCAAAGCATTCTATGTATCTTCCCTTGTGGTTCAGGAAACATCCAAGACTTGTTTACTCAGTTACACTTTTTCTCTGACCTTAAATAACAGCTGCTGAAACTGCCCCTCTTCCCCTAAGGCTCTCAGCTGACTGCTTCATACACAGACTGCAGGGATCAAGCAATGCCTGGCATTCCCTCTCCTGCCTTTCTCCTCTGAGTTGAGCTGCCTACAGCCCTATGTGATCTCTAAGTACTCTGTTGTCCCAGGTTGACTTTTTCCTTGGAGCTCCCAACATAAGAGAATTCTCTTGATTAAAAATAAGAGATGGGGAGGAGTGGGAAGGAAGGAAGAATGAAGAACAGAAGGAAGGATGGAAAGAAGGAAGGAAGGGAAAAAAGGAAGGATGGAAGGAATAGGAAAAGAAAGGAAGGAAGAAAAGAAGGAAAATAAAGAGTCAATACTCTGTGAACTTTTCTCTCATTATGGACAGGGATGCTAAAGACTTTCCTTGATTCAGGAAGTCACTTTTGGACTTCTGAATCATAGATGAGCCTGGAAAAGCCAAAGCTCCTCACTTGTAACTCATTAAAGAGCCTAAATCATGGGCTTATCCATAGGATGAGCAACAGGGCTGGCTGGTTAGCCTCATGCACCCACCAAGCAAAGAGCATCATCCCGGGAATACTTACCTAATCTCCTTAATCCTTCTTCCCCTCCCTCTCAGGGACTGATGGGCTCTGCTGGTTCTGTCTAACTTTAGAGCAGTCACACAGACATGGCCATATCCATTTATTTACTACTGTGGTGTACCTCTAAAAGGAAGATTCAGCTGGTTTAGAACACAATGATGAAAATAAGACGGATAAATTCCTACTACTTGTTTGCATTCTAGAATTGCTCTAATTCTAATGTCTTTTTTTCTACCATTATGGAGAGCTATTCTCACAAAAACTCTAAGATCTCATTTGACTGAAACCTATTAGCCTATAAAAATGGCAAAGCTAAGCTATTGCTTTAAAAGAAGGTAGGTGGCTGATTTAATGCCAACACTGAGCACAGGTAAGTCTTCTTTCTGGGTACAACCTTACTTGGAAAGTGATCTGTGTACTTCCTGCTTCTTAGAATGGTCTCTGGGCGAATCCCCAGTCGGGGAAGAACAAGACAAGCAGAACTCCAACACGTCCCAAAGTGTGCTCTTTGTGGAAAAGCCCCAGAATGGAACGGTGAAAGTTGGTGAGTGCCTAGAATTAAGTGTTGCTCTTGAGGGAGGAGACTGTCCAGTGCCTGAAACATAGTAAGTCCTTAATACATGCCTTTCCTACCAGCCTATGATTGATCTGTCTGTCTATCTATATGCTCTATGGATCTATCTATACCTCTATCTATCATTCTACCATTCCATCTACATATTGTGCCATCTGTCATTTATCTAACTACCTATTGTTCTATTTGTCTATCATTCTATCTACCTATCTATATGTACACACACACACACACACACACACACAATTTCATCTGTCTGCCATTCTATCTGTCTGTCTCACTAGCTAGTTATCTTAATAATGCAGAAACTGAAAGAGAGATGGCAGCCCTATGACCTTCTGCTGTCATGGTGTTTTACATTTCACAGGTAGGGGGAATATATGTATGTAAACCTGTGCTATGTAGAGTCTGATAGGCTGTTAGCTGAGACCTCGTTGATGTGGTTGTTCTCTCCATCTGGGCAGAACATAACTCATTTATGCTCTTTTGCCTTGTACAATTAGTATCCTTTATGGCTATAGGACCAGCTCACCTCTCTTTCTTATTATATACTGCTCAATATCTTCCCTTCCACCACTTCTTAAACAGAGACCAACCGCAGAACTAAAGCTGGCTCAAGCCCCTCCTGCCTCCCTCCTTTGCCTGCTGGGTCACTGGCAACTTTGATTTTTCAAAGGCTTTTCTTGTACTCCAAGATTCACAAGCATCTGGGATTACTGGGAGAATATTTGTGGTTTTTTAAAAAGTTAATTATGTTACTAAAATATGTAAAGATTTTGAACATTTGTGAAGGTAGGATAGAAGGTGTAGATAATATTCCATAGAATGGTATGGCAACCAGACCTGGCACTGGAGCCAGGAATGTTTGTTGTTCAAACCTCGTGTCAGACAGAGATGGACTGCGTGACCCTGGGCCAGTCCCCTCTACTCTTAGGGCTCCGGGCCATTCTCTAAGCCTAGAAGTTGCAGAGAAGCTGTGACCTGTATGGGTAAAGGGATTCTCCTTACCCAAGAGATCGCTACACCAGTGAATTCACAGGCTGAGCCTCATCCCTCTCCTGTTGAGCAGTCTTTGTAGCTGGTGAATATAAAAAATGTAAACAAAGGTTTGCAGCTGAATTAATTCAAAGGCTACTTTTTCAATTAATTTTAGGCCGTGTCTGAAAAGCGTGTATTCCTTGAATATTGTTTGAAACATTCAGTGAATCTGAATTCTGGGAGAATATCTTAATATTATAACAGCAGCAAGTTTTAGATATCTGCAAGTGGGTCCCAGTCCCTCGTCCATGTAGATAGTCTGTGGTCACTTAATTGGTTCGTTCGGTAGTACTCTTCCAGCCACAGTCTCAAAGATATTAACTTTTAGAATTGAATATTTTATTTGTAGTTTTAAGGCAGTTTGATGGCACAGTGGATAGAGTAATGAACCTGGAGGAGGTTCTGAGTTCAAATCCAGGTTCAAATACGACTAGTTATGTGATGGTGGATAAGTCACTTAACCTCTGTATGCCTCTCTTTCCTTATCTGTAAAATGGGGATTACAGCAGCATCTACCTCACAAGGTTTTTGTGAAGATAAAATTATGTAATATTTGTAAAGCACTTTGCAAATCTTAAAGCACTATATAAATGCTAATTATTATTATTAGTAATATTAGTATTATTCTAAAATATCTGTAGGGAATAAAGCATCTTCAGTAAATTTTCAATTTTGGTCAAATGGTTTGGGTCATTCTTTGTATCTGGTTATCAAAGAATTGTTTCTAGCTGATAATGAAACAAAAAATATACATTTTTTAACCAAAGTTGGAATTGGGTGTGTTTTTTTAGGAGAAAATATTACCTTTATAGCCAAAGTTGAAGCCAAAGATCTTCTTCGAAAACCCACTGTCAAATGGTTCAAAGGAAAATGGATGGACTTGGCCAGCAAAGCTGGGAAACATCTTCAGCTGAAGGAAACCTTTGAAAGGCAAACTAGGGTATGGTTATGACCTCCAAGTGTATTTTCTCATTGCCATTGCCTACTGAGATGACTTTCCCCAGAGTTGTAAGTAGCCCAGGTGGCAGGGCCTTTGCCCAGGATGCAACATGGTGGGGAAGGGGCATGTCCAGTGCCAGCACCAGAGCTGGCCGTGAGGGCAGCCCATCGGCCTCCCAAGTAATCACCTACAAATTTCCCTCTTTCTCAGCTGAATCTGATCTTGATACTGTATCTCTTGGTTTTTGTTCTTGATGTCTTCTAAAAGGGAATGATAGCTCAATACTTGTCCTGGGTATCCTCCTCCTGCGGACAATAAAGCTAGGACTGTTGTACTTAATGAAGGATTTGACTCCATCGCTGTCCCATAGGATATTCTTCATTTTTGTATATCCCCTTGTCCTTCTGACAACTGAGATGTCTTCTAAGAATTGTATCATAGATGGAAGAGAAGAGGCCCTCTAGTCCAACACCCTTATTTTACTCCTCCCTAAGCTTATAGATATGGAAACTGAGACTCAGGAGCTTAAATCATCTCCCTAAGATGAGACAGGTATGGAATGAAAGGATCATAGATGTCTACTTGGAAGGAGCCTCAGAAGCAATTGAGTTCAAGTCTATAATTCTAGAGGTGAGGAAACTCCAGGGAAGTTATTCGATTTGCCAGCGTCATACAGGTAGCAGGCATTAGATGTAGGATTTGAACTCTCTTCCTCTGACTTCAGAGCCAGGTGCTCTTTCCATTGTACCAATGACTAATCATGAGGATGGCCGTGCACTTGTATTTGGTAGTCAAATACATGGCCATTTTGATTTTTAACTTTGTACTCATAAGACAGGTGTGAATTATGCCAACCCATCTCATTTCAGATGTACACGTTTGAGATGCAGATCATCAAAGCCAAGGAAAACTATGCTGGAAGCTACAGATGTGAAGTGTCCTACAAGGACAAGTTTGACACCTGTTCCTTTGACCTGGAAGTACATGGTAAGTTCCAGCTGCTATCGGATCTTCCTGGTTCTTTGCAAGGGAGATCAAACATTCACTAGCTATTCTTTTATAAAATATTAATTTATGCCACTGACTGCAATTGATTTAATAAGGCCTCTGAATATTATGAGCTAATCTGAAAATGAATTCATAACCATCAATTCTTGTGGCTTAAAGATAGGGCTGTAACTAGGGTGAGGCTACTAGGGTATTTCTGCTAGGTGCTGAAATTCAGAGGAAGCTGACAGCTCTTGCAGTCATTGGCAAAAAAGAAACTGAGCTGAGCACCTAGCTAGCTAAAGTAATTAGTTAAAATAGGAAACTAACCAGTAGCTTCTTCCTCCTAGCTGCTATATCTTAGATGAGTCCTTCCTAACCTCTCTTTGCCATTTGTTTCCTGGAATCTTTGCCCACGGGGACTCTTGTTCTATCTTACCACTGACAACTGAATTTGTCTCTAAAGGTTGACTTGAGGACTATTTTTTGTTACTTGCCCAAGATATAAAAATGCTAGTTCTAACTTTGCTTTGAAAAATTACTCATCTCATTCCTCTAAGGAGCCAGCCAGAGGGCATCAAACTTAGTAATACTGTGGTTGCTATTGCCAAAAAGATTGATTACATTGGATCTGATTCCTTTCCTTCAATAATTTTTTGGGTTAGGATATTGCTCAAGACTGGAATGAAATCCAGGATATCCTTCATGCCACTGGGAAAGGAGACTTACTTGCCTCAGGCTAGGATAGCTCACAGGTTTTGTTTAGATTTTGAAGTGAAATTAGTAGGGAGAAGATATACTTGAATACTACACAGATGCATGATCTTATTAGTGGAAAGACTTTTCCACTAAAGCAGATTGCAGCCTAACTGTACCTTAAGAGATGATATTCATAAGATACTATAGCTTTTTTTTTTAAAAAAAATCATCCTCTGGTGTCCAGCCTTCTGGTGATGACCTTTGCCAAATTTTACTGGTCTAGTCCTTGGATGACAGTCCACACCTGGGTCCATAACAGAAGCCTTCCCAGCTTAGTAGGAACTCTCTAGGTTTTTTAATCATGTGGATTAGCCTCTGAGAACCCAGATTTACCTCCCCTCCCATGATGAGGCCCTAGAGTAGGCCTTTAGTAGGAAAAGTAAGACAGGGCTTAAGAAAAAAAAGGTGGGTTTTTTTTTTCAATTGTACAGATAGGAAAGAATGTGTGAAACCTCATCCAGAAGCAATTTGTGTGAAAAAGTCCTCATTCACTACAAAACTTCATTATCAACCAATAATGTGATATGTCATAGATCTTTCCCACCTCACCAAAAGAACTACAGCAAAGTTTGAGCTGCACTAATAGGAGGTTAAAGTCCAGAACGTGGGAGGTAATAATGCCATGGCACCCTCAGCTTAGCAGAACATAGCAGGAGGACCACCCACAGCTCAAGGCCCATCTTGACAAACTATTGCATGTCTAGAAGAGCACAACCAGAATAGTGAAGGTTCTGGACTCTATGTTGCATGAGAAATAAAGACATTGTGGGATAGTGGGAAGAATTCTGAAATTACAATCAAGAGATCTGGGTTCAAATTCCAAAATCACTTTACCTTCTAAAGCCTTGGCTTCCCAGTCTACAAGATGAGAAGTCAAGTCAAGGAGCAAGCGTGTATTAAGCACTTCTGTGTGCTAGGTACTGTGCTAAGCACTAGGGATACAAAGAAAGACAAAAACATTGTCCTTCCCGTAAGAAGCTCACATTCCTATGGTAGTGACAGTATGCAAATGACCAGGTACTGCCAAGAGTAGAAGAAAGGAAGTCTGAGAGGGGCATGGGGAAAGGCCTCTTGGAGTAGGTGAGAATCCCAGTAATACTTGTAGTGCCCCACTCATGGGGCTGTTGGGGAAAGTGCTTTGTAAACCTTAACAAAAGTGAACCATAATTTTAAGAGGGATATTTTAAAAAATTGGTTAGATTTCAACTGAGAGAAGATAAGTCACCCCACAGAATTTTAGAGCTTGCAGGCTTCAGGCCTTTAAAGGTCATCCAGTCCAGGCCTTTCCACTTTGCTGCCCAGAGAGACTTGTCTATTGTCCTGCATCTCATAAGTGAAGAGCCCAGGGCTGGGATTAATGTTCTCTGACCCCAAGCCTAGTGATCAACCTCTCCTCCCCCGTACCATCCTGCCTGGAAGCCCAAAGGGTAGTACAGTCTTCCATACACTAAGTTGCTCTTCATTTTATATCCTAAGGACCATACTAGGACCAAAGGGTGAAAGCTTAGATAATCATTTACCTTGAGACATGCCTTAGGATTCAAACTATCTTCCTGTACTTTCTCATACAGTCCTTAAAATGACACTGTCCAGATAGTATTAACCCATCCATTTTATAGATAAGGACAGGGAGACCCAAAGAGATGAACTGGTTTTTCCTGGCTAAGATCACATGACTAGTAAGTGTCAGAGGCAGGAGCAAGCTCATTTCATTCCCACATTCAAGGGGGAAGATGTAGGTTCATCCTTAGAAAGACCTTCTCATCAGTCAAAGCTCCCCAATAATGGCAAAGGCTGTTTTACTGGAGACTGAGCTCCTCATCACTGGAACTTTCTAGAAGAAGCTTGACTTCTCTGTCAGGGAGGACACAAAATGTACTTTCACACTGTTCTGGAGGTTGAACTAGGCCATCTCCAAGATCATCTAAGAGACAACACAAGCACAGGATCATAGATTCAGAACAAGAAAGAACAGCTAGGTGAGAAAACTGAGGGCCAGAGACATTCAGTGATGTCCATGGGCTTACACAGGTTATATGTAGCAGAGGTAGAATTTGAATCTAGGTCCTCTGACTCTACTGCACCAAACCGCATCACTTATGGTCTAGCTCTACAAGAATGCTGCTCCTCTCCCCTCTGCTTCAGTTGGAGCACTGATCTTACCCAAGGCCCTTCTCTTCATAGCCATTAACTTTGTTGTTTTCTTTTCTTTTAAAGAATCTACTGGAACCACTCCAAATATTGATATCAGATCTGCTTTCAAAAGAAGGTAACTTCAAATGGGCATCTTGGGAATGCATACGACTCATGTAATAACATTGGATAGGATAAAGGCCTGTATTTCCCTCTCCTCCTCACTCTGCAAACCACTGATAGGACTCCAGTCACTGGTGTCACATACCTTCCATGTGTTCAAGGCTAGATTAACTAGAGGGCTAGTGATAGAATTGGCCTTGGGGTGGACTGGAGGGCTATGTCAAATTTAATGTTTGATCAGTCTTAGCTCTTAGCAACTTGCTCCACTCAAACCCAAGGATCATATTGGTCTTCAAAAGACTCAGAGTTTTTCTACCTGAAACAGATTTGTTTCTCAGGTTATATTATACGATGAGCACACACACACACACACACACACACACACACACACACACGCACATATGCATGTATAAAAATTTTAACCATTGAAAGGCTGCTCCCCTCCACAGTGCTTCTGGCCATCATGTAGAGAATGAAAACATCTTTATTTCTTTTTTTTCCTTTTTTGCTTAGTGACCTTAGCTTAGTGACGGGGTAGAGACTCAGTTTGCCCAAGAGCTGCTTAAGTACTATAAGCAGAGCTTGTGTTTACACAACTCTTTAAGGTTTGCAAAAGGCTTTACATATATATTACATATATATTGTCCCATTTAACCCTCACAACAACCCCCTCCCCCAATGAGGCAGGTGCTATTATACCCATTTTTCAGTTGAGAAAACTGAGGCACAGAGAGGTTAAGTGACTTGCCCAGGGTTATACAGCTTGTGAGTATCTGAGCTGGCTTTAAATCCAATGTCTCCTGACTCCAAGGTGAGTTCTTTTTCTACTACCACACTATCACCCAGTAGCTGGGAGATCCCTAGACTGAAGGACTTTAAGAAATTTTCTTTTCCTATCTTTTTTCTATCTCCCTAAGCTCAGGAGTTATTAGATTGGATTATAGATGAAACTGCCTGTGATACCCCTCAACATCCCTCAATATGAAGTACACTGTTTGTTTAAGTACATTGTTTAAGTCAAGCTCCTCTGGGACATCTTTGGGACAAATTTACTCCTGGTTCAATACTGGAGAAAATCCTTCTTATTTAAGTTAAAGTGTCCCCTACTAGTCATGTTGAATTGATCGTGTTGACAAGCAGCTTCTGAGAGGCAGACAGGGTCAGAGCAGGTCAGAGGGCAGTTGGGTGCCTACTAATGGGCGGTCAGCTATGTGACCATTTTTTGTGCTTTTCTAGGGAGCAGTGACACGAGTGTTAGTAACCTGCTGTACGACTAGAGATTCTGTCTATTTTTGTCTAGTTAGTTGACATCATAAGAATTTCCCCAGGCTGCTTTGGGAAGGTTAAACCCCTGCCAAGTTGGGGTCAAATAATCCTGTGCCAATTGGAAAATGATTGTCTTTTAGACATGCCTTCTTGCCTTCAAGGACTTTCTTTCAAAAATAACCTAGTTACGTAAGCAAATCCAAGAAACCAGTATATTAAAAAAAATATATTGGAGTCATGCATAAAGTATGGGCCAGGGCTTGATTCATAAGGTTTAGAAACGTGTTTCTTTATTCCTTCGTACGTCCATATATTATTTCCTTTACATGGCATAAGATAACAAAGACTTGCCATTTATGCTGCTTTTCATCTAAAGACCACAGAGCCTTCAATGCATTTAACAAGCTCATAACTTATATGTCAGAAAGCCCCCTGCCCCAATACATGGCCTGCCATGGAAATTGGCATCATTTAAATATTGCATCGCCCAAATTAGAGTACTGAATAGCAGAATGAAAAAAAAAACCCAGAGTCTGACAAAACATAGGCACCTAATACGATTTTGGCAAATGTAGAAGGGATGAATAATAATCTGGTCAAAATATATGGATTAGAAAGGAGCTTAAGTAGTTTGCAGAAGGAACTCACACCACAAATAGCCCTGCCCCTTATTCCTTGACTGATGGGAGTTAATTTGATATGGTACTCACTCTTTAATCAAGTTAATGTTTTGCCCAATGTAGCATCTGTATTTTATGCATTAAACCTAAAAAAAGTTATCTTGAATTAGAATCTTTGTTTCAAAGCAATGAAAAAACTATGATCAGACATTTTTAATTTATTTTTTGTTTTAAGCATACTTGCCCTTCTGCTACCTCAGTCAATGAAAATATGAATGTTTAATTAATGAACCAACACATGAAATAATACTTACTATTTCCTCATAATCCTAGAGACAACTTTCTTTTTCCCTTTTGGAAAAAATGACATTGGAACACTTCAGGTCCTCATACCCTTTAAGCAGGGCATTGCAAAGGTTTGCCTCAAAAAATAGCTTGTATTCTGAATAGGTTTATTCCATACGGAAGAGAAAAAAACCTAATATACGAATTTATGTTCTTGGAAATATAGAAATGTGCATACCTCAGAAGGGCCTTTCCTTGCTCCAAATGTTTGCTGTTAATTTAAAATAAATTTTTTTTTGGAAACGTGTTTTTTTTCTCGAACTGTTATAACTTGTGTATTGTATGCACACTGTTTTTTTTAACCCCACAGACGCTTTCTTAGAAAACTAAAAATAACATTTGTAAACAGCAGGAAACAAAACCTCCATTTTAAATTTTAAACATGTAAGTAAATGGTACCATTTTGATGTTAGTTCTTTAGCTTCTGCTCAGTCTCAGTTCAATCTCTAGTCCAAAAGGTGACTGCATGCCAAATCCAAGATGCATCCTTCTATAGGAGATAATTTACCAAGTAAATAGTAGAAGCTTCATTGTCGACTCAGTGAAGCCCAAAGAAACTGATTCTTTACAGGCTTAAAAAAAGAAAAAAGAAGAGTAAATATTGCTGCTGTAACCAAAAAATGAATTAATTCCTCTATAAAACCAAAAGGAATGCATCTTTAAATAAGCTACCCTCTCTCTCCACCTTGGAAGCATACATAACGTCAGATTTTTTTCTTTTGAACATGTCATCCAAGTCATCTACTCATTGACACCACCAGGGTAACTTGGGCTATGAGGCTTTCTTCCATGTATTTGACATTGGTATTCTTTGGAACAAAGTCCATCTCTGTCTCCCTGCATGACAGAGATCACCAAAGTCCTTTGTCTTGACCCCAAAGTTGCAAAAACAGAGTACTTTCTGTTGGTTGGCTTGAATGCATTTGTGTTACTCAATTATAACACAAATCTATGCAACTTGATATATATGCAATCTACAGAATATGGGTACTTTGCTGAGTCTGTGATCTCATCTATGTGAACCCTCCTTCCCATGATGCAAATCACAGAAACTGTTCTGAAACTGGAGCATAACACAAGTCCTTGTGTTGACTTTTCCACAAGTGTATCTGCTAGAAATGGAAACTGTCCCTTGTGTGAAAAAGAATACAAGTTTGTGTTGTTTTTAGTCCTGTTCCTGGTGTGCCAAAAAATATTGCATATACGTTCTCTCTCGAGTGTTTGCAATGGACAGTGGTCCTTGTCTCAGTGAGTAAACACCGGTTTGCTTTTCTTTTATTAACAACAGTGGTGAAGGACAAGAGGATGCAGGGGAACTTGACTTTAGTGGTCTCCTGAAACGTAGGTGAGCACCAATGGCGAAGAGAGGAGCTGTGTGCTGGAAACTGTTAGCTTCATGCACAGAAAAGTCAAGTTTAAAATGAATGGTCTTTCTCCCTAACACGTTTTGCTTGGAAAGTATAACAGTATTAACTAAGAAAATAGAAAAAGGAAAGAATTGCCTATTCATTTGAAAGATTTCAGTAAATGCTTTATATGTTCAAAAATCTTTTGAAAAATTCATCTGTGAAATCTCACATTTTTACTGTCTGGGGATGGGAAGATGTGAAAATCGAGACTGATGTAGATAGATCTCTGTTATGTATCACACAGACCTTAGGATGAGCCACTAGCCTAGAAATCCAGCTGTAGAAGATCTATCACCTCTGGGTAGTCATCAAAACATAGGGTATTAACTCAGTACCTGGCCTTTGATAAAAAGCTTAATTCACTTAGATTTTTAGGATTTTACTAGCATCTCTAGTTTCCCTTGCATTTAATCATTTTCAAGATGCTTTACAGAGGTGATCTTCTTTGATCCTCACCTTGGCCCTAGGAAGTTGGCAGGTCAGACAGACCAGATGGACCAATTCGTGCACAACTGAGACAGCCAAGGCTCAGAGAGAGACACAGCTAGATAGAGAAGAATCCTAGATCTCCAGACTCCTAATCTCGTGCTCCTTTCAGGACCCTGCCTTTGCCACAAGATCAGATATTATTGGTCGTGGTAATACCTTTTGGTCAGATTTGACAGAAGGTGTAGCTCCTAAAATACCAACATTGGACATGAAAGGTTCTGGCAGACTTTCACACCTTTCTTTGGATCATGTCAAGTGGAAGAGAAAGAGTCAGCATATTTCTTATCTACTTGTACAAAACCTTGACAGTTTCAGCATGGACACAAGTAGGATCATAAATATGAGGTTGGCAGGGTCCCTAGAGGTCATATAGTCCAACACCTTCATTTTACATAGGAGGAAACAGAGGCTCAGGGAACAGATGTAGCAAGCAGCCAATCTGGGATGCAAATCCAGGTCCGAGGCAACTATTTTTTTTATATTTATACTTTACAAAAACACATTTGTAAGTGACCTGGGAGGAGACCTCCCCAATGAGGGCTAGGTTGATCATGCTAAATTAACAATTCAAAAGGTTGATTGTGACTTTCTTTTTTGCCTTAAGGTCAAACCTTGTGCTTTTTCTTCTATTAAAAAAAAAACACTAGAATTATCCAATGCAATTTTACTTGAAATGAACTAAACTTGTGTTCTCTCTTTTAACTCTTGCTCTAGATCAGCAGTTCTCAACCTGTGGGTCATGACTCCTTTGGGGGTCGAATGACCCTTTCACAGGGGTCACCTAAGACTATTGGAAAACACATATTTCCAAAGATCTTAGGAACCAAGACACCACTCCTCCATCCGTCTCCAGGCGGGTCCACCCACATGCAGATACACCCACACATGAGTATTAAAGGGTTGAGGCATTAGAAAGGTTGCTCTAGATGCTACTCTGAACCTGCCCCCTAAAGGTTTTTGGATAGGGATTTCACAGAATCTTTTTCAATAAGCAACCCATTGGTATAATATTTACCACTTATACACTAGGCCTGAACCATCAGGATTTTGTACCAGGGGGACAAAATTTAGATAACACACTATGACCTAGTTACTAAACCTTCTTGTCTACTCAACTGAATTTATCCTAATTGCTTCCATTGTTTTCACATTCTGAATTACAAAGTTGATTTGAGGCCACTTTTGTGGTACTTGTCCCAGATGTGCTGCTGTTCCAACACCAAGATTGCTAGTTACAGTTTCTCCATTTATTTAATATTTATAGACTACTATGCTAGGTAATATGAGGAATACTAAGAAACTTAGGATATGGTCCCTGCCCTTAGGAAATGTATGATTTCATCCAAGATGTCAAGACAAAAACATATGAAAAAATTGAACAACAATACAAGATAGCTTATGACAAAGTACTAAATAAAGAACATAATTTGATTTATGAACAATAAAAAATCTTTTAAAAAGGAAACCTGGCCACACCAGGTATTTGTAGGGGCAAAGGAAAGTATTATCAAGCTGCATAATCATAAAAAATAAGTGAAAAAGAAAAATGCCAGGTGAGGCGGGTAGTCTCCTGTTTTCATTCTCTTCACATCCCTAGGATTTTTTTTACTTCATCAGTTAGACTGATATTGTCATGTAACATGCTTTACTAATATAATAATATATTTCGGTTGCTATTGTCTGTAAGTTTTTCTACGGCTTTGTGAATTGCATGCATTTTCATCATAAGATATGGTTGCCATTTCTGCTTCTCTATTAATGTATAAAGTAAAATATCATTAGCATCAATTTTGTTACAATCGAAATTTCTTTAAAATCAAAAGATCCCTAGACTTTGGGCTCTGCCCATAATATTTAATGAGACCAATTTTAGTGTCATTAAACCACATGGGTCCTCCATTAGGGTCTGCTCTAAAGAGATAGGGCCTATTATAGGTGCTTTAATACTTTATGCAAAAACAAACAAACAAAAAAACAGTTAATGGAACAGCCAAGTTATTTACAATTTATGGAGGTGGGATTCTTTTACATAAGTCCAACCTAAAAGATGAAATTTAAGGAATGTACATAAGAAATATTATTTTTTTTCTCTACTCTTGCTTGAAACAACAGAGTAGAGCTAGAACAAATGGGTGGAAATTTCAAAGGGGCAGAAGTGAAGCTGATATAAAGAAAGAAAACCTTGCTAACAATTAGAAGCATCCCAAAGTAGAATGTGCTGCCTTGGTGAGTAGTGTATTTCCCCTCACTGGGGGTCTTAAGCAAAGGTGACTTACGACTAGAGGACTTCCGAGGTCCTCTCTGGTCCGACACTCTGTGACTCTGGTAAGTAGATGAGCTGAGAAAATGTAGTTAGAGTAGTTTTAAGTACTGTAACTATAAGTGGAAGTGATCTGGACTTTGTCCCAGGGTGCCAAAATGTAGAAGGAGCTAATAGTGATTGTAGTCCTTTGGCAGCTCACAAATTACTGAGCTTAATCTCTAGTTAGTAAGAAAAAATCATTTCAAATAAGAAACTAGCAGAAGCCTGCTTCTTTCCTTTCTTGGGGTCATAGTCCAGCTGAGGGGCCCCCCAGCTGACCGTCTGACCCTTCCTCCTCCACCTATTTTGAGCAGCTTACTCTAGAGCTCTGAGTGCCATAGTCGGAAGACCCTGCTACTGTACTCATGTTCAGTTCAACAACAGCTTAGTGGTGGCTACTGTTCCTGGCCCCTTGTAATCCTTCAGCAGAATATCAGGAGAGGCAAGGAAGAAGAAAGTGGTTCTTGATATTTACAGCATTTACCAGCAGGTCTTAGAGTTTGGGAGTGGGTGGAAAACTGGTAAACTTGGCTATAAGAAACCACACCACGGATGCCGGTCTTTTCTTTATCAGCTTGTTAAAGACACAATCAGGAAAATCAAAGAATCACAGAATATAAAACCTGGAAGGGCCCTCAGAGATCATCTAATACAAGGATTCTTAACCTTTTTTTGTTTCATGGACCCATTGAGCAGTCTCATGAAGCCTATGGATCCCTTCTCAGAATAATGTTTTTAAATGCACAAAACTAATTATTTTGAAGTAGTTGTCAATTTTTTTTTAATTCGTGGACCCTAGCATGGGAACTTCTGATCTAGACCAAACTCTCTACTTTATGGAGGAGAAAACAGAGGCTCCCAAAGGGCAGGCTATCTCCCCAGAGCACCCCATTGAGTTCAGCATTATTGAATTTGACATTGACGCCCTAGATTCTTTTCACACGCAGCGGAATGGCTCCTTAAATGTACACATCTAGATGTGTATATTTTTAAAAAAAACAAGTCCAAATATACACTCAGGCTTCATTGTGACATTGATGGCATGCTGATTTTATGGCAGGCCAGTACCTATGTGTGGACCCTTAGTATGACTTATCATAGCAGTAGGCAATCCTCAAAGTGAAGTAATATTTTAGTGGCACCAATTGCTACGGTTTCCAGAGGCCTGTGACATTTTGACTTGGTGCAGGGGAAAAAAATAACATATACATATACATATATATATATATATATATACACACACACACACACACACACACACACACACACGCACATTTTTGGTTGCAGTTCTCCAAATCTTCCAATTCCCCAAATCTTCCTGCTGAAAAATTCAGAGGATGTGTTTATGACAAAGACTTCTTACAAGCTATAGATCTGGGGAATCTTTTAAATGATTACCAATGTCCCAATCTCAGAACAATTTTCTCATAAAGCTTTCCAGTTTCCCTCAGTTAACAGACGGGCTGTAACCATTGTTTCAATAAGCTGAATGTAAGGGCTCTGGCTTTAGGATTTTGAGGACATATTCTCACATCACCTTGACCAAATCTTATCTGGACTTCCAGAGACAGAGCTGCCCTATTGGGAAGTTCCTTAATTTATACTTGTAATTTATCTGCTGCATTCCATTTTGCCAGAAATTTATAGCAGTGTTCTCTCCCTAGTCTGCTTAGTGAGTGTACTAAAGCTCTAAGTAGAAGATCAAGCCTACCAGAAAAAAGTCAGAGGAGTAGGTAACCCAGCTCCATGTAAATAGAAGTCCCCCTCACCCAACCCCTGCTACATTCTAGTAGCTCCCAGTGCAAGAATCATGGGATACATCTATGAGAAACTCTGGAAGAAATATAATTGACATGGTTAATCGTATAAGAGCATCTATCAGCTTTTACATTGGTTTCCATGCTGCTTTGATTAAATTTCACCTAGGAAGAATCTCATCCAAACCAACATGATTCACAGTAAATAGCTGTAAAATCTTAAAGTAAAACTAACTGAGGACTAGACAGCATACAAAGTCACATAGAAACATTTAGCTGTTTACCCAAAGATGTGTTTCATCTTGAGCCAAGGTTCAATGTTGTTGGTCTCTATGAATGGGTAGATTGTAGACATGTCTATCCCACAGTTGAAGAGCTTCTTTAATCAGTAACCAAAGGTTTGTTGGAACCTTCTGGTCTTTCATCACTTATGTGTCCACATCAAAAAGTCACTTGCCTATTGACCATAGAACTACAAGAGAATGATAGCATCACAGGCCATGATGGAAGCAGAAACTTTAAGCTTTATCCTTTTCCTGTGTTCCTTGCCTAAATGCTCATCCCTTTTAGGGAAATGCATTTTCCAGAGCACTTTTGTATCTATAATAAAAATTAAACTCACCAAAAATTTTAGTGTTGCCATTAGAGGATCAATTTTTACTGGTTGGTGTATAGAAACCCAGTTTGGCAAAGGTAAACATTTAGTGGCACTTCAATGTCAAGTGAGTCCTCTCTCCAAACCTGCCTATCCAGTGCTATTCTTCTCAATGCACTTCCATTAGTTCACCCCAGGGCTCTACCCAGTGTTTTGGGAATCATCTTCTGGATCTCTTAACATTGCATGGAGAACAGAAGAACAGGTGGGCTGTCCATAATTTCTCAAAATAATCACTTATTTAATTTTTTAAACTTGCTTTTATCAAATAAGTGGTTTTAAAACCAACACTTTTATAAATCAACATTTGTAAATACTATATGTGTGCACATACCTATACATATAGTAGGGACTAGCCCTTAGATTTCATTGTAGAGCCTTTGAGGGGCTCCCAGGGCACTAAGAGATTAAGTGACTCGCTCAGAGTCACATAGTCAGTCAGATACTGGCCTTGAACCTCAGTCTTCCTGACTCGGAGGCTAGTTCTCTATCCACTCTACCACATTGTTTTTCACGCATAATACTTATTTCTCTTTATTCTCTGTTAACATCAAAATCTTCTAATATTAAGTCCATTTTTAATGAATTCATTATTCAGATATGAACATTTAACCTCTTCTGGAGTATCACCACACTCAAGTTCTAATGAGGTATTATCAAAATAGCTTTCAAAAATTAAAACGGAGAAGAAAAAAAAGCAAGAGTAGAGTATTTGTAAAACAAAAAACATCTCTTGATATTTCAAAAAGGAAACTTTATGACCAGAAAAACTAAAACACTATTTTCAGTAAGCAATGGTGTTTCTATAGATCTGAAAGCTCCCCTAAAATTTAATTCAAAGACAATGAGACCAACTGTCTGCTTTAGTACCTCAGATCTTTGGTGGGAATTTTGGTATCTTATCTGTCAACATTCATCTCAGTCTGTCCCTTCTTGAAAGGACAATATAGCTACTCTACCCCGGATGGCTAACGCCCTTTGCCTTTGGTAGGGAAATCAAGCAACAGGAAGAAGAGCCAGAAATAGATGTGTGGGAGCTTCTGAAGAATGCCAATCCCAATGAATACGAGAAGATCGCTTTTCAGTATGGCATCACGGATCTGAGAGGCATGCTCAAGCGTCTGAAGCGCATGAGGAGGGTTGAGAAGAAAAGTGCAGGTATGTAGAAAGTAGAATTTCTTTTTCAAAAACCCATAATGTTCTTGGGATTTTTTTTTTGCTAAAATTAAAAGGTTAAACCAAGTAGACAGAAGCAAATGATATATGGAGCTGATGGAGGGGAGGGGAGAGGCAAAAATTAACTGAAATTAACAGTGGAACTGATCATTAACTCCTAAAGGCAGTGTTTTTGTATTATTCTCCAAGGTTGCACAGGTACAATTCTTTCCCTGTTGATGCAGAGCTTACTTTGAGAATTTGGAGTCACAACCATAAATCCCATTCCAATTATGCTTTAAGAAAGTCATACCAATAGTATTTATATATGCTATACCAGCATGTTTTGATAGAAAGAGCCCTGGCTTGGGAGTCTGCGGTCCCAGGTTCTAATCTCACCTCTTATGCTTACTACCTATGTGACCTTGGGGAAATCATTTGACTTCTTAGGGTCCCAGTTTTCTCATTTGGAAAATGAGAGGGTTGGATTAGATCATCTCTGAGCTCCCTTCTAACCCAAGATCTACAATCTGGTTTACAAATGAAGCTCAAAGAGTAATTTGCCCAGGATCACACAGCTAATAAGTGTCAGAAGTAGGATCTGAACCCAGATTTGTCTGGCTCCAAGTCTAGCCCTCTACATACCATGTTGATAGAATTCATCTCTGTGTGAAACTCTGGAAAATGCCATTGGTTGTAAAGAAAGTGCAAAATCATGTTAATCAGATTAGAGGGGATTATGCTGAAAGAATGAATGTTTCCTCTCATTTTAGCCCCTTTTAAATGTTTACATTTCTGGGGCTCTCACTCTGGGAGACTCCAGCACATTTTCAAAGCAATGTCTCAAGGTCACTGAAAAGACAGTTTCTTTCCTTATTTTACCTTTTTTTAAAAAAAAGTATATTGTTTCTTTTTCAAGCCTCAGTTTTTTAAAGTGTGTCTGCATTGCATATACAAATAAACATTGAAACTGAAAGCTTGTTTTGAGGTTTGACAACTGAGTATGTAAGATACAAAAAGAAATTGTCCTCTGGTGAGTCTATTTACCGGCGCTCTCATTGTTAGTGAATCTATTTTTCCTATTTAAATTCTTGGTCCTCACACTTTTTTTTCCCGTTTCTAATAATCCTCCGTCTTCCTTTCCTCTCAGCTTTTTCCAAAATTCTTGATCCTGCCTACCAGGTAGACAAAGGTGGTAAAGTCAGATTTGTGGTGGAACTGGCAGACCCAAAGTTAGAAGTTAAATGGTACAAAAATGGTCAAGAAATCCGACCCAGTACAAAGTAAGTGTTGAGTTCAAGGATGCTGATGGGACCCTGGGTTTAGATTTGGGGCTGGGGGCTGGGGGGCCTCCAAAGCCGCTTTGCCGATGAAGAGGCGAAGAGGTCTGAAGTCCCTTACTTGAGATCACCCAAGTAATCCGTCTGAACCCTGGCCCTGTGTGATGCTACTTGTGAATAAAATAATAATTTGACCTCACACTGCTTCGTGTTTCAGAGGGCAGGCATTTATCTGTTGTAATAGCCACTGCCAAAAGGTATGATGACAAGTGGAAACTGGAGGCCAATATTTTGGCACATTTGGAATTCTGGTGTTGTGTAGATAAAACATATATATACAGACCACGGTTCTTACTCTTCAGCTTCTTGTCAGCCTTCACAATACCTGATTCATCAACTGATGCCTTTAGGCATGTTATGTAAGTGGAGGCACCTTGATGTAGTGAGTGGGTCGGTCTTAGAGTGTGCAAGACCTGGGTTCTGCTGACAAAGGCCTCCCAGTGCCCCAAGCAATCCTCTGAGAGTATCAGTGAGAGAGAAGAAAATCAACAGGTGTTTTCTATGCCAGTAAAATTTCACGTGTGGACCCTATCCCAAAAGTGAATAACAAAATAAAGAATTTGTGAGATATAAGAGGGGGAAAGGTGAGATGTTTCATAAAAATCTGGGGAATTTGTGATCCCAAGGCAGGACATCAGTGAGTAGACTGAGTTCTGGGCTTGGAGTCAAGAGCACCTAGATTCAGATCATGCTGGTGAAGCAGCCCAGCCTTGTGAGGATGGGCAAGTCTTTTCACCTTGACCAAGTCTCAGGCCACCCTCTAAAACTTGTTAGTCAGTCAAGAAGCATGTACTGAGTGCCTACTGTGTGCCAGGCACTGTTCTGAGCTGAGATTGCAAATACGAAAAGAAAGCCCTGAAGTAGTTTACAATCTAATGAGGGAGTAAGACATAGAAAAGGAAGCTGAAGGCTGTGGGGAGAGGGAAGATTCTGGGTCTGAGGGTACCACGAGCAAGTCTAAAGGAAACAAAAGGATGGCTAGCCTGCGTGCTTCCTGAAATGGAGGTTCTGGGAGGTGCTGTGCTCCCAGCAGAGGGAGAGGCCCTGGGGCAGCTGCTGCAGACCAGGGAGGTAGGAGTTTCAGGGTGGACATGCTTTTGCAGGATAAAGAGTTTCCTGTCAATGAAGTCAGTTCCCAGGTGAAAACATTCATTATCCTTGAATATTATGCAGCATTCATGTCATGAATGAAAAGTCAAAAGAATAGGCTAAATTTCAGTGTTCAGAACTGTTGAATGTAAGAAGTTTGCACTGACTAACTTGTTTTTTAAAATTATCATTTTGAGTCAGAACAAAAGAAAAAGTCAATTTCACTAAACATGAATTTTTTCCCATTCCTTTCTAAAACAGATACATCTTTGAGCACAAAGGGAACCAAAGAATCATGTTTATCAATAACTGCCAGATGACAGACGATTCTGAGTATTACGTGACAGCTGGGGATGAGAAATGTTCCACAGAACTCTTTGTAAGAGGTAAAATTACCTAAATCACACTAATTATTTTTTGTTTTAAAGCAGCTGCTTCTCTTTCTGCTTGGGTTAATGACCTAAGAATTCCTCCTTCAAGCTACTATTTTGACTCATATATCCTGGGTGCACTGGAACTAACTTTAGAAGTCAGGATCTTAAAGATTATACAGGCTGCAAGAAAGACCACTGGTGTCAGTTTGAGGAATTCATTCAGATGTCCTCCAGGTCTTTGCTTCCTAAAAAATGTATGGTGACCTTCTGACCTGTTTGAACAGCTGTTTGCTGATGTCCTTCCTGCATTTCTTTGTCTTCAGCAACATCCTCTCTGCTTTTCATAGTTATTCCTGCTCCCCATCCATAGACCAAAGCCAAGAAATGGAGAATGTCTCTGGAGAATAATTAAGTAGAGAAGAGGATTCCAACCGCTTCACATTCCAACAGGAAACGCTAAAATTTAAAAATATCTCAGTCACACAATTTGGCATCTAAAACTTTACTTCAACGAGGATCCTGGAGTTTTGAAAACAAACTATTTGATCTTTATAGCAAAATTATGAAAGTTCTGCCCTTGAGAGAGCAGAGATTGTTACTGAAATGTGACACAGAGAGGTGATTGCATTTCTACTTGATAAAATAAGTCCTTGGGTTTCCAGAGTAAATGTAACCTCATATCCAAAAACTATTTGTGTTGGGCTTTACTTCTCTCCCCACCCTGAGGTGGATCCAGTATATCAGGCCACTCCAATAAGTCTGTAGGTATGTGCAGTCTGAAAAAGATTGATAACCACTACTAACCAAATTTGTCTACTGTCTTTGGTTCTCATAATCAAGAAAACTAGGTTTAAAAAAAGTTAATTTTCTTCTGTGAAATAAGAATATGGACCATAGAAGGAATACCCCTAAGGCAGCATGGTACCATGAGTTGATAACTCAATATGAAGTCAGAGGATCTGGGTTCAAGTCCTGATTCTGCCACTTATTCCCTGTGTGACATAGTTACTTAACCCCTCTGGGTCTCAGTTTCCTCTTTTGTAAAAGGAAAGGATTAAATTACATGGCCTCTGAGGTTCTTTCCAACTCTAGGAGGCCCATGATCCTATAGACCAGCAGTTCTCAACCTGTGGATTATGTTCAATTTGTAACAATGAAAATACATTTTGCATATCAGATATTTACATTACAATTCATAACAGTAGCAAAATTATAGTTATGAAGTACCAACGAAAATAATTTTATGGTTGGGGGTCACCACAACATGAGGAACTGTATTAAAGTGTCACAGTATTAGAAAGGTTGAGAACCACTCCTCTAGACCCTTATTCATTCATACCATGAAAATCTGGCTACATGCCCATCTATGTAAGCTTAGGCTTTCCCTTACCACCAGTTTTATTAAGGAAGAGATAAGTGATCAGCCCCAATACAACATGAAAACTTCTAGAAGGCTGTCATTCACCGAGAGACCATTTGTAGGGTGGTACTATTTGAACCCTGTTCCAGGATGAATACAATGGTGTACTCTCTATTCTCTTTACAGCAATTTGCACTCAGAATGGAAAACTTGAAACCTCTTGCCATCCTGGGTTCTTAACCTGGGGTCCATGAGTAGCTTCAGAGTGGCCCTGAAGTTGGATGGTGAGGGAGTGGGGGGAAATCACATCTTTATTTTCATTAACCTTTGGTTTCCTTCATAATCCTACGTATTTTCTTTTATACATTTAAAAACTATGATTCTGAGAAGAGTCCCTAAGCTTCACCAGACCATCGTGGGGGGGGGGGGGCTCCCAAGACACAAGAAAGAATATGGACCCCAGATCTAGGCTAGTGGTTTCCATTGAATTTTAAAGATTTTTTCATCAGAAATATTGACCATAGAAGTCACTTTGGGAACACAAAGAAACTCTTCTCTTTCTCTTTATCTATTATATATAAATCTGGATTCAAGTCTTGCCTTTGATACATGCGGACTTTGTGACCCTAGACAAGTAACTTAATCTCTCAGGGCTCTACGCAGTTCTCTAAAACTAAGTTGCAGGGAAGGTTCTGACCTACACTGGAATCTCCTTCCACCAATTGAATCATAGTTTATATTAAATCATAGTGTAGCTCATCTCCCTGTCCCTACAATATGTCTACACCAGCTCAAAGGAGAAACCACTGATAGACAAGAGGGGGTAGGGGGTGTCATGTTCTTCAGGGCCCTCTAGGAGAGGCATCTGGTTGTTTAGGAATCAGAGGATGAAAGTCTGTGTGATGACTTTGGTTCATTTGTCTCTCACTCTAGAGCCCCCGATAATGGTGACCAAACAGCTAGAAGACCTCAATGCCTATTGTGGGGAAAGAGTGGAGCTGGAGTGTGAGGTGTCTGAGGATGACGCCAATGTGAAATGGTGAGCAGTCATTCTTCTACCTGAGGAGGCCTAGCCATTTTCAAATGGATAAAAATGAGAAGGCAAACAGCCTTTGGCCCACATGACCTCCTGGGAAAGTACCCCACCCTATAAAACCTCTCCATCCCTGGACCAAAGGAGGACTTCTTGGTACATCCCATTCTGGGTCTTATTTCTCAACATGTCAAAATAGATTCCCTCATTAAAACGGTGATGAAAGTTTGGGGGTCACTTACGTAACTCCCAGGACTGATGGCAGAGTATGCCACATCTGTGTAGACTGGCAGCCAAAAGTTTCCAGAAGCATTTTTGTAAATGAAAGGTATTGTTGCTCTTGGGAGAGATAGAAATAATTTCTTCCATGTTTATGCTGACATCTGCAGAACTGAATCCTGAAACTAAGATGATTTGGCCTAAGTAACACAAACGGTATAATAGGAATCCATTAGAGTAGATGCATTCTAGTGTGGAGCCAGAGCTCTATTTAAAGGGATCCTATCAGTGTCCTGTTTGAAAATGTGGTGACTGTAATTTTTAGTAGCGTTTTTCAAAAGCCACGTGTGAAATAAGGCTCTACTTATGAAGGGCCCAGATTCGGGGAATAAGAAGGTGATCATCCCCCTACTCTCTATCCTCAGTCAGTCAATCTCTGGGATACTGTGCTCAGCTCTGGCTGCCATAGTTTAGGAAAAGACACAGAGAAGCTGGGGAGCATCCACAGGAAGGTGAAATCTGGCCAGGTCAGGGAAGACAGTTGTATCTCAGGTATGGAAGAAGGAATTTAAGCACCATGATGTTTCTAGTTCTCCACGCATGATATGGACATTTTTCTCATTTTTCACCAAGGTTTAAGAATGGTGAGGAGATTATCATTGGTCCAAAGTCCAGATACCGGGTCAAGGTGGAGGGAAAGAAGCACATCTTGATCATAGATGGGGCCACCAAGGCGGACAGCGCAGAGTACTCTGTCATGACCACAGGGGGACAGTCCTCTGCCAAACTGAGTGTGGACCGTAAGTCTTCCTACTCTGCATTTCAGATATCCAGGACCAGATTGTTTCCCACTTTTGTCAATACTAATTATAGGAAATCAAGGCAGCATGCAGCAGTAGAAAGTATCCAAAAGACCTGAATTCAAATCCCAGCTTTCCCACTAACTACCTGTGTGATGTTGGGCACATCATTCATCTCCCTGGGGTTTAGTCTCCTCAGTTGTAAAAGGAGGGGGTTAAATCAGATGACCTCAGAGAGACCTCCAGCTGGGAATCTGTGATCATTGGGAATTTTCCAACTCTTCATTTTCTGCTTATGTCGAGGGAGGTCAAACTAGATTAAGTTTTAGCCAAATCTTTGTTTCACAATAGGCCAGGGTATCCAGCTTGGCACAGAACATTAAGTCATAGGGTGAAGACAGAAAAGACCAACAGAAAAGGATGGCCAAGGACTTTAAAAACAAAATGTCAGGGGCAGCTAGGTGATGCAATGAATAGAGTATTGGTCCTGTAGTCAGGAAGACCTGAGTTGAAATCCAGCCTCAGACACTCGACACTTAACTAACTGTGTGACCTTGAGCAAGTCACTTAACCTCAATTGCCTTGCCTTCCCCCTTCCAAAATAAAATAAAACAAAACAAAAACGGAATGTCACATTTTAAGGTTATTTCAAATATTACATATAGGATTTCCTAGCTTGAAGAGAGAAAAAGTTGCACATAGTTATTATCAAGACACAGATTCTGCCCCTCTCATCCTATAGGGATTAGGGGGGGAAGAAATGGAGGAATTCCCTCTACCAGATCAGCACTTTCTCTGCAATTCTTAGCACCTTGGCTAGGCGGCACCATAGGGCACAGAGCACCAGCACCTGGAGTCAGGAAGACCTGAATTCAAATTCAGCTGTGTGACTCTGCTTGCCTCAGTTTCCTCAACTGTAAAGTGGGGATAATAATAGCACCTACCTAACTCTCAAATAAGACAATAATTGTAAAGTGCTTAGCACAGTCCCTGGTACATGGTAGCCGCTTAATAAATGTGAACTGTTATTATTTCTACTATTACTACTACTAATAATTTATGGTCTTGGAGAGGTGCCTAGAGCACTGAAAGGTTAAGTGATTTGCTCAAGGTCACAGAACCAGCCTGTGTCAAACCTGGGTCTTCCTGGTTCAAGGCCAGTTCTCCATTCATTAAACCGTGCTGCTTTTCACGTTCCATTTTCCCCACAGAAGACCTTGATTGTCCTGAGGATAAGGAGTTTCACTTTTTTTACATTTGTATTCCGAGCCCCTGGGTCAAGTGCCTGGCTCATAGTAGGTGATTAGCTCGTGTCTGTTAAAGGGCATGGTCCAGCCAAGAGGCCTCTTCTGAGGATGCTCTCAGAGCTCATGTTCAGCAGGATGAACACCTTAAGGAAAAGTCATGGCCCAGCTGACCATAATGTTACACATCAACCCTATGTTACTCAGAGAAGAATGACATCAGAAACAGCCCCTTGACATCCTCCTACCTCTCTTGGCTCCCATCACTTTATATATATTATCTTAATTATTGAAAAGAAGTCTCTATGTATAGATCAGGCATGACAACACTGCCATCAGGATTTTATAATAACTGCTTCAGCCACAGGCTCTTCTGATGTGTCCATGCAAAACAGTAGGCTTTGGGAGGTTCTGTCATCAAGACCAGTCCATAGTTTTAGTCCTGCATTTTTCCATTTTATCCACTTCTTTAGTGAGACCCCTGAAGATATTGCAGCCATTAACAGACTTAACTGTGAAACTTGGAAAGGAAATCTGCTTGAAGTGTGAAATCTCTGAAAACATACCAGGGAAATGGACTAAGAATGGTCTGCCTGTTCAAGAAGGTGAACGTTTAAAAGTCATCCACAAAGGAAGGTAAGCAATCCAAGACAAGCCTTCATTAACACCCTCTTCCTGTGCCTCACAGAAATGAATGTGGGATTTGAACCCATATCCAAATATGGTATTTTGTTCAATGCACCATGACTGGGGTCTCAGAAGTTATACCACTGAGGCATGAGTTCTGGAGTTCCTACCAAGCCAAAAAGGCTTTCATTGAAGTGTGTATCTCCTTTCCAAGGACCTGACTAGTTGTGTTCAAAGAGATTCATCACTTGGCTGGCTGAGAGACTGACTTTTCAGCCATACCAACTAATGGAGAACATCTAATTAGATGTTGAAGGGCTAGAATCTGTATTGGTAGAGAGAACCACCAACGAAGTCACGGTTCCATGAAGTATGGAAGATGTATTATCAGGCTACGTTCTCTAGTTTTACTTGCACTAATTATCTCTTGCTAATTATTCCCTAACAAATAAAGCCTTCGTAAAGGATGACAGATGAACAGGGAGTTGGGTAGATTGGAAGTAACTAGAAGGACCATGGAAGGACGTGGACAAGACTGAATGGGAGCAGGAGGGATGGGCAGTTTGAGATATGTGAACTACTAGAGGGGATTCACAGCATTCACAAGGATGTCACAGATCCATGGCCACAACGTTCAAGTATGAAATAACTAAACAACAAACTCAGGCCTATGTAACAGGCTGGCTGAGGGTACTAAGGTCATAAATTGTACATAATCCAGAACTATGGCTAAAAATGGGCAGCCAAAGAGAATAATCAAGGTCCAAACTTCTGTAGCCTGTCTGAGCTGAGCCAGTCAGTCCGATCATGGCCAACTCTCCATGACCTTTGGCTCTACATAGAGTCCAATCCCTGTATACTGGTGTGTCTGTCCTTCGAGGGCTAGGCCAGAGGCTGCTCCCTCCATGAAGACTTCACAGAAACCACTGTCAAAACCACTCCCTTCTTCCTCTGCCTTCATAGAGCACTTTGTGCCTGTTGTGTTCTTATTACTTCTTACTGGATGCTAATAGTTAGTCGTGTATGTGTTGAACACTCCCTGTTAGCTTGTAAGCCCTAAGAGAACAAAGACTTTTATCTTTTCCTCTTTCTCCTTATTAAACATACAACCCAACACCTAGCCCAGGGCTTTGTCCAAAGAAGGTTTCTACTAAATAGTTGCTGAATAGGAAACTGACATCAAAGATAGTGGTGAGTTGGGACCTTTGAAGAGCCCAGATCACCCACTAACACATTGGAAGAGCTAAAAAAAAATGAACTAGAAAAAGCAATGACAAAGAAGACCAAAGAGAAATGACTATGAGCTCCTCCATCTCATCCAGGACTCAGATAGATGGTTGTTGAATGAATAAATGTTTCTGTCTCTGTAGAATTCACAAATTAGTGATAGCCAATGCTCTCATTGAGGATGAAGGTGAATACGTGTTTGCACCTGATGCCTACACTGTGACCTTGCCTGCCAAAGTTCACGTTATAGGTGAGTACACAACATATGCCATCACTGTCTCTAGATGTGGTTTTTGTTCCTTCTTTAGAATTTAAAAGTCTTTTGTATTATGTAAAATTTAAAGACAAAAAAAATTGATAAATCTAGTCAGGCTAGATGATGATGGACCTCAGATCTTTGACTCTTCTCTTTTCCATTAGAATGTGAGCTCCTTGATAATGGGAATTATCTTACTTCAATGTGTTTCCCCAGTGCTTAGCACAATGCTTTACCAATAATAAGCACTTCATAAATGCTCTATTCATCCATTCTTCCTCAGTTCCCTTGTTCAGTCACTGAGCCCTGTCTATGCAAGCTCTTCTATGTTTGTTGTATACATTCTTTCCATTCCATTCCCCAGGCCACCACGTAATTCAATTTCTTGTCATCTCTTACTTTAACTCTCATAATAGGCACCTAATTGTTCTCTGTACCTCTGGTCTTTTCCTCCCTCCAAACTAGCTTAAACATCACAGCAAGAGGTATGAGCACATCACTCTCCAACTCATAAATCTTCAGTGGCTCCCCATTGCTTACCAAGATAAGTGCAAATTTATTAGCCTGTCAGTCTGTATTTTGTCCCATTCTATCCTTCTAGCCCCATCTCTTTTCACCCTATTGACATACCCTAAGTACTAGTCTAATTGGACTACCTGCCATTTCCTGAATACATCCCCATGTCTCTGTTCTGACTCTTTAGGGTGGGATCCTCTTGGCGGAGGTGAGGGAATCTGCTGCTTCCACCACTCCCATGATCAACTCAACTCTCCCTGCAGTTACTGTTCTCTGTCTTCCCTTTCTACCCTGCTCTTTGGAATCTTTCTTTGTCATGGGGTTATTTTGAGTCAGAGAAACCTATATTCCAATCCTGGTTCTGCTATTTATTGTCTGTGTGACCTTGGACAAGTTACTTCTGCTTCCTATGCCTCAGTTTTGATGACCTCCAAGATTCCTTCCAGCTTTCAGTCAAGGATCCTATGATCCTTCATCTTTTCCTCTCACATTCCTTCCAGCTACTGGTACCCACTGAAGACAATGCATGTCTTGGCACCCTTTCCAAGGCTGTTTGCTACTTTTTTCACTCCATCTGACACACAGGGCCAGGAGGAGGAGTTGGCTCTCTGCTCTCCACGACTCAGCAATGCCATCTCCCAGTCTGGGAGTATCTTGAAAGGTAGTTTGTCTGAGTTAGAGGCAGCTAAGTGGTCTTACCATCTACCTCCTTATTTCTATCATGTTCTTTTCAGCCTTGGCAAAGAAAACAGAAGCAATATTAGAGTTGGGAAGTCTACCTCTCCTAAGTTGTCCTCCCTCATCATAGTTCAGTGAAAAGAACACCGGCCCTCACTGAGAGGCCTCTGCTTGTAAGCTCACCTTTGATGCTTGTGACCTGCAGGACCTTGGGCCAGGTCACTTCTGTTGCTCATTTGTTAAAGGAGGATGTTGTCCCAGACAGCCTCTCAGGACCCTTACCTCCTTGGATCCATAAGCCCATGAGCAACAGGATGAGGCCTTCTTTGATCATCTTTTTCCCAATAATGCTTTTTTTCTAAGTGATTTTTTGTCTTCACTATTCATAGTCATCCTGAGGTCATTCTGAAGTCTAGTGTTCTTGTTATCATTCTTATGGGACGGCGCCAACCTTTGTATTCATCCTCCATTACCTGCCCTTCTTCCATTTTCTAGATTTATCTTTTTTACACCAAAGTTTGTCAAAGAGCTCATTGTGTATACACTTTAGTCTCTTAAGATAACTTTCTCTTTTCTTCCTCATTGGAATTCTTTTTGCGTCTTCAGAATTTCTCTCTTGATAACTTCATATCCTTCCTGGACTGATGCCCCCTGAGTTTTAATCCATGCAATCCTACCTAACCTTTATCTGAGTCCTTTGAATTCTGTGCTCCCAAAACTTGGATATTGATCAAGCTGTGCCCAACTTTCCTTCCAAGCCTTCTAAGACTGAGTGGTTATATCTTCAACTTTGTCTGTCAGAAGCAATTACAGAGCACCAGTTCCCCTCTTCACTTCCCCTACCTTAAGAAGAACAAAAATACCTTGAAAGCAAACCTGTAATGCAATAGCTGTTTTTGTTTGGTTAGCAGAGAGAATACACCAGCAAAAAATGGGACAATTGGAGTCTCCCAGTAGCATTTCCTTAAGCCTGACTTGTGATCTCTTTCCTAAATCTTCCTGTCCACAGTGGTCATGATTCTATTCTTATGTCAGTGGGGCTTCTGTTTCTCCCTCCATTGGCATTCTCTGATCTGCTCTCCATCATTATATGTTACCTCCTTTGATTCTCACAGTGACTACTTGAGGTATGTAAGATAGCTATTAATATCATCATTTTATGGATAAGGAAACAGGTTTGGAGAAGAAGTTAAGAAGTTTGCCCAATGTTGAGTTACTAGGAGGTGGAGACCTGGGTGTTAGCACAGGTCTAACATTCACATTCCTAATCTAGAGTTCTTTTTTTTTAAGTTAATTTGTTTATTTTCAGTTTTCAACATTCACTTCCATAAGTTTTAAATTTTCTCACTCTCATTCCCCTCTTCTCTCCCCAAGACAGCATGCAATCTGATATAGGATCTACATATACATTCCTCTTAAACATATTTTCATGTCAGTCATGTTGTATAGAAGAATTAGAATGAATGGGAGGAACCATGAGAAAGAAAAAAACAAAACAAAAAATAATCTGCTTCACTCTGCATTCAGACTCCATAGTTCTTTCCTTGGCATTTTTCATCATGAGTCCTTTGGAATTGTTTTAGGTCCTTGCATTGCTGAGAAGGTCTAAATCTATCAAAGTCAGTAATCTAGAGTTCTTTCGAGAACCATGTCATATTCCATAAGACCTTGTCTTATTTCCATATGAACCATGCCTTATTATGTAATGCCTTGTATGCATTAGATATAATGATGGATCGGGGGCTCAGTGGTATGAGGGCTCCCTCTACCAGTGCACCCATCACAGGTTCCTAGATCTAGAATTGGAGGTACATTTAGTCTACCCCCTATTTCACAGATGAGGAAACTGAGGCCTAGGGAATTGAAGTGATGTGTCCAAGGTCACATAAGTCACAATGATCAGAGACAGGATTTGAACCAGGTCCCCTGACTCTAGGGCTAGCACTCAGTCCAAATGATCATGTGATATTAATAACTACATCTTATATTCAGATCCTCCTAAGATACACTTGGATGGTCTGGATGCTGACAACACTGTGACCGTCATTGCTGGAAGCAAACTTCGCTTGGAGATCCCAGTCAGTGGAGAGCCAGCCCCCAAGGCCCTGTGGAGCCGGGCAGACAAGGTAAAGCCCATTTCTTACAAGCTAAGCCTTTTATTAAGGGCTCCCCATTGATGGTTGACACAACCAATGAAACTTCCCTAATAACAAGTTACATTTAAATTAATTTCAGTGCATAACTAAACATTATAAAATATGCTCAAATTTGTATAGTGAATACATAAGAGATGAATTCCTTCTGGGATAATTAGGTAGCCCAGGGAAGAGAAAAGTCATATGATTCTCCCAGTGGTGTGGTTTTTTGTTTGTTTGTTTTTGGGTTTTTTTTGTTTTGTTTTTAGTAATTCTGGTTTGAAAAATAGCTGAAAAAAATGTATATTATGAGTTAAAAATGGGGTTTCATTTTAATCTGATCCGTTAACAAGTATTTACCAAATGCCTGCTTAGTTCCTGAAACTTAGACTTCATGTGGATTTTCTATGCCCCTGCTTCCTTACTCAGGTGATTTGCCTTTTGAAGGAAAATTCATTCTGTCAAACTAAAGGTATTACAGTCAGGATGAATTCCTCATTCAAATCCATAGGAGAAAGACTTATTCCTCCAGGGAGAACAGACCTAGTAGGGACAATCAAACCCCTACCCTGTGGATTGGACTAGATGCCTCTGAGGATCCTTCTATTGCTAAAATTCTGGAACTGTGTAATTCAGATGATCTCTTAATTCCTTTCCAGCCCTAGATTCCACAGAAAACAGATTTTATTTAATTTGACATTGGGTGGGATTTCTGAACTTTTCCCTTCCTGCCTTTCAAAGCATGGCTGCACCCCCAGCTGACCGCCCTTGAGCTCCTCCTGTCTGTCAGTACCAGGGACCTTAGCTTATTTGGGTTGTGGCCCCTCTGGCAGTCAGTCTGGCAAAGCCTATGGACCACCCCTTAGAATCATGTTTTTAGGTGATGTAAGGAAATGTTAAATTTCAGTTAAAGGTCAGTGAAACCAGATATAGATAGATAGATAGATAGATAGATAGATCAATCGATCAATTGATAGAGAGATTGATATATATATGTATAGATACACATATACACACATATATACATACACACATGTATACATATGTGTGTATGTGTGTGTGTGTGTATATATATATATCATATACATATATATGTATTTTTTCCATCTAAAAGGTAGACCCACAGTGAAGAAGCCATGATAGAAACCCTATAGGCCCTGGGGATTCCTTGCTTTCTTCAGTGCAGCTGCCATTTTGTTTCTGCATTTTCTCCCCAGGCTATTGTAGAGGGTGGGGGTCGGATAAGAGCAGAATCCTATCCCGATAGCAGCACTTTGGTCATTGATGTTGCTGAAAGGGAAGACTCTGGCGTCTACAACATCAATCTCAAAAATGAAGCAGGGGAGGCACACGCCAGCATCAGGATCAAGGTGGTCGGTAGGTTCTCTGGGGTGACCCAACACACCCTAAGTACAAGTTAGGCATCTCTGGTGGGCCCTGCTGCCTCAGAGCACCCAATGGGTCCTGGGCAGCTAGACTGTGGTTGTTTGTTACAATCTTTTTCTTTTCTTTTATTTTTTTTGGAGGGGGGAGGGGAAGACAGGGCAATTGGGGTTTAAGTGACTTGCCCAAGGTAACACAGCTGGTTTTTGTGTTAAATGACTGAGGCTGGATTTGAGCTCAGGTCCTGCTGACTCCAGGGCTGGTGCTCTATTCACTGAGCCACCCAGCTGCCCCTTGTTACACATCTTTTTAAGAAATGTGACCGTTTGGCAATAGTGGGATAGAAAGTAGAGTTGGAACTAAGGAGTCGTGGGTTCAAGTCCTGTCTCTGACAAATTGTTATTATTCAGTTGTTTTTCAGTCATATCTGACTCTTTGTAACCCCATTTGCGGTTTTCTTAGCAAAGATACTGGAGGGGTTTGCCATTTCCAGAGGGGAAAAAACGAGTTAAATAGGATTCAGTGACTTACTCAGGGTCACACAGCCAGTAAGTTTCTGAGGCCAGATTTGAGCTCAGGAAGATAAGTCTTTCTGAATCCAGGCCTGCTGCTCTATCCATTGACCCACCTAGCCACCCTCTCTGACAAATACCAGCCATGTAACTGGGAAAGTCACAAAGCCTCTCAGTGTTCTAAGTAGCTCTCTGAAACAAAGTTACAAAGGACTTGCCAGTATATATCAACAGAGAGAATTTCTACACCAGTGAAATCATATGTCTGTATAATAATAATAATTATTCAAACAAACAATTTGGTTTTCAAAGAATTAATCTTTATCTGGAATCTTTATCTCAGGCTGTTTTGTCATGGTGACTACCTTGGGCCCCTCAGGGCAGCCAGCCTGAGCCCCTGTGGAGCCAGGGGGAAGGCCAGAGGAAGAAGCTGCATGTAGTGCAGTGGGGGGCGGGTCTTGGCTTGGAAGAACTCGGAGGAGGGCGTGAAGATGTCTCAGTTCACTGTACCCCTTCTGTGCTGTGGGTTAATTGCCATTCTCCATGACATCTGTCACCTTCATTTTGAGAAACAGTCTAGTGGCAAAGGTGTGAAGGGACTTCGATTTGGAGTCAGAGACCCAGTATCGCCACCTCCAGTGTAAGGTAGAGAGACAGGGCACAGCCGACTGACCACAGGAGGAGGGAGCCTAGGAACGTGCGTTTGAATGCCGCGTCCACTGTTTATTAGCCATGACAGTGATCAAGGCACTGTATGTGTCTGGATCTCATTCTCCTCATCTGCCAAAAAAGAAAAAAAAGGAGAGGGGTTGTACTGTGTGATCACTAGGGGCCCCCTCTTCTCGCTGCGTCACTGATCCTATTACTTCAGGGATTAAGACTGGCAATTTTGGTCACTGGCGACAGCATCGCCAAAAATGCCTCTGTACTCCTTATCTTTGCCCTTATAATTTCATTAAAAATCTAATTACTGAACAAATATTCCATTCCAAATAGCTGGAGAGTAGTATCCATGATGGCCCTTGGGTGACTGTCACTTATCTGCTCAATGTATTTTCTGATTATATCTCTATCTGAACCTAAAAACAATAAAAGATGGTCTAGGATTTATCAATTCTTTGTTTCTCTGTCTTAATTTTGCTCTTAAATATTAAACCCCTTGAAGGCGGGGCCTCTGTCTTATTGATCTTTGCATGCCCCAGCATCTACCAGCGCACCTTGCATATAGGTTTCCTTTTCTTTCTCTCTCTTCCCTTCTCTCAGTTTCTCTCTGTCTCTCTCTCCCTCTCTCACCCCACCCTCTCTTCCCTCTCCCTTCCCCTCTTCAATGTTCTGTAGCACTTGGTCTGTCAGTTTCTCAGATGGGGCCAATGATTCTCTAGACTAGAGAATCTCCAAGCCTTAGATGCCATTTCCCTCAATCCTTTTCTTCTCATTGCTTCTCCCCTCCCCCTTTCTCAGGATTAACAGTTTTCTTGTTCAGTCTCTTTCCATTTACCACCCACACATTTGTCCCTTCTGGCAGATATCTTATTTTCCCCAGTCACTCAAAAGGGAAAGGAAGGAGGCAAGGGACGACGTTTCTTTTCATTTTCTCTCTCCCCTCTGTGTTTTGATTCCTTCTCCTCTGCTCTCTTCCTATTTACTGAAGTTAGATTGTTAACTGCATTTAGTATGCTATGACAAAAGTACTTTAAAAACATTTCTTATTAGTATGACTTTCATAGAAAAAGTTCTTTTCCACTTAACATTTTTCTGTCTTGTCTGTCACAGATATCCCGGATCCTCCATTGGCACCCAATGTGACAGATGTGGGAGATGACTGGTGCATAATGAACTGGGAGCCCCCAGCAAATGATGGTGGCTCCCCTATCCTAGGTATGGCCTCATGGGAAATCCATAGGACGATCAAAGAACTGGGTATGCTTTATGGTCATCACATCAGAGGTAGCATCTAAAAGTCATCACACAGAAGATAAGATGTTACATGACTTAAGATAACACTTTTCCATCTCCTTACTCTGGTACTGTTCTATGGAACAAAGGTGACCTGGGTTCTTGAAGGCCATGCTAGTGGAGCATAAAGGCCCACCAAGCTGGAAAGATTTTAAGTATGGACCCAATGCTTATTGTATATCTGTTATCTGAAGATGAACTAGAACTAAGATTATTAATTGTAATTAGCATTTAGTATTGTTTTCATTTGAATTATTGTAGTCATTGTGTATATTGTCTTGGTTCTTCTCACTTTGTTCTGCATCAGTTCATACAAGTCTTTGTACATGGTTCTCTGAATTTCTCATGGCACAGTAATATTCCATTACATGTATATACCACAATTTCCTTAGCCTCTTCCCAACTGACAGACACTCACTTGGTTTCCAATTGCATCTAGCCTGAAAGTACAAGGCCCATGGTGCTGTGGTTCATTTGTAGAGAAAAACCTGTCTTCCAGGAAGCTATTGTGTGAGACACAAAGACCCTACCCCAAACTGACTACTTGGAGACATCTCAAGGTGAAAGTGGAAAAGTTTCTTTATTAGAATCTCCCAAGAAGTGGTCAGTCTGACCAGTAGAACACCCAGAGGGAGGCAGCCGCTGTGCAAAAACAGAAACGTTAATTATGCTAGCTAGGTGGGCAAGGATGGAGTTAGGGAGGAGTTTAGGAGTGGTCAGTGCTTAAAGGGACATGCACTCTTTACATCAACTGCACAGGCGTATTGCCCACAATTCACTGGGACATCCCCCTGGAGGGTGGGGGCTACGAGGACGTGTGGTTTTTGCCTCAACATGTCTCTAGGTTACTTTTGGTCAAGGATGTTTGGGAGGATTGGTTTGATTGTTTCAAGAGGTGCCACATCTGGAAGCTAGACTGATTAGGGATTTAGGAGGTACCATATTGGGAGGAGTTTTCTCTTCTGATAATGTTGTTCAAGGTTTTCGGGTACAGCTGGCCATTTGGAACAAAGGAGGTCTCTAAACTAAGGATTTGTTTGTGAAATGCTTGGGTGATGCACTCATAGGTAACTGTATCTAGGTAGACTGCTAGCTCAGGGAAAAGACTTTTAAGCTGGGGCCAGGGGAGAGGCAGAGTTAATGCCTGTATGGCTGGGGGAAAATATGACTTTTACAACTTAATTGCACAAGCTTGTTACAAACTGATGTTACATACATAGGTACCTGAACACAAGTGAGATTTTTACAAACTGAGGTTACAGATAAAAGCTTCCCAGATCCTGTCATTCGCCTCTTGTACAGATGGGATCCAAATTCATTTGGGGACAAGGGATGAAGGTCTCAGCTTCCCAAGCTGTTTCAGGCTGAGAAAGGTTGTAGAGCTGTCCCTGCCTCACAGGGGTCCATCAGTCAAGGGGCTGGGGGTGGGGGGGTGGGGGGAGGTCTGTGGCCAATGTCCAGAACTTAGCAGACACCGGATTCAATGGGTGTTGGGTAGTGACTTTGGGCAGTGGTTGGTATTCAGCCTGAGCCGTCATCTGCAAGTGGAAGGTGCTGTCTAGAAGAGAAACAAATCTAGCAAAGAGATTAAACAGACAAGAGCCAAAAGAAGTAGGAGAAAAATTACCAGAAGTAGAGTGAGTATGGGCTAGTATAATCCATTACTCAGACTATTTAACTGTCCTTTCTATTTCTATATGCTACATAGACTAGGTACCTCATAAGATATTCTTCACTAACATAACTGTAGACCTTAAACAAAAGAGGTTCCTGACTTAAACCTCACAACTGAATAGCAGACATACATCACAAAGCTCATCTATCCTCTAATTATATTCACTTTGGAAGAAAGAGATACTTCAGAAATTGAATCTTT
>CM053581.1:416624190-416640095 GCA_028627135.1 Pseudochirops cupreus
CCCCCCCCCACTCCCCATGCAAAGCTCTTATTTCTGATTGGCACTTGTGGTTACTTTCCCTTATTTGGCAGGTGGGGTGACAAAGAACAAGGAAGCTCAAGCAGGAGGTTTCCACAGTTTTGTTTTTCCCAAAATCTGATTTCTAGTTTATCGAAACTGAGGCCTAAGGCTTCATGTACTTTAGCAGATAGTCTATGGATAGCCTATTTGAGAGACCACACTTCGTCCTACACACTATCTTTGCTCCCTGCATTGTGGCCTGGAGAGAGGCACTTTAACTCACATCTTGTTCTCCCCACCAGGATACTTTATTGAAAGGAAAAAAAAACAGAGCTCTAGGTGGATGAGGCTGAATTTTGATCTCATCAAAGAAACGACATTTGAACCCAAGAAAATGATCGAAGGTGTTGCCTATGAGGTCCGGATATTTGCTGTTAATGCCATTGGCATCTCCAAGCCCAGCATGCCCTCCAAGCCTTTCGTTCCCTTGGGTGAGTAAAGAGTTGTATATCACCCAAAATGTAATAATCATACTGAGCAGAATATGGCAACCATGATAGACAGTCAGGAAATGCTTCAAATGTAGCTCTCTTCCAGCTTTTGTTGAACACACACTTTGCACTTTGCACTGTGAGAAGTAGTGTTATGTAGTGGGTAGGGGTCTGAACTCGGCAAGTTCATACCCACTTTTGATTCTTACTGTGGCATCATAATTAATCTCTCTAATCCTGTTTCTTCATATGTAAAATTTTTTTTTAAAAACATACAATTTCTTATATCTGTAAAATATTCTCTCCCTATTTTATGAAGTTGTTGTGAGATTCCAATTTACACACACACACACACACACACACACACACACACACACACACACTCTTATTCATTCATTCGTTTATTTGCAATGCTAGGTTTGAAGTTATGAAAACCTCTAACATTTTTTAGCTCTATGATTACAGGCAAGTCACTTAACCTTTTTGTGGCTAAGAAAACTCCGTAAGACTGTAATTGATGGAAGGCTACTATGATGGGTCCCCTGTCATTTATGCCTTGGTCAGACCATTTCTAGAGGACTTTGTTCAATCCTGAGCAGTACAATTTAGGAAAGACATTGATAAGCTTGAAAAAAATTCACAATGGCAGCTAGAAGAGGGAAAAACTTGACTCCACATCTTTTGAGGATTGGTTGGAGTAACTTGGGTGTGTTTAGACTTGCTAGAGGGGGTGAGAGGAGACATGCTAGCTGTCCACTACTGTCTGCAAGCATCTGACAAGTACCACCTAACATGTGGAAGGGGATCAGGCTTGTTCTGTTTGACTCCAGGTCCAGGAGTCATGGGGAGTGTTACTAAGAGGCAACCCTGGGTGTTGTGTTGGGAAAATTTGACCAAAAATCACAGCAGCTCACAAGTGTTATGGTCAGCCCCAGAGGGAAGTGGAGGTTGGAAAAATGCAAGGCAAGTCTTGTACGAAATATTTTTTAAAGCCTCCTCCATTGTAGGTATCCAAGCAGATGCTGGATAACTACTTGTTAGCTGTGTTGTTGTGGAGCTGATGTCCCTTGTGACTCCAAAATTCTGTGATCTCTCATGCTATGGGCTTTTCTCTCTCTTTTCTTTTCTAAAGCGGTAACCAGCCCCCCTACTCTTCTGGCTGTTGACTCTGTAACTGATACTACAGTGACAATGAGATGGAGACCCCCAGACCAGATTGGCGCAGCAGGGTTAGATGGCTATGTGGTCGAGTATTGCTTTGAAGGAAGTAAGTAACATGAAGGTATCTTCCGAGGGCTTACAATGATAGCAATCATTCAGGGAGACATTTCCCACCATGTTTTCTCCTTTCATGGGAGGTCATCTCTTTCACACTAAGAATAAGGCTGAAGTGAATTCTTTAAAAAAAATTATAAGGAATAAAATGTAGCCCTGTCTGTACTGATTAGTTGATGCCCCTTCACTTAGCAAGCCTAGCAATCTAGGGGCTGTGCGTTTCTGCTGAGAGGCAGGAAGTGAAAGGACCAAGGCAACTTCAGGACTCAAAGTCCTTTTCTTAATGGAACTGGGTCTTCCACAAGATAACCAATGTTTGTTTAGGATGAATGGATTTAACAGTCCTACAACAAACTGGTGTAGGGAGAGAGCTCAGGCTTTGGATTCTGGTTCTGCCACTTATTTCCTGCATGACCTTGAGCAAGTCACCTTCTCTTTGAGCCTCAGTTTTCTTATCTGTAAGGTGAAGAGACTGAACCAGTTCACCTCCACAGCTCATTCCAGCGGTAAATCTATGATCCTATGAGATGAGCTATTAAGCCTGACTGCCCACTCCAGTGATGCTCCAAGGTGAAGCCACTGACTCACGTGCAGAGACTTCACATGGACCTGAGCTTCCCTTGTCCTTCACAGGATAAACAAACAATAAGGAAAGAAAAAGGACAATTTCTTTAAAAAGCTCTTTCTCAGCATGTGAAGTCGACAGCCTTGTGTCCTGACAGTCAACGAAATGCGTTCAGCTCCTGATCAAGATGCCTTGTCCCATGTCTTGGGGATAAAAATCACTCTTAAGAACAGGAGGGGAAGAGAGAAGCAGCGGGGGGCTGGAAGGAGTGGGGAGAAGGGGAACACAGAACTAAGAGGCAAGGAACATGGAGACAAATGGTTGGGAAAGCACAAACCAGAGCATTTCCTACAACCCTTAGAGGAGTGGGATGGGAGCAAGCCCTCCTTAGTTCTTGGGACTGCTTCCTTGTCAAGAGCCAAAGACATAGGCATGGAAGTCAAGTGCAGAAGTCAGGGAGGTCCTCCAGTCAAAGACAGGTGAACAAACCTGCACTCCTTCTATCTTCCATCTCCATTCTAGGAGATCTTAGGTAAGTATCTCATCAGAGAAGCCTACTAACTTTTCCACAAAAAAAGAGAAGAAATGAGATTCCCTTTCACTATGTTTAAAATTCACCTTCTTTGAGTAATTCCTGGACCCAAGAATCTTAAAACCCATCAGGCGAAAAGGATTCTGGATTCAAAGATTCTGGGTGTAGGCTGGACAGGGGCTTACAGAGAAGAATATTCTTATTCAGAGAGACTACATGAAGAAATCCCCATGCCCTGGATTAGAGCATCTTCTCTGGTCAGGACAGAAGAGCAGATGCGAATGAGATGAAGTTAACAATCAACCCAGCTGCAGCTGTCATGTGCTTCTCTCCCTGAGATCTGCTCCAGTACTTCCAATAGAAGATGGCATCCTGAATAAATGGGAGAAACCATGGGAAAGCGTCCCGGAAGGGGAGGGGGATATCACAGTCTAGGACCTCCATCACACCACCCCAGGCTGCCATTGCATTATAAATCTACACGAGATGCTTGGGTGACCTAATTTCTTGAAAGCCTCTCAGGATTGGTGTACTGAAATTCCAATTCTTGCAACATTTCAAATAACCCTGAACTTCCTCCTCCCACATTTATAATAATGCCAACAATTAATCTTACAGAATTGTTCAGTCTTATGTTTGATGTGGCCTTTGACCACAGATGTTTGTGTTGTATGAAATAGAGCAAATTCTTTACTCTTTTCTTTCCGATAGGTTTAAAATGTAAGAAGATGCCACAAAATGATAGCTGACTGTCATTTTGATGTTACCCACCTTTAGATAAAATACAATGAATGTATTTTACATAATTTTGCGTGTGATCTGTGTAGATACATATGCATGTATATGCCCATATATACATACGTATCTGTACACAGTCAATATTATGTATCTACTTTTTTCCCCCCATAACATGACTTTGGAATCAACTGTCTCTGAAAGTTTAACGTCTATATCTTTCTATTTTCTTCTTGTGGTCTTTTCTTTCTCTCTTTGGCTGCCCTGTTCTTCAGTCTCTCAATGGCTGTGTTTCCCTAAAACTAATTTTTCTGTAATGTTTTGATGCTTTTGGGAAATGTCAGATTTTATTCTGTAAGAGAAACCTTTCTGTATAAGACGGTGTGTTATTTCTGACTCTGCCTTTCTCTTGTTTATGCCTGCCGTATTTTATTCTTTCTTCTACGTGTTTTCTTTCTCCTCTTGCACTGTCAATGGTCTTCCCTTCTGTATTATATGGTGTTCATTCCCTTTCCTCACCACTCCCAGCACTTCTTTCATCTTCTTTAAAGTGATTTACTTTTAAAGGGATTGGGGAGTTTAATAGCTTTATCTCCTCCTTCCTCATGCTTCATTTTTATTCTGCTTCCTCGTGTTCCCTCTCCCCCCACCCCATTTATCATTCACTTTATCATTTCTCCTTTGTTTTCTTTTCAGTCTCCTATTTTCACTTTCTCTTCACCTGTCTTTCTCCTCTTTTTGGCCACTAAGAATAAAAGAGACCCATCACAACAGGCATTGACACAATTTCTTTCTTTTAGGACTTTACTTACTTCTCTGTCCCAGCTATAAGAAAATCCCTGTTCTTGAGTCCTTCTCCCCTTCAAAGCCATGGTCCCTTCTCCTTGTAACTCTCACATCCTCAGGTCTACAGGCCATCAGATAAGCTATCCTTCTTCCTTTCTCTTGTCTGGAACACAGGAACTGAGAATTCAGTTGCTTCCTTGGGAGTTTCAACAAGCTCAACAAGAGAACAACTGATCATGGGCAGCCAACAACTGCTTGCCACGTAGTCTCAGATGCTTTCCAGCTGCCTTTGAAATTCAAACACTGATCCCATGCAACTAAAGGCCCTGTTGTTATTATTAAATGATGGACTGGAAACAAAGGTCGACAACTTCACCCTTTGACTCTGGGATCTGAGAGAATCCTGGGAGAACCCACAGAGGGAGGACTATGGTCCCTGGGGAGCTTACTTTTCTATGATCTCCTATTGACCCTACGGCAGCCCTAGAAAGAAAAAGGGAGGTGGATGGGAATTGAGGCAGGGAGTTCCAGACTAGACAGAGGGATAGGTCTCCCATGTGCTCAGCCTCTGTGCCAAGACCAGGGAGGTGTCTCCTTCCCTGGGTTCTGTATTTTGGAGGAAGAGCTATAAATAGCCTCTATCACACTCTCTGCAAACCTTAAAGCACTATTACGAATGTTTGCTCTATTACTGAGCAGCAGTGTGTGGTAGTAGACAGAGACTCAGCCTTAAAGCCAGGAAGAAGACCTGGGTTTAAGTCTAGTCTCTGACACACACTGATTGTGTGACCCTGCATAAGTCACAGTTTCTCAGTGCTCTAGGCAGATCCCTAAGATTTGGAGCATTGCAGAGTAAGCCCCAACCTACATTGATAGAGGAAGTTTCTTTACCTGGGAGGTGCCTATATGATTGAAATCCAAATTCCAGTCTCTTTTCCCTAACATTATTAATTGTTGTTATTATTATTATCATTATTATTACAGAGTAAAAAGGTCTAGACAAAGAATAGAGATGAACATGGCACTACAAATAATTTCTGGGTGGGCTGGGTAGTTTCGTTTCCCCTCAGACCTGGATCCCTATATTCCCCTTCAGTCTATTGGTGTTTTTCTTATCTCTCACTCTCTGCATCTGGAAGTGCCTCAGCCTCCCATCCTCTCCCCTTCACTTTTCTTTCTCTCTTGCCATTCTTCACTGTGACTGGGACCTCAGGCTCAGCATGACTGTGAGTAGGCTTCTAAGTGGGTACCCACTGCACAGGAAACTTGACCTCACAAGAACTCTACCTAGAAATTGTTGGTGTCTCTCAAACTTGTTGGTGTCTCTCTCCTGATCACTCTCTTAAAGATGGATATCTTTGCACACTTTGTGTTACTTACTAACAGAGAATGCTAACTACTGATACAATACTCCTCTTTGTGTGAAAGTGGGTGTTTTGGATTAATTTTAATGGTGACCTCTTACAAGGTACATCGGCAAAAGAGTCTGATGAAAAGGGGGAGGCTACGTATGATCTTTCAGGTACAGTATTCCATGAAAGTATAAAGCTTCTTTTTACTCTGTAGTATAGATGTCTGGGAATATCTCATGGCTAACAGTGAAATTAACTGACCCTCTCTTTGCCTTCTCCACATAAAGAAACCCCTAGAAATCAGAGGATAAGTTTAGGGACCCAGGTCTTCCCACCTAATCTTTATGCAGCCAACGGAAACATAACAGCAACGAACAGCATAGAAACTGGAATGCTTGCAGCCATCTTCCCCCAGCCCCCATCCTGCAGCTAAGGATGGGCCACCACCTCACTTGGTGCTGGGGGGTGGGCTTAGGAGTGGAACAGGGGAACCTCAAAATGTTTGAGCTTTGTAGGAAGAGAGGAAAGAAAGAGTGTTGGGGATTTGAATTCAAATTCTGACTCTTCAACTTACTACCTGTGTGACCTTAGGCAAACTGCTTAACCTCTAACCTTCAGGGATCTCACCTGGACTTGGTCATCTCTAGGGTTCTATCTGGCTTTAAAGTTGTGACATTCTGAATTGTAGCAAATACAAATCAGCTATCTGGCCAATGGACAAATTTTCTCCTTGCCAATAGTCATGTATCAGAGATAAAATGTACTTAACTCTTTACAACTATAAATCATGCCGATGTCTTCACCATCCATATGGGGACTTTTTATTGCTTTCTGAATTTTTACGAATACAAATAGCTAAGTGGAATGACTATATCAGTTAATATCGAACCACACAGAGAAAATAATTGGAAAAATTCTGTAGGTGCATGATATCCCCTTCTGGTGTATCCTCTATGGTAGACATGACCCTAAGGTCCTCAAATGCCAAGCCAGCAAAGCCCCACTTCTGACAGTACCTACTGAGCTGGAAAACATTGAGTACAGGCCTGGTTCTCGACTCTGTTTGTCTCTGTTTCCCAAGAACCAGCCTACATAAGGTGCCATGTTGCCCGCAGGTGCTCATTTTTTTTTTTAGATGTATTAATTCTCAGTGACCATCTGCCAAGTCCCAGACAGGCCATTGGTGGAGGATCAATGAAATAGCAGATTCAGTTCAATTCATCAGGCATTTATGAAGTGTCTACTATGTACAAAGTACTCTGCATGTGCTGGGAATACAAAGACAAAAAACCAAAACAGTCCTCGCCCTCACAGAACTTACTTTCTGCTCTTGAAGCATAGTGGCTACTATAGGTTGCACATTAGTGTTGTCTAGCCAGAAAATTAGAGGGTATTCAGAAATCATGGAAGTCCCTTCCAATAACTGTTTATCTGAGACCTCAAAATTAAACCATTTTAATGCCATTTTCCATTTAAAATTTTAAAATGCCTAGCCATTTTCTCTGAGTCTGGACCCAAAGTCTCATGCTCTCATTTCCCTACTGAAAATAAAATACAGTTTGGAGTTTCTACTGTCTAAGATATCAGATTAAATTCTATACGAGAATAATTGGAGAATTATTCCTTCTCTTCCCTTTCTTTTTTGACTTATTAGCGGAAGACTGGATAGTTGCCAACCCAGAACTGACTGACAAAACTAAACTCACCATCACTGGCCTTCCAACGGATGCAAAAATCTTTGTGAGAGTAAAAGCTGTGAATGCTGCTGGTGCCAGTGAACCCAAATATTATGGACAACCAATCCTAGTCAGAGAGGTTATTGGTAAGTTATAACAATTTTTTATTTCTCACCTGTTCCCTCCTCTGTTATTTCTCCCTTTCCTATATCCTTTTACCACATGGAATCTTCTCATGACTTCTCTCCTTAAATGACATATTTACCAATCACTCCCAGGAGTTAGAAATCAAAGAACCACTGATCTCTGTTCAAGCAGAAAGAGCATCAGTCCTGATTGAAAAAGATCTGAGTTTTCAGTGGACTACAAGTTCCCTATGAGCCAACATATAACATAGTAGCCAGGGGAAAAAAAGCTAATGCTTGGATAATGCTGGCATATAGAGCGTTAAAAGACTTAATGGAACTTTCACAGGTAGCATTGATATCAAAATTGTTTGCCTTTTCAATGACCTTAGGGTCACGTCTACCATAGGAGGATACACCAGAAGGGGATATCATGCACCTACAGAATTTTTCCAATTATTTTCTCTGTGTGGTTCGATATTAACTGATATAGTCATTCCACTTAACTATTTGTATTCATAAAAATTCAGAAAGCAATAAAAAGTCCCCATATGGATGATGAAGACATTGGCATAATTTATAGTTATAAAGAGTGGGGCAGGAAGGAGGGAGATAATTTAGACCTCATTTTTTAAACATTAAAAGGAAATAAATAATAAAAATTTTAAAATACCCAGCAGAGTGCCTTGAACATGTACTAAGTAGTTCCTCTCCAGCAGATCAATAAAAAAAGACATGGACAGAAATCATACGAGATTAGAGACAGTGAGCAAGTTGTATTCTACACTATTGAAAAGAGTTTCCAGGGGGTGGCTCAGTGGTGCAGTGAATAGAGCAAGGACCAGTTGAAGAAACTAGGGATATTAAGCCTCAAGAAAAAAATATTCAGAGGAGATGAAATAGCTGCTTTCAAGTATATGAAGCACTGTCATGTTGAAAACCTTTGTTCTGCTTGGTCTCAGGAGTATTTCTATCTAGAGAAAATGCTTTGACTAAATACGGTGTAAATGAGCTGCTTACTACATAGCCCTGTCACTGGAAAATATCTCCATTTTGGCACATGAAGCCTGCAGTTTCTTTCTATTGCATATACTCATTGCCCACAAAGTTTGGGGAAAACCTGACAGTTCAAAATTGTTATTTCCTCCGTTAGAACCTCCCAAGATTCGTATCCCTCGACATCTGAAGCAAACCTATATTCGAAGAGTTGGAGAAGCTGTAAATCTTGTCATTCCTTTCCAGGTAACAATGCCATGGAAGTCTTTTCTCTGTTCTGAGGGCATCTGGTCCAAGATGTTAGGAAATGGGGATGGAGTGACAGTGGAGTTTAGGCTAGCCATAAGGAAGTGCTTTCTGAAAGGGAACCACACTGAAAGTGGTTTGGACAAAGCCCACAGAATCAAAGAAAATTGTTTTTCTGTCTGAGATGGATTAGGTCTATTCTTACTTTAAAGTTGGAGGTAAGGGGAGGGGGAAGGAAGGTGGGCCCGGGAAAATAAGTAACACTTTAAAGGTCCTTTCTAGTTCTATGATTTTGGAAACCTGGCTGTCCTTTTAAACAAAGCTCAGCACTGAGAAAACAATGCTCTATGCTATGGAAGGAGCTTCCTGGTTTTAGGTTAAAACTAATTCATTAAAAATGTAATCAGGAATTTGAGATGGTTGTAGGAGTCATGCAAATGTATGCCTGTGTATGTCTTCAGAAATCGCTTTGTCCCCTGAATTCTACACGGCTCGGGAAATTGAAATCAGTTTCTACTTAGTGCCAGCCCCCAACCTTGCCAGTAACTGAGCCTTTGTGAACCGGTGAGACTGACAGGGGCTTGTCCTTATGTAGTCTAAGCCCTTGCTGCACCCAAATATAGGTAGAGGCATCGTGGTGCAGAAGAGAAATCCTTGACCCAGGAGGACCTCTATTTGAACCCTACCATCGATCCCTTCCAGCTCTGTGACCTCTTCCTATACTCTCTCGTTCACCTTGGGGTTTTTTTCCTCTTCTTTTTAGGGAAAACCAAGGCCAGCGCTAACTTGGAAGAAAGATGGTGTTGATATAGATAAGAACCAAATAAACATACGCAACTCTGAAACGGATACAATCATATTTATCAGAAAAGCAGAGAGGAGTCACTCAGGGAAATATGATCTGGAAGTGAAAGTGGACAAATATGTGGAGACTGCCTCTATAGATATTCAGATAGTTGGTAGGCTTAAAGAAAGAAAACCAGTATAGTTTTGTCAGCAATATAGAGCTCTAATTTTACTAATGATTGTGGTAAATGTAGAAATTCATACAGCTATGCCCCACTTTCAGAAAATCAGTTGCACAAAATTCCAAAATTTAATAAACAGACTAGTTCCTCTTTCCCTTTCCACCCACACCCAATTTTTCACATTATAATTTTTTTTCCATTTTGTCAAAAAATTCTCCATGAGTAGCCTTTCAATTGCCTTCTGAAAGCATATTATGTCCAAGTACACGAGAGTATGCTAGGTGACCCAGTAAATATAATGCTGGGCCCAGAGTCAGGAAGACTCATCTCCCTGCATTCAAACCCAGCCTCAGTTACTCACTAGCTATGTGACCCTGGGCAAGTCACTTCACCCTGTTTTCCTTAGTTTCCTCATCTGTAAAATGAGCTGGAGAAGGAAATAGCAAATAACTCCAATATCTTTACTAAGAAAAGCTCAAATGAAGACACAAAGAGTCAGACATGACTGAAAAACAACTGAACAACCACATATGACTCACCCAATTGCTAAATAATTTTCAGTTGTTGTCAGTAGCCGTCCTAGATGGAAATTATTATCTCCAAGCAGTTTTATGGATTCTCTTTAGATTTTCATTACTGGAGTAGATTTGCATCAGCATATGTAGGAATCATTTACTGACATTTTGAAATCCAGTCTCAGAGCTATTGTAACCTCAACAACTCAACTGCCCTGCCTTCCTTGCTGTTCTAATACTCTTCTAGAATACTAATCTCCAACACTAACCCAAATTTAGGAAATGGTTAACAGAAAATTCTTCATAATCAATAAATCATAGTCATTTCTAAGAATAGGGGAATGGAAGAGATGACTTCCCAAAGTCCCTCCTACTTCTATCATTCTATCATTTTGACAAGGTCAAAAAGTCTATTTAAGAATAGCAGAAGTAAAGAATTCTTATTTGAACTTCTACTTCATCTTTTGACCACCCTACATCCTGTACCCAAAGTAGCAATTTCTTATGGCAAAAGTCAGCACTTTGGGGCAAGTTTATATAAGCCTATTATATTAACCACACTTTTCTGGCTGAAAAAATTTTTAAATGAAGAAGAACATTAAGGTTGTAACATGTTTTAAGATATGTTGTAACTTCATCGTAAAAGAAAGTACATTTTCTCAAAAAAACAAATTGTGAGCATCCAGATTATGTACTACGCAAAGTGGCAAGAAAGAGGTTCAGAAATGTTCTTCTGACTGGTGGAGAATGGCTCTACTGTAACAGTGTGCTCTTCATTTTCTCAGACCGTCCTGGTCCACCCCAAGTTGTGAAGATTGAAGATGTCTGGGGAGAAAATGCTGCCTTGGTGTGGACGCCACCAAAAGATGATGGAAATGCCGCCATTACAGGATACACAATTCAAAAAGCTGACAAGAAAAGTATGGTAAGTTTTCATTCCCTCTGAAGCAGCAAGGAAAAAATGTTTTTATTTCAAATTTGTAATATCTTATTTCACTGGTAAAATATATCCACATATATTTATGTGTGTATAGATGAATGAAGCAACAAGCATTTATTAAGCACCTACTGCATGACAAGGACTGCGCCATCCATAGGTGCTGAGAACACAAATACAGATGAGGAAGCAGTTCTCAAGGAACTTCAGTTTTAATGGGGGAGATGACTAGCACATATAGAAGTCCACACCGAGTAGATACCAGGAAAATAAGTACAAAAACCACAAAGGAGTTAGAGAGAGAGGGCGCTGGGTGTGGGAGGATCAGAAAAGGCCTTGAGGAGGCGCAGGTGATGAGGGAGGGCCCTCCAGGGGTGGGGCCAGTTCAAAGGCAGGGAGGTAAGACATGGAATACTTTGTGTGAGGATCAGAGGGAAGGCCAGTTTGGCTGTGTCAAAGAGTAGAGAAGGAGGACTAATGTCCAAGAGGCTGGAAAGAAAGGTTTGGGGCAGGGACTTTAAAAGCTGGACAGAGAAGGCAATAGGGAGACTCCCAAGTGTATTGAGCAGGGGAGTGACCTGTCAGATAGTATTTGAGGGAAACCATTTGGGCAGCTGTTTGGAGAATAGGCTGGAGTGGGGACGTCATTACACTCATCTAGGTGAAAGGTGAAAGCTAAGGAGAGAGAAAAAACTGAGTGCAACAAATGTAGTGAAGGTAGAAATTGCAAGTTTTGGCAACCTGATATTTGGGGTGAGGGAGAAAAAGGAGTCAAGGATAGGCAGCACTAGGTTTAGGAATCTGGGAGAATCAAAGGATGGCCAGGCCTTCAACAGGAACAGGGATGTTTGGAAGAGGAGAGGCCTTGGGGGGAAGGGAGGAGTTCTGCTTTAGACATGACATGTCTCTGAGAAAAACCATTCAAAAGGTTCAATAAGAACTTGGTGGCATGAGTCTGAAATTCAGTGTGTAGAACTGTGAACTGTCATCACAGAGACAAGAATTAAGCTCAGGAAGCAGGTGAGACCACCAGGAGAGTGAATGTGGAGGGAGAAGACAAGGCAAGCCCAGCCAGCTTTGGGGAACACTCACAGGTAGGGGGGACGATACAGTTAATGAGCCAGCAAAGGAGACTGAGAAGGAGCAGTCACAGAGGTGGAGTGCAAACCTAGAGGAGAGAGTGTTTGGGAGGAAAAGATGGTCAACAGTTACAAATACAACAAACAGATCATAAAGGCTGCTGATGAGAAAGGATTGTCAGACCTGGCAATCAAGAGATCTTTGGTGTCTTTGGAAAGAGTAGTTTCCTTTGGGTGATGAGGTCAGAAGCCAGAGTACAAAGCAAGGAGAAGGGAGAGGAGGGAGAGTTACAAGCACAGATAGGATGTCTGTGGAGTTTGGCTGGGGAAGGGAAGAGAAACTTAGGATGAGAATTTGAAGGAATGATGGAGTCTAGTGAAGGTTTTTTAAGGCCAAGATTTAGGGAGGTTTGAAGGCAGCAAGCAGCAGGTGGAAGTTGAAGATTAGACAGAAGAAATAATTAAAGGTGCAATTGACTGGAGGGGATGGAATCTGGAGAGTGTTAGTAAAGATGCTGGTCTTGACAAAGAGAGGGACACCTCGTTATCAGGGAGATTATGGGAGATAATTCCAGTGGGTTTTGAGATGAAGAGAAGAGAGGCTTCACAACAGATGGCCTCAGTTTTCTTGGTAAAGAGGTGAAATCCTCTGCTGAGAGAGTGAGAGGAGGACAAAGGTGTGGGAGGCTTGAGAAGGGGAGAGAAGGTTTGGAATAGCTTCTGTAGGCAGTGGGATGAGGAATGAGTGAGGGAGGAATGGCAGGATTGCCTTGCTGCAGTGAGGGCCCAGTGGAAGTTGGCTAATTAATTTTCCAACATGTGGCATAAGCACTGTTGTGATTTGCCCCAGTTCTCTTCACCTCACTGTGAGAGCAGAGGATGGGAAATACACAAGAGAATGGGAAGTATCACACCCTTTCAGATGCACAGCCAAATCTTAAGAATATCTTAATGACCTATAGTTGTTTGTTTTTAGTCCAGTAACATCCAAAAATTTTAAACTGGGTTGCTTGTATTGGACAGGTTATTTTTGAGGAAGTGTTTTGAATTACTGAGTGTTTGTCGGAGATTCTTCGGTGAAGAATCAGAAACAGAAATCCCCTCTTTGTCTGTCTCTACCCAAATGCTGGCAGAGAGCTTTACACAAAGAAACCCTGGAGGCTCAACTGTGGATCTTTTGGCAAGTCATGGGGCTTGTTCGCTGGCACTAGAACTAGAACTCGTCTGGCTCACCCCCTTCTTTGGACAGACTAGTGAGGAGAGAACCTAAAACCCTCCTCACTGCCCTTTCTTTCAGAATTTGCATTTCTTGTATTGCCACCTCAAGCTTGGAAGAGAAGGGAGATGTCACCTGGTCCAAGCCACTACTCACTGCCAGCCTCCTGTGTTTCAGAGTCAGATAAATTTCTAAAGCTTTCCTGGACTCTTCAATATGAAAAAGATATTTTGAAGTTTTCTCTTAAGTAGGGGGGAGTTAAGACTCCCCTCGATCCCCTCAAAGCCCTTGAAAATGAATTCCCAGTAAGAGGTGGTGAATTTGTCATTCCTATGATCCCCTGTTCTGATAAGTCTCCAGCGTATTCTGTGACCAGGCTTGCAACTGAGCAGCTTTATACCAAATGTTATAAGAGGAGATTCTGTCCCTTTGGGATGACGCTAACAAAACCAGGTAGCCCCACCGCCTCCCTTCTCAGCATGTCTGTAGCTAACCTCCAAAGGACCCCAGACCTTGAGCTGGGGGAGACCTCAGAGGCCACTGAGTCCAATCCCCTCACTCAACAGGGGAGGACACTGAGGCCCAGAGAGGTCACCAAGGCAATAAGTGTCAGAGGTAGGATGGACCCAAGTGCCCTGATTCCAGAGCCAATGATCTTTCCACTGTACCATGCTAACATCCTATTCTGCCAGTTTATCAAGGGTTCTCAAAACCTGAAAAAAGCTTCAGTGGGTACCACAGTAGGTGGAGTGAATGCTAGATGTGAACTCCAGAAGACCTGAGTTTGAATCCTACCTTGGGCACTTGCCAGATTGCAACCCCAGGCAAGTCACTTAACCTTTCTGCGCCTCAGTTTCTTCATCTGTAAAATGAGAGAACTGGACTGGAGTCTCTGAGATCTCTTCCAGCTCTAGCGTTGTGATTCCATTATTTTAAATCCATCAGATGTTGACAAGCCTAGCTAACTGTGGAAGGGCACCTCAGCACACTGACCACAGGGTTAGGGAAGACCCTCCACTAAATGGTGAAATGGTTGTGATAAGCGTTGGTGGAAGGAACAAAACCACTGGGAGCAGCATAAAGCAAAGTGTGTGTGTGTGTGTGTGTGTGTGTGTGTGTGTGTGTGTGTGTGTGTGTGTGTGTGTGTGTGTGTGTGTGTGTGTGCGCGCGCGCGCATTACAGTAATAGGAGACAAGGAGAAAATTGGAAAGAGCATTGTAAATACGCTGTGGATGGAGGGCTGCATTTGGACGCAGAGTTCCAGGTTTAAATCTTGGCTCTAACAGTCACCACCTGGCTAACTTGGGTCAAGTCACTTTAACATTCTGTGCCTCAATTTCCTTATCTGTAAAATGAAATGTTTGGGATAGATGCCCTCTAATGACCCATTCTAGCCCTAAATCTAGACTCCTAGACCAAAGGAAGAAGCAGAACTCAAAAATGTCAGATGTCTCTGAGTAGGCTATTTTTATATCTCATCTTTTCATTTTTCTGGATGGATATTACATAATTTGATCAGATTTGGTATCTAGAGTATTATCTGTGTTCAAAACATGGGCCTGCAGGGAGCTGGGCAGAGGGATGACTTGTAACCAAGTGTCCGAACATCTAAGACTTCCTGAGACCTGAGGGCTGTGCCAGAAATCACCAGTTCAAAAACAGTGAAAGGGCACATCCAAAGGTGATTCTAAATGTTGATCCTCAGAACCCTTGAACACAGACCTGGCAAAAGTCTGTGGCGTTTTCCACAGCCTTCCCTCCTCAGCAGCGGTGTGACCCTGCAGACCTTTACTGCAAATGACAGCCGCCTACAGCTGCTCCACGTTGCATTGTCTAGGCCAGAGTTCTTCATCTGGGGTTTTGTGGACTTGTTTTTTTAATGCAAATAGTATTTTACTTTTTTCCAATTTCAGGGTAAGGACATTCATTTTTCATAAGATTTTGAGTTCCAAATTTTTCTTCCTCTCTTCTTCCCCTCCCCACTCTTCAAGATGCCAAACAATCTGATATAGGTTATCTGTGTGCAGTAATGCTAAGCATATTTCCACATTAGTCAGTTGTGAAAGAAGAAACAGAACAAAAGGAATAGGAACCATAAAAAAAGAAATTGAAAATAGTAAGCTTCGATCTGCATTCAGACCCCGTAGTTCTTTCTCTGGATGTGGATGGTATTTTCCATTGTAAGTCTTTCGGAATTGTCTTGGATTCATTGTATTGCTGAGAAGAGCTAAGTCTATCAGAGTTACTGTGTACAATGTTGTGAACCTGTATTTTTTTTTAATTTTTTTTATTTACTCATTTACTTTTAATTTACAAGATTCAGTTCCACAATCACTTGAGTTTCAGATTTTCTCCCCTCCCTCCCCCCCCCCATGGTGGCGTGCAATCATGTATAGGATCTGCAAATACTT
>CM053581.1:416647097-416669282 GCA_028627135.1 Pseudochirops cupreus
AGTAGTTTTTTACTTAATTTTCTAGGATTCTCTAAATATATTATCCTATCATCTGCAAAGAGTGATAGCTTAGTTCCTTCTTTGCCTGTTGTAATTCCTTCAATTTCTTTTTCTTCTCTTATTGCTAAATCTAACTTTTCCAGTACAATATTGAATAACAGTGGTGATAATGGACATCCTTGTTTTACCCTCGATCTTACTGGAAATGCTTCTAGCTTATCCTCATTACATATGATGCTGATGGTTTTAGGTAGAGGCTACTTATCATTTTAAGTGTTTTTCATAGGAATGGGTGTTGTATTTTGTCAAATGCTTTTTCTGCATCTATTGAGATAATTATATGATTTTTGTTGACTTTGTTTTTGATATTGTAAATTATACTGATATTTTCCTAATACTGAACTTGCCCTGCATTCCTGGTGTAAATCCTACTTGGTCATAGTGTATTATCTGCAAAATAAGTTGTTGTAATCTCTTTGCTTATATTTTGTTTAAAATGTTTGCAACTAGGGACAGCTAGGTGGCGCAATGAATAGAGGGCCTGTCCTGGAGTAAGGAGGACCTGAGTTCAAATGCGGCCTCAGACACTTAACATTTACTAGCTGTGTGACCTTGGGCAAATCACTTAACCTCAATTGCCCTGCCTTCTCCTTTCCAAAAAGACCAAAAAAAAAAATGTTCGCAACTCTGTTCATTAGGGAAATTGGTCTGTAATTTTCTTTCTCTGTTTTGATTCTTTTCAGTTTAGGTACAGGGCTCCTTCTTTGCTTATTTTCCCAAATAGTGTACATAATATTGGAATTAATTGTTCCCTAAATATTTCATAGAATTCATTTGTAAATCCATCTGGCCCTGGAGATTTTTTCTTAGGGAATTCATTGATGACTTGTTCAATTAATTTTTCTGAAATAGGGTTATTTAACTAGTTTATTTCCTCTTCCATTAATTTGGGCATTTTATATTTTTGTAAATATTCATCCATTTCACTAAGATTGTCAAATTTATTGGCATTCAGTTGGGCAAAATAGCTCTTTATTATTGTTTTAATTTCCTCTTTAATGGAGGTAAATTCACTGTTTTCATTTTTCATATTGGTAATTTTCTTCTCTTTTTTAAAATCAATTTAACCAAGGTTTATCTAATTTATTATTGGAGTTTTTTTTTCCTGTAAAGCCAGCTCTTCATTTTATTTAGTAGTTCAATAGTTTTCTTAATTTCAGTTTTATTAATCTGTCCTTTGAGTTTCAGAATTTGAAATTTGGTATTTAATTGGGGATTTTTAATTTGTTCTTTTTCTCACCTTTTTAGATTCATGCCCAATTCTTGGATCTTTTTTTTTCTCTATTTTATTCATGTAAGCAGTTAGAGATATAAAACTCTCCCTAAGAACCACTTTCACTGCATCCCATAAGTTTTGGTATGTTGTCTCATTATTGTCTTTCTCTTGGATTAAGTTATTGATTGTTTCTATGGTTTGTTGTTTGACCCACTCATTCTTTAGGATTAGATTATTTAGTTTCCAGTTAATTTTTAGTCTTATCTTTCCATGACCCTTTATTACATGTAATTTTCATTGCATCGTGATCTGAAAAGGATGCCTTTAATATTTATGCATTGTTGCATTGTATTGTAAGGTTTTTGTGCCCTAATAGTCACTTTTTGTGTAGGTGCCATGTACCACTGAGAAAAAGGTATATTCCTTTCTATCCCCATTCAGTTTTCTCCAGAGGTCTACTTTTCTGAAATTATATTTACCTCCTTAACTTCTTTCTTGTTTATTTTATGGTTAGATTTATCTATTGTTGAGAGGGGGAGGTTAAGTTCTCCCTCTAGTGTAATTTTGTTGTCTATTTCTTCTTGTAACTCCCTTAAACTTCTCCTCTAGGAATTTGGATGTTATGCCACATGGTGCATATATGTTTAGTAATGATATTACTTCATTGTCTATGATACCTTTTAACAGGATGTAGTTTCCTTCCTTATTTGTTTTAATTAGATCTATTTTTGCTTTTGCTTTGTCTGAGATCAGGATTGCTACCACTGCTTTTTTCAGTTCAGCTGAAACATAATATATTCTTCACCAGCCTTTTACCTTTACTCTGTGAGTGTTCCTCTGCTTCAAGTGTGTTTTTTGAAAACAATGTATCCTATGATTATGCTTTTTAATCCACTCAGCTGTCTGCTTCCATTTTATGGGTATATTCATTCCATTCACATTATCAGTTACGATTACTGTGTCTTTCTCTCCATTCCCCTTTCCCTCCTCATTAGAGTTTTCCTTTTGACCACCACCTGTCTCTCATCTGCTCTCCCTTCTATCCACCCCCTCCCTTTTCTTTCTCTTTTCCCCTCCTATTTCCTATAAAGTAAGTTAGATTTCTATACCTGAGTGTGTTATTCCCTATTTGAACCAAATCTAAATGAGAATGAGATTCAAACAGTGCTCATCTTATCCCTTCTTCCCCTCTACTGTAATAGATCTTTGTGCCTCTTCATGTGATATAATTTATCCTTTTCTGCCTCTTCCTTTCCCCTTCAAGTACAGTTTCTTTTCACCACATATTTTTTTATTATATTAATTTATTTAATTTTAATTTTCAACATTCACTTCCATAAACTTTTGAGTTTTGAATTTTCTCCCCCTCCCTTCTTTTCTCCCCAAGATAGCATGCCATCTGATAAAGGCTCTACATATACATACTCATTAAGCATATTTTCTCATTAGTCATGTTGTAAAGAAAAATTAGAATGAAGAGGAAAAACCATGAGAAAGAAAAAAACAGAACAAAAAGAGAGAGAGAGCGCACGCGCAAATAGTATGCTTTGATCTACATTCAGATTCCATAGTTTTTTCTATGAATGTGAATAGCATTTTACATAATGAATCTTTTGGAGCTGTTTTAGATCTTTGCATTACTGAGAAGAGCTAAGTCTATCAAAGTTAGTCATTGCACAGTGTGGCTCTTACTGTGTACCATGTTCTCTTGTTTCTGCTCATTTCACTCAACATCAGTTCCTATAAGTCATTTCAGGTTATTCTGAAGTCTTCTTGCTCATCATTTCTTATAGCACAATAGTATTCCATCACATTCATATACCACAACTTGTTCATCCATTCCCCAATTTATGGATATTCCTTCTTTTTCCAATTCTTGGCCACCATTGAAAGCTGCTATAAATATTTTTGTACATATCACCAGATTTTTTTATCATCAACTTTTTTTTTATTGTCAGCTTATACCCATGCCCTCTCTCTATGTATACCCCTTCTCAATGTTGTAATAAAGATTTAGTTCTCAAGAGTTACTAGTATCATTTTCCCTTGTAGGGAAGTAAACAGTTTGCCCTTATTGAACATGTTTTTTTTATCTTTCCTGTTTACCTTATTATGCCTCTCTTCAGTTTGGAGATCAGATGTTCTGTTGATAACTGGTCTTTTCATCAAGAAGGTTTAAAAGTCCCCTATTTCATTTAATATGTATAGCCTCCCCTGAAAAATTATGCTTAATTTTCCTGGGTAGTTGATCCTTGGTTATAATCCAAGCTCCTTTGCCTTACAGAATATTGTATTCCACACCTATGGTCTTTTAATGTAGAAGCTGCAAGGTAGGTTCTGCATGATCCTGACTGGGGTTCCATGATATCCGAATTGTTTCTTTCTGACTGCTTGTAGTATTTTCTCTTTGACGTGATACTGTTCCTTGGTGTTTTCAATTTGGAATCTCTTTCAGGAGGTGATTGGTGGATTTGTTCATTGACTATTTTACTCTCTGATTGATTCTAGGACCTCAGGACAGTTTTTCTTGATTTCTTGAAAATGCTGTCCAGACTCTTTTTTTTCATCCTGGCTTTCAGGTAGACCAAGAATTCTATAATTATCTCTCCTGGATCTGTTTTCCAGGTCAGTTGTTTTTCCATTGAGATATTTTACATTTTCTTCTATTTTCTTCATTCTTTTGATTTTTTTGACTGATTCTTGATGTCTCATAGAGTCAATAGCTTTCGCTTGCCAAATTCTAAATTTTTTTTCTTTTTGCAGGGGGGAAGGTAGGGCAATTGGGGTTAAGTGACTTGCCCAAGGTCCCATGACTAGTTTTTGTGTTGAGTGTCTGAGGCCGGATTTGAACTCAGGGCGAGTGCTGTGTTCACTGCTCCATCTAGCCACCTCATCAAATTCTAATTTTTAACGAATGTTTTTCTTCAATTAGATTTTGTACCTCCTTTTAAAAAATGTTTTAAGTGATTTGTTTATTTAGTTCTAGTTTACAAGATTCGGTTCCACAATCCCTTGAGTTTCAAATTTTCTCCTTCCACCCTCCCCGCCCCCATGGCAGCTTGCAGTTAAGTATAGGATCTGCAAATTGGACAAATTGGACAAATAGGATCTTTCACATTGGACATTAGTCTGGTTGTAAAGAAGGGTTGTAACCAGTGGAGTGAACAATGGGAAAGAAGAAACAAAACCAAACATGGAAAAGAATGAGAGCATGTAGTTTGCTTCAGTCTCCATTTAAACTCTGTTCTTTCTAGATCTTTTTCTGAATGTAGACATTTCCTTCCATCCTAAGACTTTTAGAGATGTCTTATAACTGTGTGTTGCTGAGAAGAGTTCAGTTTATCCAAGTTGGTTGTCACACATACAATTGTGTGACTGTATACAAATTTCTCCTGGTTCTGCTCTTCTCACTTAGCATCAGTTTGTATAAGCCCCTCCGGGTAAATATGAAGTCCATCTGTTCCTCATTTCTTATAGCACAATAGTATTCCATTACATTCATATGCCACAACTTGTTTAGTCACTCCCCAATTGATGGGCATCCCCTTAATTTCCAGTTTTTTGCCATCACAAAGAGAGCTGCAATAAATATTTTTATACATATGGGTCTTCCTCCCACTTCTGTGATCTCTTTGGGATATAACCGCAGAAGTGGTATTACTGGGTCAAAGGGTTTGCAATTATTTATAGCACTTTGGGCATAGTTCCAGGTTGCTCTCCAGAGTGGTTGAATCAGTTCACAACTCCACCAACAATGCATTAATGTTCCAATTTTTCTACATCCTCCCTAGCATTTGTCATTTTCCTGTTTTGTCATCTTAGTCAATCTGACTGGTGAGATGTGGTGCCTCAAAGTTGTTTTGATTTGAATTTCTCGAATCAATAGTGATTTAGAGCATTTTTTCATTTGCTTTTAGATATCTTTAATTTCTACCTCTGAAATTGCCCGTTCATATCCTTTGAACATTTATCAGCTGGGGAATGACTTGTATTGTTATGGATTTGACTCACTTCTCTGTATATTTTAGAAATGAGGCCTTTATCAGAGACACTGGTTGTAAAAATTCTTTCCCAATTTCCCACTTCCCTCTTAATCTTGATTACATTGACTTTGTTTGTACAGAAACTTTTCAATTTAATGTAATCAAGATTATCCATTTTGCATTTTATAATGCTCTGTAACTCTTCTTTGGTCATAAAGTCCTCCCTACTCCATAAATCTGACAGGTAAACTATTCCTTGCTTCCCCAGATTACTTACAGTATCAGCCTTTATACTTAGATCATGTACCCATTTAGACTTGATTGTACCTCCTTTTCTGTTTGACCCATTTTACTTTTTAAGGAGTTCTCTTCAGTGAGGTTTTGTGCCCTCTTTTCCATTTGACCAGTTCTAGTTTTCACAGAGTTGTTTTCCACAGTTAATTTTGTCCTTTCTCCAAGCTATTAACTCTCTTGCATACCTCTTGTTTCTCTGCCCAATTTTTCTTCCACCTCTATTGTTTGACTTTTCAAAATCTTCTCGAGCTCTTCCCAGAAGGCTTTTTGGTTGAGGTGGCTAGGTGGCGCAGTGAATAGAGCACCGGCCCTGGAGTCAGGAAGACCTGGGTTCAATCTGGCTTCAGATACATAACACTTACTAGCCCTGTGACCTTGAGCAAGTCACTTAATCCCATTTGACCTGCCTTCCCCCATCTAAAAAAAAAAAGGCTTTTTGGCCTTGAGACCAGTTCATATTTCCCTTTGAAGTTTCAGATGTGAAATGTTTTCCTCTTCTGACTTGTTTTGATCTTCTCTTTCCCTATAGTAAGAATTTGTGGTGAGTGTCTGTTTCTGTTTTTGCTCATGTTCTTTGCCTATTTCCTGGCTTTGAAAGTTGAGCTCTCCTGCTGGAGCACAGGGTGCACTGACCCAAGCTTCTTGTGTTGGGGGCCAGGGACCTGTTCACTGACTTTGTGTGCTGGGGCATCAGTTGTTAGCTAGAGATTGTAGGGGTTTGGCACTTTACCTGTTTCTGAGCTGAGGTCAGCAATACTGAATCTCTTAAGTTTGGGGTTGGGGGAGGGGGATTGACTCCTGGAAGATGCCTGCTCACCTAGGCTGCTTTGAAGCACTATAAGGTTTGCCTACTGGAGGATGCCTTGCCTGCTTGGAGTTGTGCTTCCTGTAGTTTGATTCCTAGAGGTGTGCTTCCTGTAGTTGTGCTGAAGTACTTGGAGGTTTGGCTGCTGGAGAGTGCCTGCCTGCCTGAAGCTGTTCCTCCTGGAGTTGTGCTAAAGTACAGGGAGGTTTGAATGCTGGAGGGTGCCTTCCCTTCGGTGCACGTGGTTGTTTTCCAGCCTAGAATCTACAAGTTCTCCTGGCTGGGCCAAGGCACTCATGGGGTCCTGGTGTTGGCCCTTGACTGCTCCCCCTAGTGCTCAGGATCTCCCCCTGATTTGCTAAGGTGAGACTTGCTGCTGGCTTGCTGGGATGCCTCCCATCCTGTTCTCTCCCCTTCCACGAGAGCAAAAGGGACTTTTGCCATTAATCCCCCATGCTTCTCAGGTTCCAAGACTATGACTTGATTACACTAATAGCTACTAAAAACAAAATGAAACACTAAATAAATAAATAAAAATGAGTAAGCAAAGGAGGAAGGACTCAACCCTAGATAGTTACTATGGGGAAGAAAAGGTCTGGTTTTGTATTCAGAGGAAGATATTAGAGCTAAAAAAGTCACTTCTTTTTCGATGAGGAACATCAAATGATCCCAAGCATAAGAAGAGATTTTGGAAGAACTTATAAAAGACTTTGAAAATGAAATAAGAGAGGATTTTTCCCCAGTTAACTTGAAGAGAAAAAAAGAGAGGGAAAAAAAGAATCCAAGAAAATTATGAAAAGAAAGTCAATCAACTGGAAATAGAGAATCAAAAAGGAAGCTTTTATTTTTTAAATTTTTTTTGGAGAGGGGAAGGTAGTTGGGGTTAAGTGACTTGCCCAAGTTGACATAGCTAATTAAGTGTCAAGTGTCTGAGACTGGATTTGAACTCAGGTCCTTCTGCCTTCAGGACTGGTACTCTATTCACTGTACCACCAAGCTGCCCCAAGTCAAAAAGGAAGAACATAAGTCCTTGAAAATTAGAATTGGGTGAGGGAAAGCAAATTATTCCAAAACACTAAAAAATCATAAAACAAAATCAAAAGTATGAAAAAATAGAAGAGAAATTGAAACATCTCATCAGAAAAACAACTGATCAGGAGAACAGATCAAGAAGAAATAATAAAAGGATAGACTACTGAAAATTACAATAAGAACAAAAGAATCTCGATACAATATTGCAAGAAATTATCAAGGGAAAATTGCCCTGAAGTTCCAGAACAAAAAGGCAAAGTAGAAATAGAAAAAAATCCATCAATCATCACCTGAAAGAGATCCCAGGAGGAAAACTTACAGGAATATCATAATGTCATACTATCATGATATCAGAACTTCCAGGTTAAGGAGAAGATATTGGAAGCAACAAGAAAAAAAACAATTTAAATGTCACGGAGCTATAATAAGGATTATACAAGTTCTAGCAGCTGCTACATTGAAGGACTATAGGTATTGGAACTCTATAGAGCAAAAGATCTGGGGTTTTGACCAAGGATGACTTACCCAGCAAAATTAAATATAATCCTGAATGAAAAAATGGGGACATTTAATGAATTGAAAGATTTTCAGGTATTTGTGATAAAGAACAGCAAAACTTAAAGGAAATTTCCACTTATAACATCCAGGATAAATTGAAGATAAACATTAAAGAACAAGGATACAATAAGATCAAATAAGGGATACAGTAAGATCAAATTGTTTATTTTGTATATATGAAAATATTAGCAATATTCTTATGACTGTCGTCATTATTTGGGTAGTTTGAAAAAAAGGCATGGATTGAGCTGAGTATGATAGGGTAATTCTAAAAAAAGGAAATTGTAGGGAGAGATAAAAAGGAGTAATTATCTCATACAGATGAAGCATTAAAGGAAAAATTGGCACAGAAGAAGCAAATGGGACAGCTAGGTAGTGCAGTGAATAGAGCACAGACCCTAGAGTGAGGAGGACCTGAGTTCAAATGTGGCCTCAGACATTTAACACTTACTAGCTATGTGACTTTGGGCAAGTCACTTAACCCCAATTGTCTTGCCTTCCCCCCTAAAAAAGAAGAATCAGGTGGAGGGAGGGCAGGTGGTGCTGAAACCTTACTCTCATTGGGAATGGGTTAAAGAAGGAACAACATATATATCTAGAAAGGTATAAAAGTCTTCTGAATTCAGAAAGAGGAGGGAAAGGGGATAGGTGCGCGGGAAAGCATAAAGGAGGAATTCTTAGAGGGGTGGGTAGGTTAAGAAATAGGACGACAAGATAGTGGGTAGGGAAGTAAAGTAGAGGAGTGAGGAAGGATAGGATAAATGGGGAGAGGGATAGTGAGGAGAAATAGAAAGGAGGAAAAGGACAAGTTGTAGCTTAGAATGTGAATGGGACAAATTTACCTATTTACAAATAGCAGATTAAAAATTTGAATTGAATGATATGTTGCTTTCAGAAAACATTAAAAAAAATGAGACACAAAGATAAAGGGCAGGAATAGAATTTAGGATGTAAAAAAAGCAGGATTAGTAATGATCTCAGACAAAATTAATGTTAAAATAGATTTAATCAAAAATGAAAAATAGAGAAACTATACTGTCAGCAATATTATTGAACATTGTTTTACACCATTTAAAATATTAGACCAGTGGCTCTCAACCTGTGGGTCGTGACCCCTTTGGGGGTCGAATGACCCTTTCACAGGGGTCACAGGGGTCGCCTAATACCATTGGAAAACATTTATTTCCGATGCTCTTAGGAACCGAGACACCACTCCTCTGTCTCCAGGCGGGTCCGCACACATGCAGATATGCCCACATATGAGTATTAAAGGGTCATGGCATTAGGAAGGTTGAGAACCACTGACCTAGACAGTGTAAAATACCTGAGTGTATACCTGCCAAAACAGACTCAGGAACTATATGAACATTAACATAATAACACTTTTTGTACAAATAAACTCAGATCTAAATAATTGAAGTAACATTTATTGTTCATGGGTAGGTAAAGCCAATATAATTTTTAAATGACAATATATCTACTAATCTATTTATTAAATGCCATCCCAATTAAATTATTAAAAAATCATCTTGCTGACTTAGAAAAAAATAACAAAGTTCATTTGAAAGAGCAAAAGGTCAGGAACTTCAAAGAAACCAGGGGAAAAAGTTGTAAAGGAAGTAGATTCAACAGTTTTGAACCTTAAACTATATTATGATGTGAGAGCATTGTTGAAGTGAAAAAAGGATAATGTCTATTATTTTAAATTAAAATTCTCTTGTATAAATAAAACCTGTGTAGCCAAAAGTAGGAGGAATACAGAAAATTGGGGAAAAAAACTTTCAACTTTCTCAGATAGGATAATGTGATTGGGTTGGGATATTGGTCTGGTGTAGGAAATGATGAGCTGGTTGATGTAGAAAAACAAGACTTGATCCAAAAGATGCTATCTACCTTCAGAGAAACAGACGGTAGGAGGAAATAAGCATAGTCTTTTATATATATATATACATATATATATATATATATGTATATATATATACACACACATATGTGGCTGGGTGTTTATATATATATTTATATATGTGTGTGTGTGTGTGTGTATGTTTATAGATGCTGATGTATTTGTATATATACAGCCACATTTAATTGTAGCCTTCCTTAGCGTTGAGGAAGTGGAGTGGAAGAAGAGGAAAAAAATGAAGTAAAGAGTGCCCAGAAAAGAACAAAAGAAAACCATAAGGAAGCAAAGAAAAGTGGGCAGCTTTGAAGGCAGTGTGTAGTATTTATTGTGTAGGTTTTATTGAAGTGGACATTTATTGTTTTATATTGAATCTTATAGTCTGCTTTATACATGGCAATGTTTTTTTTCTTTTCTTGTTTTTTAATTTGTTTAAAATAAAAAAGAAAATTGCCCCCCAAAGTTGTACCTTATAGTACCTGAGTTTTTCTTGGCAGGTAGACTTCCAAGTATTTTATATTGTCTATAGTTATTGTAAATGGAATTTCTCATTCTGTCTCTTGCTGCTGGACTTGGTTGGTAATACATAGAAATGCTGATGATTTATGTAGGTTTCTTTTATATCCTGCAACTTTGCTGAAGTTCTTAATTATTTCAAGTTGTTTTTTATTTGATTCTCTAGGATTCTCTTAAGTATACTATCATATCATCTGCAAAGAGTGATACTTTTGTTTCCTCATTGCCTATTCTACTTTCTTCAAGTTGTTTTTCTTCTCTTAATACTACAGCTAGCATTTCTAGTACAATAGTGAATAATAGTGGTGATGATGGTCATCCTTGCTTCACTCCTGATCTCATTAGAAAGGTTTCTAGCTTATTGTCATTACAGCTAATGCTTGCTGATGGTTTTAGTTAGATACTACATACCACTTTAAGGAAAGCTCTATTTATTCCTGTGCTCTTTAGTGTTTTTTAGTAGGATTGGGTGTTGTATTTATCAGAGGTATTTTCTGCATCTATTGAGATAATCATATGATTTCTGTTGGTTTTGTTATTAATATAGTTAATTTTGCTGATAGTTTTCCTAATATTGAACCAACTCTGCATTCCTGATATAAATCCCGTCTGGATATTATTGTATATGATCTTTGTGATACATTGTTGTATTCTACTTGCTAGTATTTTATTTAAATTTTTTGCATCATTATTCATTAGGGAAATTGGTCTATAATTTTCTTTGTCTCTTTCTGCTCTTCCTGGTTTATGTATCAGCGCCATATTTGTCTCCTAAAAGGAATTTGGTAAGATTCCTTTTCATCTATTTTTCCAAATAATTTATATAGATTTGGGATTAATTGGTCTTTAAATGTTTTATAGAATTTGCTTGTGAATGCACATGTCCCTGAGGATTTTTTTTCAGGATGTTCACTGATGGCTTATTTATTTTCTTTTTCTAAGGCAGAGTTATTTAGATATTATATTTCTTATCTTGTTAATCTGGACAATTTAAGTTCTTATAAATATTTATCCATTTCACTTAGATTGTCAGATTTATTGGCATATAATTAGGCAAAATAGCTCCTGGTAATTGCTTTAATTTCACTTTCGTGGTAAATTAGCTCCTTTAATTTTTGATACTCATAATTTGGTTTTCTTCTTTCCTTTTTAAAATCAAATTAACCAATGGCAAGACAAAGGTCAAAATGACTAGTGATGCTGTAGGTGACCTTGGTCTTTCTAAATTTCCCAGGTCTCAGTTTGTCTCAGGCCATGCCTATTCAGTGACTAAGGTGAGGAGGTTTTAAATATTGTCCTCCTCTGCTTCTTTATGCCTCTTTATGTGCTTCTTTAAGAAGATACTTTGACTACCAGCACTGGGGTAGGGAGATCCATCTTGCCCTGCCGGAAAGTCAGAGGGGTTATGGGGGAGGATATAGGAGAGAGCAGATTGGGGGAGGGGGAATACAGTGGGATTTTAGGGTGGTGGGTAGAGGGAAGACGGGGAGAAAATTTGTAACTCAAAATCTCGTGGAAATGACTGATGTAAAACTAAAAATAAACAAAAGTTAATTTTTAAAAATAAAAGAAAAAAAGATACTTTGAAAATCACAGGTCAGCAGTAAGGATCTATTGGATTAGAAAGGCACTAATAATAGTGATTTAGGTAAACCTCCTCATTATAATGATCTAATTCAGGAAAGGATGGGGTTTAATCAGGGTCAGATTTAACATAGTGGGCACAGAGAAGATTCTTTAACAAGAAGAATGACCTAGCAATGTTAGTAATAATTTTCCTAGTTTCTTCAAGCAATTTTGATATCCCTTACATGTCATCCTGTCACATAATTAATTCACTATTAAGTGAGGAATCTAACAATAGAATTTAAAATACTAGGAAAGTGCTTAGTATTCATAGTAGTCCCCCAACTTGTCAGATTTTTCAGGAGAAAGGAATGCTAATTTTAATACTTATAGAAATTGACTAGACTTTCAAATAGTAATATCTGATTTTGTTAAAATTTTAACCATAACATTATCTAGAGAAATTTTAACAACTAGCCTAAAATATCAAATAATTCCCAGCAAGCTTCCTGGATTTTAATATTTTTTTTCTTGTATGGAAATGTTAAGGCCTCTTTACCATTTTACTGAGTACTAACAACTGTTTCCTCAGAGTGTTTGGACCCAGTGACTCTTTTCCTACAACTCTATCCTCATTGATACCAAAATATGATACCCTGATTAATGAAGAGAATCCATCCTCAGACTTTTTTATGCAAACAGACATTTGGGCTTATCTAAAGTTCTGAAGTGAATAGAACTCCTAGACTAAATGCATTAGATATTGGGTATAGAAGATAGTTGATTCAGAGGGACATATTTTTTCCCATAATTTTTAGTATCACTCATAGATATATACTGAAGGAATGGCACTTTCATTTTTTTAGATTAATAGAATCAGAAAAAAAATGCTTTCAGAAAACTTTATGACCAAACAAGAGTTAGAGAGCATTATGAATTGCAAAATGGATAATTTTGATTACATTAAATTGAAGACTTTCTGTATAAATAAAGCCAATGTAACCAAGATTAAGAGGGAAGTGGAATATTGGGAAAGAAGTTTCACAACCAGTGTCTCTGATAAAGACCTAATTTCTAAAATATACGGAGAACTGAGTCAAATCTATAAGAATACAAAGTCATTCCCCAATTGTTAAATGGTCAAAGGATATGAACAGGCAGTTTTCAGAGGAAGAAATTAAAGATATCTATAAGAATATGAAAAAATGCTCTAAATCACTACTGATTGAAACAACTCTGAGGTACTATATCTCACTGGTCAGATTGGCTAAGATGACAAAACAGGAAAATGATAAATGGTGGAGAGGTTGTGGAAAAATTGGAGCACTAATGCATTGTTGGTGGAGTTGTGACCTGATCCAACCATTCTGGAGAGCAATTTGGAACTATGCCCAAAGGGACATAAAAATGTGAATACCCTGTGACCCAGCAATACCACTTCTGGGGCTGTATCCCAAAGAGATCACAGAAGACTTGTACGTACAAAAATATTTATAGCTTCTCTTTATGTGGTAGCAAAGAATTGGAAATCAAGGGGATGCCCATCAATTGGGAATGGCTAAACAAGTTGTGGTATATGAATGTAATGGAATACTATTGTGCTATAAGAAATGAGGAGCAGACAAACTTCATAATAACCTGAAGAGATTTACATAAACTGATGCTGAGTGAAGAGAGCAGAACCAGAATTGTATACAATTATAGACACATTGTATGTGTGATGAGTAACTTTGATAGACTGGGCTCCTCTCAGCAATACAAGATTAGAAGACAACTACAAAAGACTCATGATGAAAAGGGATATCCACATCAAGAGAAAGAACTACAGCATCTGAATGCAAATTGAAGCAAACTACTTGCTGTCTCTATTTTTGTTTTGTTTCTTCTTTCTGATTGTTATTGGTTTTAATCCTTCTTTATAACTTGACTAACATTTAATGTGAAGGTATTTGTAGATCTTATATTTGATTGCCTGCATGGGAGGGGAGGAAGGGAGGAGAAGGAGTGGGAAGAAATTAGAAACTCAAGGGATTGTGAAACTTAATGTTGTAAAATAAAAGTAAATAAATACATTTTTAAAAAATGCTTTCACTTCCAACCACTCAGCCTACCTTCCCTAATTGAGAATAAAAGAAAAAGCCGTGCTCCATTAACAAATATTTTAAGGTGATGTACTCTATGACAAAGCAGAATTGAAAAAAATGCAATGTGCAAATTTTTAAAATCTGCTCCAAATGTTCACATGTACTATTTGTGCCCAACCTGTTGTAAAGCATTCTGAGCTCTTATTGGTCTGATCAGACATAGTCAGACACACTGTAAACTTGTCTCTAGCATAGTGATGCCATATACCCACAAAACTGGGTCTAATCATTAATGAAAAAAAGAATAGTCTTCAGCTAAAAAGAAACATTTGAAAAATTCCTTTTTAAAAAAACAAAACAAATCAACCCAGATTTTAAAATTTGTAAACATGCTGGAAAACAGAAATAGAAGATAAATTTTAAAATGAACTTTTACCAAGGGAAGCACACTGGCTTCCTTGCTGTCCTCTGTGGTTGAAATGCTCTCCCTCATCTCTTATCTCCTGGCTGCCTGCCCGGATCAACTAAAATTCTAGCGTCTTTCTTCTGTTAATTATTTCCTATTTATCCTACTTGTTTATGCATATTTGTTTACTTATCTTCCCCTTTAGATGGTGGACTCCTTGAGGCCAGGGACTGTCTTTTGACTGTTTTTGTATCCTTACCTCTTAGCACAGTGCCTAGCACATGATAGGTACTTAATAAAAGCTTATTTAGAGACTTACTTATATCCCATGTAAATATATGTCATGGACATAGGTTTAAGTGCTTACATGTCTGTAACACGGAATAAGAATAAATCTTTTTCTTGAAGATTACAGATAAGAAAATTTGTGGTCTTTTTTTTTTAATACTTCTAACCCAACTTCTTGTTGCAATTTTCTATTCAGTTTTAGCCTGGCCATGATGTAAATATAGTACTTTTCACCTCTTAATGTAATTTCACTATTTTGACACCTGCTGATGGCAAACAAATTTTTAAAAACATCTATGTATTTAACTTTCCTACAGAGAATTCTTTTTTTAATAGTTTTTCGGTTTCTCAATCATCCCATTATCTCCATCTTCCTCTCTTTTGAACCCCACAACCAATTACTGTACAAAATTTAAATAATTTTGATAGAAACGTTAGCTGGCTTTTTCTCTTCATTTAGCTGATTTATTTCATTTTCTTCTTGCTGTACGAAAATTAAGGAAAATAAGCTTAGAATATTAATCTTCTACTGGGTAGTGCTTGTGCATAGTAGCATTATTCCTGAACATGGTGCTATAAGATTTTCTAGGTTTAATATGACTTTTAGTTTACAAATGAATTTTGTGCTGTTTTCTTTTTTTTTCCCTTAATTTGAAAGTTTTCTTTACATTACTAGTGTTCTATAAACTTCATATTAGGTCTACACCAATGGCATTTAAAACATTAACAAAATTAAACATTAAGCATTAAACTTTAAAAAACAGGTTATTTAAAAGACCAGATTCAATCATTATAGTATATTCTCATTTGTGAATGATCTGTTATATAATTTACTCTTTTATAGTACTTGTGATAAAGGAAGTGGATAAACATAAAGAAGTTATTTTATTGTTGCAGCACAAATAAGGATTTAGTGTATTAATATTTATTATATTATCTTCTGTGCAGAGATGTAGAATTTGTTACTGATCATAAAATATTTCAAAACTTAAAATCCCAGATGGCAAACAAATATAATGCAAATAGATGTTTTGTTTATATGCAAATTTCTGTGATTTGACCATATCACTTGTTGCAGTAAGAAACAAGATCAACAACATGAAAATCCATTTATAATAATATAAGCCTAAATCATACCTTTATACATAACGCCTTGAATATACATTTGTAATTAAACTTAAAATGGGATAAATTAGCATAGTTCCTGAAACTGAATCTACATAAAGGATTATGTAGACATTTATACTACAAAAAAAAATCCCCTCAAAACAGGATAATCTGAGCAAAGATTTTAGGAGTGGTTTGCCATTTTCAAGTCAAAGGAGGTTAAGTGACTTGCCTAGAGTTATAGAGCTAGTAAGTGACTGAAGCCAAATTTGAACGGAGGTTTCCCTAACTTCAGCCCAGCACTATATCCACTGAATCACCTAGCTGCGTAATTTTTTGGTAGTTTGATTGATATGGCACTAAATAAATAAATTTATTCGTGTTCTATTGTAATTTTTATTATATTGGCTCAGCCTGCCCATAAGTGATTAATAGTTCACCATATTTAGTCTGTCTTTGTGTAAAAACTGTTTTGTAGTTGTATTCATGTAGTTAGTTACTGTCTGTATCTTGGTAGGTAGATCCTCAAGTATTCTGTAGTTAATTTAAATGCTGTTTCTCTTATCTTTTTTTGCTGTGTTGTGTAATATGTAGAAATGCTGATGACTTATATGAGTTTATTTTAGAACTTGAGACTTGTTAATGTTTCAGTTACTTTTTTTAGTTGGCCCTCCAGGGTTCTCTAATGAAACCATAAAATGATCTACAGAAAGCAGGAATTTTGTGTCCTCATTGCCTGTGCTTTTACCTCAACATTTTTTTGTCTTATTGTCATAGCTGGCATTTCTTGCATTATATTAACTAATAATTGTGATAATGAACATTCTTTCTTTATCCCTGATTTTATTGGAGTGGTCTAATAATAATAATGATATAATGCCTACTATGTGCCAGGAAGAGGTAGCTTGGTAGCTCAGTGGGTAGAGCACAGGGCCTGGAGCCAGAAAGACCTAAATTCAAGTCTGGCCTCAGACACTTCTTGGCTGTTTCACTTAGCCTCTGGTTGCCTGACAAAATGGATCTACTGGAGAAGGACTCCACTCTAAAAGGCTCCAATATCTTTGCCAAGAAAACTAAGAATGGAGTCATGAAGGGTCATGACTGATCAACAACAGAAATGTGCCAGGAGCTGTGCTGAGCAATTTACAAATATTTGATCCTTCAGCAAACATTTGATCCTTCAACAACCCTATAGGGTAGGTGCTATTATTATCTCTATTTCACAGATAAGGCAACTAGGACAGAGATTAAATGACTTATCCAAGATCACACAGGTAGTAAGTGTGTGAGGTTGGCTTTCAAATCACGTCTTCCTGATTTTCAGGCTTAGGGCTCTTGCCACTGTGAGAAATGGTTTGGTTTCCACAGGTTCTATAGGAACAATGGGTGTTTACATGTATGTGTGAGATGAAAGAGTTCGGAGTCTGAATCTAAGGTCAGAAAAGGTCTTTATTCTTTCTCATGAGAAAGGACTCTACCCGCTGTCGCCCAACGTGGCGTCTGCAGGGAGAGAGCAACAGGTAAGAAGCCAGCCTATGGTTATATAATCTTCCAATGCAGAAACCCAACCCCTCCAACTGACCTTCACTCTTATTGGTAGGGGGGCTGTCCCACAACCTAAGCACGGGAATCTCTCTGAGACAAAGGACCCGGAAACATGTGGGTGTCCAATGAAAGCAGTCTTAACCTTATTTGGCTTATCTTCTGCTGAGTTGACTTTGGGGGATGGTCTCCATTGCTCTAAGCTTGAAGACCAGGTGACTTAACCCTAGGCCTAGTGAGTACTGAAACCATTCTAGATTTGATTTTTCAGAATGGGGAAACTTCACTATAAATGATCCCTCACATGTAGGAAGCCATAAAATCTGTAAAGAGGGGCCTGAGCTAGGCTGGCTCAGCCAAGTTGGAGGAAGGTCACTGACTTTTCATTAACACGCATGCTTAATGGGCAGGTTGGGAGAGCTGTAGCCCAGAAGAGCTGGAGCCAGTCCCAGCTCTGAAGGGAGGGATGACCCAAAAGTTAAATGAAACAGCGTAAGTGGGGCTTGCCTTTGTCTGATCCTTCGTAGTCTTTTCCAGGAGGCTGCAGAATAAATGTAAAATAAAGATCACGAAACTTCCTGGACCCTCAGCAAGCGTGGTTTACTCTCTAGACAGAGCACACAGATTTTCATTTATAACACCGCCTAGCTGCCCCTGGTTTATCCCTGTTGTGTTCTGTGCTGGCTCTGGGTTTGAATAGGTGCCATTTACCGTATTAAGGAAAAGATCATTCATTCCTGTGTATTCTAGGGGAGATGGGTGTTGTGTTTTGTCAAGCTCTTTCTGCATCGAATAGTATGATCCCGATCTTTGCTGGTGGTTTTATTAGTATTTTCTGTTATGTCTACTGCTTTTCTAATACTAAACCAGGCCCTGCATTCCTGGTTCAATCCAGCACAGTCAGAAGACATCTTTTTTATATGTTGGTGTAGCCTCTGTGCTGATATTTTATTTAAAAAATTTATGTTGATCTTCATGAGGGATGTTGATCTGTTGTTTTTTTCTCTGCTTTAACTCTCCCTGGTTTCGGTATCAAGACAGTATTTATTGATAGAAGGAATTTGGTAGGATTCCATATTTTCCTATTTTTACAAGTAGTTTATGTAATATAGGAATTAGTTATTCTTGGTTTGATAGAACTAATTTCTCTTGAAGTTCACTTTTGATCGAGTTAACCTTTTTTTCTGGGATTGAACTCTTTAAATTCTTTTTATTCTGTTATTCTAGGCACCTTAAAAATATTCAACAATATTATTTAAGTTATTGGGTTTTTAGGCATATAGTTGGGCAAAATAATTTCTAATACATTTAAAAGAATCTATTTTTCCTTTATTTGTTGTAAATTTTCCTCTTCATTTTTGATACTGGTAATTTGTTTTATTTTTTCTTTTTAAAAGTCAAATTAGTTAGTTATTTGTGTTTTAAAAAAACCTTGGATTTTCCCCCCCTAATACTGTAGTTTTTTGTTTTTGTTTTCTTTTGGAGGGGGAATGGCAAGGCAATTGGGGTTAAGTGACTTGCCCACGGTCATGCTGCTAGTAAGTGTGTCAAGTATCTGAGGCCAAATTTGAATTCAGGTCCTCCTGACTCCAGGGCTAGTGCTCTACTCACTGTGCCACCTAGCTGTTCCAGTACTGTAGTTTAAAAAAAATTTAGTTTTGACTTTTTAAATTCAATTTGATTTTCAGAATTTCTGTTTTGTTGTTTAATTGCAGTTATTTCAGAAAATATTACAGCACTCAGGTCAGAGTGTCCCATTCCCCATTTTCTATTCCTTTAAACAATATAGTTCTTAGTTTTAACAACATTTAAACAAACAAACAAACAAACAAAAATTGCCTTGGTTACGACATAGATGATACCCATTCCTGCTCACATTTTAGATACCAGTTTACAATATGTTGAGCTAATCATTTTAACTGCTTCTTTTGGTTCTGGTGACAGTTACAAATATCTTTAAATTCTAATTTCTTAAGTCCAAAACATTACACATATAGCAGTTCCTTAGATAACTTAAGAAAATTGTTTTACCGTACAGAGTTTATAATTCCCAATTACATAATTTAGAAATGTTTACAACTTATATTCTACTAAAAAACTTTAGGTGAATGCATTTCCAGACTCCCTTACACAGGAATTAAATTATAACTTTACAACTTTAAACCACTGTATACATTTTCATAATAGCCAAGAGTTCAAATGACCAATCTGAAGGGAGATCAAAGTAACACAATGAGAATACAAAACAATAAGCTATAGCAGTTCCTGTGCAGGGTCTGGAGCTGCATCTGATGTCGTCTTTCAGGTCCCTTGACTCAGAGGTTCACTCAGGAGCAGAGATATTCACAAATTCAGACCTGCCAGGGGGCTCACAGAGACGTGATTTAACACCAAAGGCACATAGAAATAGTTCAGTTTTCTAGCCATGCAAGGCTAGGCCCAATAAAGTTTTACAAACAGTTTACCAAACATGCTCAAGTTTTGAGTTTCCATGATAGAGAAATTTTTTTGAAAGCCAATCTTATAAACATATAGTTCTCTAGAAGAATCAATGTGATCCTGTTGCTTTACTCAAAATTTTAGAATCAAGTTACCAATCTTTCTGCTTTCTAACAATACTTCCTCACACACTCACAACATACTTAAACCTTTCTTAAACTGTTATCAACTGTCTAGAGACAGGAGGGGCTTGGATAAGCCCTCATTTGTCCCAAACCTTTTTATCTGTCTTTCACATTTCCCTTCAAACCTTTATTTACCTTTCCAGATTCTCTCAAAAGCCATTATCCTGTTTACTCAGCTTTCCTTACATTTGTTGACCCCAAAATAAGATGGTCCAAATCTTTTACTGGCTACTTGCTTTGGTCATTGAAACATGCTATAGAAGGGGTAGGCAGGGACATGTGACATTCCAAATATGACAGGATAAAACGTCCTTGGCTGTTTAAATTCAGATAAAGTCACAGATATCCATCCATGCGGTTTTCAGTGCCACCTCATAGCTAGACTCAGGAATATGTGGGTAACGTTCCTTTTCCAAGGAATTTCATGGGTAAATACCAGAGGAAACCCATTTTAGGTGAGGCTAAAATTGTTCCTTTGGCTTTTACCAGATATAGACTTCCACCTGTTAATAGTATAGGATCACACTCCTCTGAGTGGCTTGTGGCATTTACTTATGCAGGCAACTATACCCAAATTTAAACTGCAAACAAAATTTAGTTGGTCCCAAATGCCTTTTACCTAAAACAATAAGCTTCACTAACCACAGCTCAGTGCCAGCTTTAAGCAATGAAAATTTTTATCAGGTGTTACAAATGTAAGGAATTCCATTTACTGTCGATTCTTTTCCCTCACAGAGCTTCTAGAGGCTTTGGGCAGTTTTACAACATAAAGAATTACTGAGAAGGACTTGAGAGAGGGGCCGGTGCTCCATTCACTGTGCCACCTAGCCACCCCCTGCTTTTCCTTTCTCATGCCTTCAGGAGGATCGTGCAGAAAACATTTTTCAGTCTCCTCCTTCCTACACACAGTACCAATTAACAGCTTCAGGTTTGAGCATTAAAACAGTTGCCCAAATAACTTAGTTCACAATCTTAAAACATTGCAAAAGAAATAGCTTTTCTTACAACACATATAATACAAGTTCAAGCTTAGAAATAAAACCCAATTAATTACTAGTCTGATGACTTTAAAATTCTACATCAAGTTACACAGAAATAAAGTTTTTCCCATTCATGACATATAAAAATTGGGCTTACCAAATGCCAAGACTTTTTTCCTCTCCTCACATTTGCATACCTCACCGTGGGTCCCGGGATTGAAAGGAGGGGTTCTTCTGTGCGCCTACCGGTGTTGCTTGGTGACCAGGGCTGTTGTGGGGGGGGGGGGGGCCTCGATAAAGCTGTTATGCCTCCTTCCCCCTTACTCTTAGCCGAAAGAAAAAAACAAAATACAAATGCCCCAAAGAAGTTTGAAAATTCCCTCAAAATGGAGAGAGAGTGAGTAGACCAATCAGGGGCCCCGGGAGATGGGAAGTTCCGCCCCAGGTAAGGGAAGGATGGAGAGAGGGATTCTGGGAGTTGTAGTCCATCCACCGAGTCCTAGAGACAAGGTGGAACCAGGAATTACCAAGGCTGAGAGTAGCCGAGAACAGACCCTTCAGGAAGTGAAGGTTTTTAAAAGACCAAGCAGCTTGCTTTCCTTGCCAAAAAGGGGAGGAATTTCCTTAGGAGTCAGCCAAGCACAGAGGGGCCAGAACTCTGGGGTTTTCAGGGGTTTGGGGCTGGGGGTTTGAGAAGAGTGTTCCAGACCACCCTTCCTTGCTCCCCAGGTGTACTAGAGCCAAGCAGTGTTGCAAAAGAACACATGGCTTTTTTTTTTTCTTATGGCACTGTAAACCAAGCTTTTGCCAGTTGTTCCTAAGAGTGATACTGAGCCATCCTACCTTCTTGCCCTCGCCAAAGAGCCTCTGTAGTCTTTGCTCGCTGTCTCAGCTTTCTGAGTAGATCACCCAACGTCCCTCCAAGCTGGCACAGCTTGGAGAGGAGAGAAACCTGAGGTACAGAGGAAAGCCAGAGAAGTAGGGGCTCACCTGATACCGGGGCAGCTGAGACCTCAGACTATCTCCTGGCTGGCTTGCAAAAAATGATGAGGGGTAGGTTTTGGGGGGATTTCTAATGAGAAATCCTTTCTAGGTTCATGTCTGAAAAGAATTACAGGCTCAGCTGTCCTTTGGCAGATTTACAAAAGTTTTATTGATTCACAGGGCAAAAAGGGATAGGGTGAGGAAACCTGGCTAGGAAAAGCTGGCAAGGTGCACAAAGGC
>CM053581.1:416669782-416682282 GCA_028627135.1 Pseudochirops cupreus
CCTGCTAGAATGCCTACCTGCTAGAAAAGGCCAACCTGCTAGAAAAAGTCATCTGCAAAGAACAGGAAGTGAAACACAGTTTTTAAGACCTAAGACTGTCAATCATAAGTTCATTAGGCTAATGAGGTGTACAGAGGTGGAGTTAGGGAGGGACCCGGGAGTGGGTAATACTTAAAGGGACATGCACCCTTGACATCAACTGCACATGTGTTTTGCCCATAATTCACTGGGACAAACAGCAGGAGGGAAGGAGGGGGGGGGGGGGGTGGTTTCAGCCCTGAAACGTCATACAGTCAACCAGCAGTCAGATTTGAGGTCAAATTAAATGAGATGTACCCATCTAGATTTGCAAATAGATGAGTTTTGTTTGCTAGGACAAAAGGAGGTAGTACCTTGAGTGAAGAGTTAATGGTTTGAGAGGAAATACCTCTAGGCTGGGGCAGGGAAAGACATAGTACAGCTGGGGGAAGGGGAGAAACAGTTAATGCTTTACAGCTGGGGGAGAAGAAATGTGGCTTTTACAACTTAACACAAAACTGAAATTACAACAATGTTATAAAATTATAAAGTTACCCCAAAATATATTACATAGGCCATTCAGCACCGCTTCAATATGATTTTCCTCTATGGACTTCTTTGAATACATCTTAAAATTTTGATTTGTTGTTATTTCTTTGAAATTATGTGTTGTTTCTATGATTTATTTTGTAAAACAGTAATTCATTAGGATTAAGTTATTCTTCAATTTATTTTTTGATGCCTGCATCAAAATGAGCACAGGCCAAACCAAAGAGTGTGGAATGATTGGACATGAGCCAGGCAGGATCTGTCATAGCAGTTCCCATTTATTGATCAGAAAGCAGGGTTTATATAATGAATATAAAGCAATTATCTCTTAGGTTCCCATGAGAAAATATTTAATGTCCTTGTTCATTTATGCACATCTGTATGTTTTAATGTCCTTGTTCACTTATGTAAATCCATGTTTTAATATCCTTGTTCCCTTGCATGCATCTTTGTTTGGGTCGCTGCTCAGTTGTCATGTCTTAAACTTCTGCAAGTCAGGAAGAGATGGTGAGCCAATCTTAAAACATTATATAGCCTTCACAGGGACCTGGCTTGGGAGAAATCCTGTACCAGATTCTTCACATTTATGGACCTAGTCAGAGACTGACTCTTGACAATTTTTAATCCCTTCTTCAACTGCCCTTTATTGGATGAAAGTGTGTGTACTTAATTATGATCTCTATGATGATAATTCTTTAGTCTTCCTATTCTGCCCTAAACTTTCTGCCGACTGGCAGTCTCACATCTTTATGATGCTTTCCAACGTCTTGAACTGAATTTCCAATAGGCATTTTAAACTAAACCAGAACTCTTTATATTTCTCCCTAAATCCTCCCCACATCCTACCTCCCTTAGTGCTTTGAGAGCAAAACAATCCTCTCAGCCCCTCAGCCTTATAATCTTACTTTTCCAGTCTTCTACACCTTACTCCTTGCCATAAATTCTTCAATCCCATGACACTGGCCTCCTTGCTGTTCCACAAAAGACAAACTTCATCATTCATCTCTAGGTATTTCTCTGACTGTCCTCCATGGCTGAAATGCCCTCCTTGCTCTTTTAAAGCTAATCTTTTAAAGCTTAAGTCCTAACTTAAAAAAAAAAACACCATTTTTTGGTAGGAAGCCTTTCTCAACCTCTCTTAATTCTAGTACCCTCCATATGTTAATTATTTCCTGTTCCCTGTATAGCTTACTTTGTATATATTTGTTTACATGTTGTCTCCCCCACTAGATTGTAAGCTTCTTGAGGGCAAGTACTGTCTTTTGCTTCTTTTTGTGCTTAATAAATGTTTATTGATTGATTGCATCTACGTATCTATAATTTTCATTTCACTATAGTATGTTTAAAAGTATGTTTAATATTTCTGCTTCTTTGAACATTTGTCAAATTTTAATACACTAAAATATCGTAAATTTCTGTAATAATACTTTGTAGTGCGAAGAAATGTGCATATTCCTTTCCCTTTCCATTCAGTAATCTCCAGAAATCCACCGTACCTAATCTTTCTAAAATGCTACTTAGGTCTTTAATTTCTTCCTTTTTTTTATTTTTTGGGGTAGATTTGTCTGGGTCCAAAAAGGATGTACTTTGAGGTCCCCAGAGTATTATAGTTTTACTGTCTATCTCTTCCTGAAACTTATTCCTGTTTTCTCTAAGTATTTAGATGCCATACCGTATTTTCAAGGCATATATGTTATGTATTAATATAAATTAATATTCATAGTAATTAACAAATAACATCTTTCATAACTTTCTGAATAATTTAGTTTACCCCTTTATCTCTTTTAATAAAGACAATTTTTGCTATTGCTTTATCTAAAATTATGTTTGCTACTCCCGTCTTTTTTTTACTTCAACTAAAGCATAATAGATTTTGCTCAAACCCCCTATTTTAACTCTGTATGAATCTTCATGTTTCAAGTGTGAGATAATTATTTCAACAATTTTTTTCCTTCAGATACCATCTCAGTTGCCATGTCTGTGAAACCTTCTCCAAATCGATTTCCTGTTCCTTCATTCTCAGATTTCTCTATAGCACTTTTCCTAATTTCCCTGCCAACCATAATATTCAGTCTTGTGTTTATCTGAATACATGTTGTATGTCTCATAGAATAGTGTAAGTTCTTTGATGTACAAACTTTCAGTTTTGGTTTTGTGTCCCATTATACTTATTTGTTGAACTGAAAAGGTGTTTTTTATTGTAATTGTCCAAATTACAAATTATATGCCCCTTCATGATAATTTCCAAAGATGATATTCAGGTTCTCTATTGAAGAATAGCAGAAACAGGCAATTTCATGGCTTGTGTTGTGCTCTAGCCCCTGAAAATGGCTGATTTATGATAATTGCATTTCACCTCCTGCCCTTCTAAGGGTGGCAATGTAATTTTTTTAGTATGTGATCAGCTTCCTGGTTCCTGGTGGTGAGGTTGATAGTGAATAATGGTGATTGACCAGAAGTGAAAAGAGTCCTTCAAATCTTGACTGAGTTGATAGATTCAAACAGGACTGACTTTGAGGGCTTTTCCTTATAGTATTCTGTCATACAAATTTATAGCTATTTTACTGTATTTATAAATATCTCTTTTGTAAACTTTCCTGTTTGCTAATAAAATAGCAAGGCTTTTGTGATGTTGAGTATGAAAATGGCCAAAACTCACCATTGCAAATGCATGGGGGAAGAACATATTTCATATATGTTGTGAATTCCCCCTCCTACCTTTCCCCTTAAATTAGAACTTTTTCCTTGCAGTCCCTGGATTTAATATTATGGACTAATATCATGGTTTTTTTTTGAAGGGGGGGGGGGGTTGCATTTCTTATTGAAACGTCATTTTCTTGGTACCAGAACATCATGTTACTTTGTTAGGTTACTTGAGCCAACTTAAGTTTGTCTTGATGAATTAGAAAGAAAATTCTATAATGAATCAGATATTTAGGAATAATTTAATCTGTAAAATGCTTCATAAAATGAAGCATGAGACATGTGGTTCTTTGGCTTATTTTTGAAGGGAGGTTTTTCCACAACATTATGTCAAAGGCAAATTAGTTACAGCTATTGTGAAAGTTAAGATATGTATCATCCTGATATACCATATGCACTCTCAACACTATTTGTACCATATGTCAATTTAAATTCATTAACCTACAACTAACTTTAAGTGCTACAACAACCCAAATTAGTGTTGTTTCTGCCACCATTATTGGGTAAGGGAACTATTAGTAGAAACCTAGAGAATTATATATATAAATAAGTGTATATATGTTTGATATTATGCATACATGTTAAATAAATAATTTATACACATGCATACATATATAATCAGAACTCATAATTCCCATGAAAACCTCTAGTAAAACTTAAGCTTATATTTTCTCTAAGTTGTTTTATTTATTAGGTCCTTCTTACCCATACATTTGATAACTGAATCAGAAGGCATATTCATAGGGGAAACTAAGAATAAATGAGCCAAGGAGGAGTAAATGCTGTGTTGTTGTCTTTTCCCTTAGCTGCAAGTTTTGTGTGACATAAAGATGAATAATTTTGCAAAATCAGTTTGCTAGATGTTCTTTTGAGACTATGCTTAAATATAATCTTATATGTGTTTCTTTCCTTACAGAATGACATGACAACTGCTCGTTTACAATGGGGAGAGATACTTATGCCATTACTTAAAAAATACAAACTTAATATCACATGGGGTGATCAAGATTTGTTAAATATAATGTTTTTTCATAACCCAGGTAATTTAATATTTTTGTGCTTTTAAACATACTTTTAAAGCCACATGGACAATTCCTAGTCATCAGAAATTAAGAATTGTCATAGTTTTCAGTGAGTAATTAAACTTATTCTTGTCATCATTCCTTTTGAAGTCATGTTCTAAATAACAAGGTTTTAAAAAATTTTTGTAAATTTTGTCATGTAAAAATTCTATAGTAGATATTAAAACCCTTCCCAAGTAGTAACTCTGTAGAAAATCCTTAAAAGTTTGTTTTTAGAGTTATGCTCAACTCAGTCTTTCGTGTGATATGTTTTTCTACATTTAGAAAGCCTTTTTGTTTTTCCGTGCCAATGGAATTATCGGCCTGATCATTGTATATATGGAAGTAATTGCCGAGAAGCTGAAGAAGAAGGAATCTTTATTCTCCATGGGAACAGAGGTGTTTACCATGATGATAAGCAGCCTGTATTTAGAGCTGTTTATGAAGCACTGCGAAATGTAAGCATTTGCTCTTTTATTAGTTTTTTTTTGAAAAGTAAAATCTTGACTTCTCCATCCCCTTCTCTAAATTCCCTTCTGTTCATCACACTTTCTTGCCTCCAGCCCCGTCCATTTTAATTAGGGTGAGATATATTTCCCATATTCCAAAGAATAAGCATGAATTCTTTGAATGAATTGAAACACCGGGAGGAGAGAGACTTCTGTAAATGTGAATCAATTAACTCAGTAGAATGAATCAAGGACAGTTAAAAGGGAAACTCCATTATCTTTCAAGTTTCCCTTGATATACTGCGTAGTTGGGTGACCAAGATAATTTCTTGTAATCTCATTGAAATGCAGATAGTGAACTGTATTTTCCAGCACATAACTGGAATGGCACCTTCCCTAGGTAGTTTAAGTAGCAGTCATTGTGAACTTGTTGTTTCAAGACACTTGACTAAGTGCTATGGAAAGATTTGGAACTTAGAGTATAGAAAGGGAGCTAAAATGTATGTATAAATTAATAAAATCCGAAGTAGAATGTCATAAACATTGTAGAATAGATAGAAGCAAAGTGCTGTTGTGAGGATATAAGATGGTGATCTTCCATCTTCAGGATCAGGGAAGATTTCATAGACTGGGTGGTTTTTTGTTTTAAATGTGTAGGTTAAGATTTACATCAATATAGATGAGATTGACAGAAAGGGAAGTATTTATGGTAGAAGGAACAGTGTAGGCAAAGGCAGTATAACGCTTATGGAGTAGATTCTAGAAATGGGAAGAAATCCAGCTTAGCCAAAGTATAAAGGAAGAGAATTCTGCCATGGAAGGGGGCTAAAGGAAATGCAGTGCATGAACACCCCGATAAGTGACTTTCCAGCCTTTCTTTGAATACCTCCACTTCCGAAAGGAAAAATGTTTTTTCTCTTTACTTTTTTATTTATTTATTTTTAACATTAATTTTAAAATTTTGAATTCCACATCTTTCTCCTGCCTGCCCCTTCTCCACACGTTGACAAGACAAAAATGTTAATATTAGTTATACATGTGAAGTCATATAAAACCATATTAGTCATGCTGAAAAAAAGGCAAGAAAAATAAGTGAAAAGAGTGTGCCCCAGTCTGCATTCACAGTTCATAAACTCTCTGTCTGGAGGTAGGTTTTTTTCATCATGAATTTGTTGGGGATGTCTTGGATCATTGTTCTGATTAGAGTAACTAAGTCTTTCCCAGTCAGTCACTGTTACCATATTGCTGTTACTGTGTATAACATTCTCCTGGTTCTTCTATTTTCACTTTGCGTTGTGTGGTTTGTCCTTCATTCTTGAAGAGGACCATGACATCAGGAAGATGATGCCATGACCTACAAATGAATTGGATTTAAGTGAGGGAGGGCTGTGCAAAGTCACCACCCTCACTTTTTCCTCTGGAACCATCTGAGTCCAGTGGCCAGATACAGGTCAGGACAACTGGAGATGGCCCATAATACAGTGGTGGACCTAGGCCTTTGTTTTGTTGTTGTTGTTAATAAAAACTAACTTTTATTTTTATTTTTAGTTTACATCATTCATTTCCTCAAGATTTTGATTTACAAATTTTCTCCCTGTCTTTCCCCTATCCTCCACCACAAAACAGGGATCCCACTGTACACTTCCTCCCCCAATCTGCTCTCTCCTATATCCTCTCCCATCCCCTCTCTGCCTTTCCAGTAGGGGAAGATGGATCTCCATACCCCAGTGCCTATATATCTTATATCCCAGTTACATGTAAATAATAATAATAATAATAGTAATAATAATAATATTTAAAAAAATTTTGAATTCCCTTTCCCTTCCTCCCTCGTCACCCTTACTGGGAAGATAAGCAATTCAATATAGATTGTATATGTGTAGGTACGCAAAACATTTCGATAGTGGATATATTGTGATATATTGTGAAAGACTGACTATATTTCCCTCTATCCTATCCTGCCCCCCACTTGTTCCACTCTCTACTTTGTCCCTGTCCCTTTACAAAAGTGTGTGCTTCTAATTACCCTCCCCCTCCAACCTGCCCTCCCCTCCATCATCCCTCCCCTTATCCCCTTCGCCCTACTCTCCTGTAGGGCAAGATACCCAATTTATAGTGTATGTCATTCTCTCTCTAAGCCAAATTCAATGAGAGTAAAGTTGACCCATTCCCTTTTGCTTCCTGTTCTTCCCCTCCATTGTAAGTTATCCCTTGCCTCTTCTGTATGAGATAATTAACCCCATTCTGTCTCTCCCCATCTCCTCTCATTATATTCATCTCTCACCTCTCAGTTTCACCTTTAAATATCATCCTTCCCTATTCAATTAATCCTGTGCCCTCTGTCTATGTATACCTGTACACACACATATATATATACATATACTCATATATGTATTCATACACATATATACTCTCCTATATAGACATATATGAATGGATACATATATATAAATATATATACATACATACATACACACACATTTTTATATTCCCTTCAACTATCCTCATACTGAGAAAAGTTTCCTAAGTTATAATTATCATTTTTTCATGTAGGCATGTAAATAGTTCAACTTTGATAAGTTCCTTATGATCTCTTTTCCCTGTTTACCTACTCATGCTTCTCTTGTTTCTTGTATTTGAATGTCACATTTTCTATTCAGCTCTGGTTTTTTCATCAAGAATGCTTGAAAGTCTTCTACCTCATTGAATGACCATATCTTCCTCTGAAACATTATACTCAGTTTTGCTGGGTAGGTGATTCTTGGGTTTAATCCTAGCTTTTTTGACCTCCAGAATATCATATTCCAAGCCCTTCTATCCCTTAATGTAGAAGCTGCTAGATCCTGTGTTATCCTGATTGTGTTTCCACAGTATTCAAATTGTTTCTTCTTGGCTGCTTGTAATATTTTCTTCTTGATCTGGGAACTCCAGAACCTGGCTACAATATTCCTAGGAGTTTTCTTTTTGGGATCTTTTTCAAGAGATGATGAGTGAATTTTTTCAGTTTCTATTTTGCCCTCTGGTTCTAAAATATCAGGGCAGTTTTCCTTGAGAATTTCTTGAAGGATGAGTTTTAGGTTCTTTTTTTGATCATGGCTTTCAGGTAGTCCAATAATTTTTAAGTTTTCTCTCCTGGATCTATTTTCCAGGTCAGTAGTTTTTCCAGTGAGATATTTCACATTGCCTTCTATCTTTTCATTTGTTTGGATCTGTTTAATTTCTCATAAAGTCATTAGCTTCCATTTGCTCCAATTTAATTCTGAAGGAATTATTCTCTTCAGTGAGCTTTTGAAATTTTTTTTCCATCTGGCAAATTTGGCTTTTAAGGCATTCTTCTCCTCATTGGCTTTTTGAGCCTCTTTTGCCATTTGAGTTAGTCTATTTTTTAAGGTGTTATTTTCTTCAATCAGGTTGTTGATTCTCTTTTCATGATTTTTTTGCATCATTCTTATTTCTCTTCCCAATTTTTCCACTTTTCTTACTTGATTTTGAAAATCCTTCTTGAACTCCTCCATGGCCTGTAAGCAGTTCATATTTTTCTTGGAAGCTTTTGGTGCAGGAGTTCTGATTGTTGTCTTCCTCCCGTTCCAAGCTTTGATTCTTTTTGTCCCCAAAAAAGGAATCTAAAGTTGGGTGGCTATGCTTGCTTTGCTTCCTTTGCTTGCTCATGTTGCCAGTCAATTACTTGACTTTTGAGCTCTTTGCCACAGTAGAACTCTGCTTCCAGAGGGGAGAGGTTTGTCCCAAGGTGTTGGGGTTTTTGCAGCTGCTGGAGCTATTAGGAAGGTACCGTCTTTACAGGCCCCGCCAACTTTGGCTCACTGGTCACACACCCCAGGACCACCATCCAAGGCCGTGATCCAGATCCAGGCAGGTTAAATAAGGCAAGAGCGCTTAGCCTCTGAATGGTCAGTTGGCCCCCCCTACAGTCTGCAGTCTGGGAGTTCTGAAGCATCAGGCGGCTGCGCCGCTTCCGCTGCTTCTTGCTCCAGGAGCAGAGGCCAGACCTCACTTCGTCCCCCCCAGATCCAGCAGAGATTCACTGACCTTTTACTTGGTCTTTGGCATTTATGGTTTGATAATTCTGGAAACCGCCATAGCTGCTGGTGATCTACTCTCCCAAATGCTCCAGCCATTGCCGGTTGGGCCTGCCCTAGGGCTAAAACCATGGGCTTAGGTGGGGCTTGGCTGTTCTCCCAGCATGCTGCGATGAATCTGGCCTCCTGCTCTGCCTTCAGCAGAAGATTTGTTTCTGTCACTTTGTGGATTCTGTAGCTCTAAATTTGTTTAGAGTCATATTTTATAGTTATTTGAGGTGGTTATGGGAGGAGCCCGCTGAGTTTTCCTACTTCTACACCTCCATCTTGACTCTGCCCCCGACCTTCACCTTTTTAAGCTAAGGTTTTCCAAGTTCTCACTTTGACTGAAGCAATGCCCATTCAGTGATTAAGGCTGTTTAAGAAGTGAGCCAACGAATCATCCCTTTAATTAAAAAAATAATCAGACTGGGAGGGTCATGTTATCTTTACTCAAAGCACAAGTTAATTATCCATTTTAACTGAGACTTTTCTTTTTTTTCTTTTCATTTTTAGTGCTCATTTGGAGATGATAAAGTACATTCCTTGTTATACCCATTAGAACTGGAACTACAAAAGACTGTACATACATACTGTGGGAGAATGCACAAAATATTCATGAAACAGCTAACAAAAAGTATAAGAGATAGTTATAACCGACCGTCAAAGGAAAGGTGACTCTTGTTGGTGAAGACTTAAATCTATTGAACTGCAAAAAGAATATGTGTCAGTGATTTTCTTGCACAACGTATTAATGTTTAGGAAGGGCTTATTTATTGTTTATCCAGATAAGCTTTACTAGAGAGAGTAAATTGAAGTATGTTTTATTGTTGTGAAGGATGTGTTGGAGCCTAACCAGGAACACTTTCCCGACATTTGAAGTTTTTTTTTTTTTGTTATTTGTTTTTGTTTTTTGGAGGGGGGAAGGTAGGGCAATTGGCATTAAGTGACTTGCCCAAGGTCACATGACTAGTTTTCTGTTAAGTGTCTGAGGCTGGATTTGAACTCAGGTCCTCCTGACTCCTGGGCCAATGCTCTATTCATTGTACCACCTAGCTGCCCCTGACATTTTATTAATCATTGTTTGCTTTCAGTCTATTATTGATGAAAATGAACTCTTAACAGATGAATAGTTTTAGGTTATAAAATTCTGTTATTATCTGGTAATTCTCCAGTGGGTGAAGGAAATCGGGTGGTATAAGTGAAGAGCCATGTATTTCATACATAATGTTAAAAATATGAAACTGTGAATTTTAGCAATACTTTTGAGTCAGCACTGACCTCACTTTAGTTTTGTGAGAATAAAGTTTACAGGGACAAAAATTGCTTTGTCTCTAAGGAAATGTGATATAACCGTTGACAATCTCTGTGTGCCTTTTGATCTCTGACATGTTTATCTCTGACATGTTAAAATATTTTTTCGTGACAATCATGTTTAAAATCCTGAGTAAAACAGCATACATATTTTAAAACAAGCTGTACAAAGTGATCAAAAACTAGTATAAACTTCTGGATATGGTTAATAATAATTTCGTGTGAAATATCACCCTTTCATTTGTTCAGCTGTCTTACCAAAAATCAAATTTAGATTTAAATATGTTTAAATATATATTTGGGGCAATACTTTAAATGAAATTCATTTGTAGCTCTATTGTGCATTCTGGAAGTAGAAGATAAGTATTCTGATCTTCGAATTTTAGTGAAAATCATAATAGCATATGAGTATATAGTATTGGTAAGTGTAGTGGACCAAATTGTAGTTACACCTTTATTACAGTCAATTATTTCAGTAATTATAGAGTTGAAATGTGTTCCGTTTCACCTTCTTTCTTCTACCTCAAATTTATTTTGCCAGGTATTTTTAGAACAAGAAAGATGACAGAGCATTACTATAATTTTATAGAAAATCTATCAATGGATAGTTTGTAATTAAGGAAAAAAAGATTGGTTTACTAGAAAGAAAAGTTTGTTTTCACAAGTCTCATATCCTTTTCAAGTGAGGATAACTGAATTTTTTCTTGTTTTTGAAGGCTAAAGAGTTTCTTCTGTTCTTGATTTCTTGTCCTATTACTCATAATTCCCACGGCCATATATGACTCTTGACCAAGTTCCATATTTACCATTTCCCTCTTTTTTCCTTTGGTATTTTAACTTTTAAAGAAGGAGAGGGGAATCATGTAGTTAATGTTTCACTTAAATGGGGAGAAGTTTGTTTTATGAAGACAGAGAGCTCTTGTTGAGACACAAAGATGGTTGGGGCGGGGGCAGGGGGGGAGTGGTATTGATTTTCCTGCAGTGGCTGGCGTTGTGGTGAGTTTTGAGAGGGGAGAGGAGTACTAATGAGGTAATGGAGGCAAATCAGGGTATTATTAACCCATCTAATGTTTAGCATTCTTGTTTTAGGATGGAGAGGTTTGAGAGTAGAAGAATTAGTGTGTAGAATATTGGTGTGAATGTCAAGGAGCTACTAGCACCTTGAGGGTGGGGATGGTTTTATTTTTGTCATTCTGTATGTAGCACCTATAATAATGTCTAGCAATAGTTGGAGCTTAATAGAAAGAAGCATATTTGATCTGCTTAAGAGACTTAAGATATATTGGAATTGGCGACTTTGAGATAGAGAATTATAATTATAGAATTTAAACCTGGGAAGATACCTTAGAAATCATTTATATAATCCCACTTTCTTATGTATGAATGAATAGAGATGCCCCAGAGAGATTAAATTACTTGCTTCAAAACACACAAGTAGTTATGTTTTTTTTTTTCTCTTTTCATCCCTCACTAATTACTGAATTAACAGGAAGGTCAACACAGCTGCTGTCTTCCTTTCCTTTGGCACATCTTATCTTTCTGCAAGTGCAAGGATTCTGGACCATACAGTGTTATATTATTTGTGTGACCAATTATGATAAATGCAGAACATTGTGGGACTAGGAAGTATGTAGAGTCAGAAGATAATACCATCTCTAAGAAAATCTCAGCACAACCTGAAGAAAGAACAGATAAGTTAAATAAGGTGTAAGAAAACTGACAACCACCCCTTCTTTGGTTTCTGTATTGATTCAGTCTTACATACAGCCTCTTTTTACCTCCTCCATAAAGCATAAATCTTGGTGGAGAGAAAATTTTCCTTCAAAATTTGGGGAGGAAAAAATATAGGTTAGGGAAAATTATGTACGTTAATGTGATAATTGTTTTTAAGTAAATCATGCACTCCTCTTACTTTTTGCTCAGAAGCCTATATCAGTCTTGACAGTTGAATTTATTATACATTAATTCTAGAATTTCCTCCATAGCATGAATATTAGATACCAGGTTTGCTATTTATTACCTGTCTGGCCTTGGGAAATTTCCTTTAACTTTTTGGGCTTCCATTTCCTTATCTGTAAACTAAAGGAATTGGATTAAATATTCCCTAAGTATAAATCCCGTTACCGCCTAACAATAACCAAAGCATTTTTAAACTAGACTGGAAATTCAGTATGTGGTGGTTCATTTGCTTGATAGAATTGTATTATACTTTTTAAAGATGATTCTTAGTGGATCTGAAGATTCCCTTCTATTTATTTAGGTTTGTCCTAGTTACCATTTTATCATGAATTGAAATATCAGGGGAAACTCTATTTACCCAAGTTAGGTGA
>CM053581.1:416684782-416687555 GCA_028627135.1 Pseudochirops cupreus
CTGAAGACGCATGACTGGATAAGACTTTGTTTATGGCTTGGTTGATCCTTGAATTCCTGGCAACAGAAGTTGTGAAGGTTTTGAGACGTGCTGGACCCTGTGAACTAAAGTCTGTAGCAAGAACTGCCTGGAGGACTGGATGAGGACCTGGGAGCTGTCTGCCTCTGAATCCAGGTGACAGTTTGGTGGATTCAGGTAGGAGCTGGGATCATGGAAGGGGATCCAGGGAATCTGAGAGACCACCCCATGTCAAGATGAAGAAAAGGCCTCTCCTTGGATATTGAATGCAGTGATGAAAGTGAAGTTTACTAGAGACTGAGGGCTGGAGGGTTTGTGTAATTTTCTAGTGATTGTATTTAGTGATTAATGATACTTAGTGACTGATTGCTAGATAAGTGACTGATTAAGTTAACTTATGATTGCCCCTTGAGTGGAAGACTGAATATTGTATTCTGAGATGACTGAATGAGTGAGTGAGGAGGCAAACCTCCTTAGGGATACCAGATGATTGTTCTTGTGTTCTTTGTTCTAAATACTGTGAGCACTTTGGTGAAAACTATGTGGCTGTTCTAATGTTAAACTGTTGTGAATGTTATATTGTGATTTGTTGTGAAAGTTTGCCTTGATCTGTTATGGAATAAATGGAGTGTTCATTATACTGTATAGTCAGAACCTTAAAAGCTGTTCACAGCAGCATTCTTTTGGGAAGCTGCTCGTACATGGCATTACACATACGTAACCACAATTGTATGAAAAGCAAATGAGATAATGGATTTTTAAAAGAATAAAATTCTTTTCTTTACTTCTGCTCTTCTACCTTCTCTTCCCCCCTCCAGGCCACTCCATTTCAACAAACATTTGTTTGTACCTACTACATTCAGAGTACTATGCTATGTGCGGAGAATACAAAGTTCATGAAAAATCATCCAGACCATCAGCAGGGGTAAAGTGACACGTCAGTCTACATACATTTCATAGGAGCCAACATGAGTGACACACACGTGACACACACACACACATACACAAGTGCTAGAGATTAAAAGAAAGGTAAAAATATAGTTTTGTTGGCCATAAGGAACTTATCTTCTTTTGTTTCATTAATAAATTTTTTTTCCAAATAAATATCTGCCTTCTCTCTCTCCCATCTTTCCCCACCATAATTGAAAAAGCAAGAAAACAAAAGCCCTCTTATAGACATATTTAGTTAAGTAAAACAAATTGCCACATTGACCATGTCCAAAAAAATTATTCCTCACTATACGCTTAAGTCCATTACCTTTCTGCCAGGAAGTGGGTAATCTGGTTCGTCATGAGTCCTCTGGAATTTTGGTTAATCATTGCATTTATCAGAGTTCCTAGGACTTTCAAAATCGTCTTTAAAATATTGTTATTGTTTAAATTGTTCTGGTTGCCTTATCATTCCCTATAGCACAATAGTAATCTGTCACATGCATGTACCTTACCCCCTACTTGACGGGCACCCCTTCGGTTTTCAGTTCTTTGCTACCACACAGATAGCTGCTATAGGTATTTTTATAAATGTGGATCATTTTCCTCTATCTTTTTATTTGTCCTCTATTATTTGGGTATAGCCCTAATAGCAGCATCACTCCGTCAAAGAGGATACGTGGTAAAATAGATTTTAGAGCGTTTTCCCAAACTGCTTTCCAGAATAACTACACCTGTTTTCCCACAACACCCTCATCCTGACCTCTTCCCCCCACCTTACATTTATCCCTTTTGTAGTTTAGTTAGTTTGAGATGTGAGATGAAACTTGTAATTATTAATGATTTTGATCCTGTTTCCATGTGGTTATTGATAGCTTTGGTTTCTTCCTCTAAAAATCAATTGCCTTTGACAGTTTATTAGAGAAACTTGCTGCCAGAACTTTTCCCCATTTAACTGCTCTTGTTATTTTTGTTAGTTTTTAATTGGCTTCTTGCTTTTTACATCATCATGCTTATCTGTAGTATTTATTCCCTACATTGCCCTTTCTCAGAGAGCTGTCCCATATAACAAATAGTATTTTTTTAAAGACAAAAAAGAAGGAAAAAAGGGGACAAACATAAGCGCAACTGATTGACACACTAAAAAAGCCCGAAAACATATGCGGTTGTAACACCCATAAACCTCCTATCTTCGAGAAAGGGTGTCATATTTCTTCATTTGAGTCATGTTGTGTCTTTATAATTATTAAATTCTTTGTAAAAGTTTTTATTGTCTTCTGTGATCATAGTTACCCCAAGTATCTACCTCTTCCTGCGGGTCTATTCCGTATTTGTCAGAGAGGAAAAAAAAGCAGCACAATTGAGCAAAATGTTTAAAAAATCTGAGAAGATGTGTCGCTTGAACCTGTGGACCTCTCGAAAGGGCAGGCGATACCTTCTCCTCTTTTTATTCTGGTCCTGCTCGATCTGTGTGGTTTTGTGACCTCCATTTTTAATTTTCCGTTGGGTAGTTGCGTTTATGTCGTTTTAGTTATTGTGTGCCTTATCTTCCTGGCTCTGCCTGTGTTTATATAGATCTTTGCTTTTCTTGTGCATTGCACAAATCACTTCTCACAGCGGAATCATTTTTGATTACATTCATGTATCACTGATATGTTTGGGGATTCCACAGTCGGTGGGCATCACTTTGTTTCCTGTAAGGAAAATTCCATTGCATCTACCCGGTCACAAGTCTGGGGGCGCTAACGTGGCAGCCTGGGGCCTGGGTAGAGGCCCTTGCATGTCTTGAAACCGCTGATGTGGCAAGTTTCCAGCCATAAGAGTT
>CM053581.1:416703666-416758266 GCA_028627135.1 Pseudochirops cupreus
CCTCGTAGCCGAGCTGACTTTAGTGGGAAGTATCTTTGTGTGCGTTTTGGAGTTCTAGGATTGGTTTAGAGTCCTATTTTATGGGTATTTTGGGGTGGCTATGTGAGAGCTGCGATATGTTGCTGCTGCTACACCGCCATCTTCTGTTTGTTTGTTTTTTAAAAAAAGCTGCTAACCACAGATGAAGAAAAAACACTTGCCATGGGCAAAACCATACAAAGATGGGAGTACTAAAAATTAGAAAAAAGGTAATTTTTCCTGATGAAACTAACTTCTTTCAAGAGTATACCAGTAGAAGTCCAAGTGACTCATGTAATATCTAAGTGTCTTCGGATTGTAAAACAGAAAACACGAAAACTGTGGATTTTTTTTTTTTTACTTCCAGTGGGCCTGGAAGTCTGTCCCCATTGAGAGAATTATGAACTCATAAAAAAATGTGGATATACCAAAAGAGCAAAATTGTTCCAGAAATACAGAAATTCCCAAATGGAGATGCAAGATTACAACAGATTTGCACCATGTCACACAATCACAAAAGGTTAAGAAATTTATCTAAGACATGAATGTCTCATGTTAATGTTTCAATGGATTGTAAATTCATCTAAATGAAGCCTCACTGAAAACCTCTAGGCTACAATCAATAAGACTACATTTAGAAAAATGTACCGCTTGTCAAAGACATTTATTACCCAATGTGATAAAAGTGTAGTTTCATGATAAAAGACTTTTTAAATGTATCAAAAGCTTTTGAAAGCATTGCCAAATCATGTAGAACAAATAATTGCAGCAAAAGGACTTATTCTACAGTAAAAGTTCTTTAAAAATATAAATTACAAGGTACCATCTTTTGTCAGTTAATTTAATTATTTTACTCTGCCCTAAATAATTCACACCCCACTATAGAGTATACTAGCAGAAAGGCATGAATTTATAGAACATACAGAAACTTCTAAGACCCTATGGCCTTTCCCTAATGGTATCCTTCTGCCCATTCCCCCCAGGTAGAATGTCTTTGTTAGGCACCTCCTTTTGCTGGGTATACTGAGTAGTAACTCTTCTGCAAAAAAGCCATGGCTGGTAAGAGAAAAGGTAAAGAGAAATCCATTCTCCTTCACTCTGAAGTGGTAAGGCACAATTCTCTTTCTTAAAAAAAATTATTTGAACTGGGAAAATTTCCATATATACAGATTAATATAAAAAGGACTGCATACAGAACCATGATTCTTCACTGCATACTACTTGCTTCTTTCAAAAATTGTATAATAGGGATGGAGCCAAGATGGTGGACAAAAGGCAAGAAGTTACCTGAGATCTCTACAATTTCCCTCAAACAACTATAAATCATGCTTCAAGACAAATTCAGGAGCAACAGAACCAAAGAAAAAGTGGGGTAAAACAACTTGCCAGCTCAAGGAAACTTAGAAGGACTGCAAAAGGAGTCTATCTCACTCAAGTAAAATGGGAGTGCAGCCTAGCACAGGCAGCGTCTGGGGAAACAAGCAGTGAAGGCCCCTTGCCTTAGCACAGATCAGAAGAAAGACACACAGTCTGACTCATCAGGCAAGCAGAACAGTGGGCTGCCTGAGAGGCCTCCAGGCCTGATGCAGCAGGCTAATGGTCAGCCCTGCCAGCCTCTAGACTAGGTCAGGCAACCCAAGCACAACAGGTGAACTGCCAGCCCCAGTGAAGAAAGCCAGTGATGAGTGCTCTTCTTGACAAAAGAAGCTTGAGACAGTGTCCCATCTACCCCAGAAGCAGAGCAACTGAGCTCTGTTGAGCTCTTTAAATGTCACAAAACAGGCTGCAAAATGAGAAAAAAAAAACAAAAACAAAAAAAAAACCTCTGACCATAGTAATCTGCTATGATGACAGGAAAAATAAAAACACAAACTCATAAAAGTACAATAGCAAAACAACTAGATGTGAAGCATCAAAGAGAAATATGAATTTGTTTCAGGCCCAAAAACTCCTCCTGAAAGAGCTCAAAAAGGATTTTAAAAATGAAATAAGAGATGTAGAAGAAAAACTGGGAAAAGAAATGACTGCAAGAAAATCATGAAAAAAGTCAATAGTTTGATAAAGGAAGCACAAAAAAATGGAAAAAGAAAATAACTCCTTAAAAAGTAGAATTGACCAAAAGGAAAAGGAGGTACAAAAGCTAACTGAAGAAAATAATTCCTTAAAAATGAGAATTGTGCAAGTGGAAATTAATGTCTCTATAGCAGTGGTTCTCCTAATGTCATGACCTTTAATACAGTTCCTCATGTTGTGATGACCCCCAACCATAAAATTATTTTCATTGCTACTTCGTAACTGTAATTTTGCTACTGTTATGAATTGTAATGTAAATATCTGGTGTGCAAGATGTATTTTCATTGCTACAAATTGAATATAATTAAAGCATAGTGATTAATCACAAAAACAATATGTAATTATATGTTGTGAAATATTTATTTCTAATTACAAATAAATGAAATTCAGTCTTGAAGCATGGTGTGGCATGGGTAACAGTCTTAATATAACAACAGTAAACTACATTGCTACATTTTGCAACAGTATGTGTGAAAAGCCAACATCAGTGTGAAGGTTGAGATTGTTTCTTTCTCACCAGATCAGAAATTCTCAGGGCAGTCTTTGCAAGAGCACAACGAAGATTATCTTCCACAACAAGTCTACTTCTGTATTTAGATTTGATAACCAACAAGCTGAAAAATCCTGTTTCACAAAGATATGTTGTTGGAAATGGAAGAAGAAGGAGCAACATAGTCTCAGACAGAACAGGATATGACTGTAAACACTTGATCCAGAATTTTGTAACTGGCATTGTAGAGAAATCAGTTCTCACCGCATCGCTGTTAATAAGTTCAATGAACTCCTCTTGTGCTGTCTCAGGAACATCTTCAACTCTGACTGTGAATGGGCTTCTGGCAAGTGCAAATGAGGTGTCAGGTAGATTTGGAAAGTATGATGAAATTTCATCTGCAAGCATGTACAAGTGTTCTTTCACAGAAATTCTCATCGTAATCCTTTTGTCTGGTTCAATGTCATGCTCCTCAAAGAAAGCAGATAAGGTAGGCAACATGTAAATTTTATTTTCATCCAATTTTTTTTGCCAAAGCTGAAGTTTCATTTGGAATGATCAGATCTTTTCAGACAAATCGAGGCATGTTACATTTGGTCCTTGTGGTGATAAATTTAACTCATTCAAGATGGCAAAGATGTCAACAAAGTAAGCTATTTTCTGCAGTTCACTTTTATCGCTGAAAAGTGCTTCAAACTACAGTCTTGCTTTCTGATTAAAAAACGTTTTGAGTTCATCACAAAGCTCAAAAACACATTTTAAAACTTTTCCTCTCAACAACCATCTCACTTCAGTGTGAAATAACAGAGCATTGTTCAGCGCATCCAACTCATTGCACAGTTGCGAAAACAATCGACTGTTTAAAGTGCTCGCCTTTACAAAATTGACAGAACTTATGATGCTTTTCATTACTTCTTGTAACTCTTGTGGCAGCATCTTCGTTGCTAATGTTTGCTGATGAATCATACAATGAGTTCTGATGACTTTTGGTGACTCATTCAGTACCAAATATTGAAATCCAGATTGACATCCTACCATAGCTGGAGCACCATCTGTGCAAACACCACAAACCTTTTCCCAAGATATCTTATGCTCTTTCAGAAGTGAATCAACTGTGTCTAATACATCACATGCAGTAGTTGTCATTTCAAGAGGTTTGCAAAAAAAAACCTCATCTTTAAAGTTGCCATCATTAACATACCTCATGTAAACCAGTAACTGAACAGTTTGCAACGTCTGTAGATTCATCAAGCTGGATATTAAATATTGGAAGTGGAACAGATTTAATTTCCTGGATTACCTGATCAAGAATATCAGCAGACATGTCATCTATTCTTCTGCGGATAGTGTCATTAGATAAGGAAATTGCACTCAGTTTCGTAACAAATTCATCTCCGATCATAACTCGAACAATGTCTTTGGCTGCTGGCAACAGTAAATCCTCAGCAACGGTGTGAGGTTTCATAGCTCTGGCGATTCTGAGTGCCACCACATATGAAGCTCCAACAGCTGCTACGTTTTGTTTGTGGTACTTGCCACCAGTGTCAAGTCTGGCTTTCTTGAGTCCATCAGCTTTGCTTCTAAAATAGTTGGTATCCTTGCTGGCAAAGCTCGGATGCTTACTATCAGAATGGTGTTTTAGTTTGTTTGGCTTCATAGATTCGACTGATAGAACTTCACATCAAATAACACATTGTGGTTTCTCAATTTCTGCTGTAATTATTGAGGTAAAACCATACTGTAAAAACTCCTTGTTATATTTTCTTTTCAACGTTCTTCTCTACACAATCCATTGTCATGGGATGGTTTGCTAATGAAAATAATATATAACAATATCTTTAATAATACAAAAGATGATACATGGCATAGTTCAGTCAATACAGTTCATTAAAGTTTCCTATGATTTACCATTCTGTGTTGTTTTTTTTACAACCTGTTACTATCACAAGGGGGCAATATTCACATCAACCACAGCTGAATATAAAAAGACCAATCAGCATCCAGATTAAGTTCCCATGGTACAGATATTTTTTTTGCAGTAGCTGATGATTTTACAATACATGATTTTACATTTACCCAGTAATTATAATTCATGAAGTGTCATTTTACCTCCAATACTGCTGCTTTCAACACAATAGCTGCTTTTAACAGAGTAGCTGCTTTCAACACAGCAGCTGCTCTCTACACAGTAGCTGCTCTCTACACATGTATGACTGGTCCACATAAGTACATTATGGTGCCAACCCTGTCACATACACCTGTATTTGTACAGGGTGTATGTGATGGGGTTGGCGCAATGATGTCATCACACCAGGTACTTGTATGTGGGCGTATCTGCATGTGGGTGTACCCACCTGGAGACGGATAGAGGAGCAGTGTTTTGGTTCCTAAGACCATTGGAAATATGTGTTTTCCGACGGTCTTAGGCAACCCCTGTGAAAGGGTCATTCGACCCCCCCAAAGGAGTCACGACCCACAGGTTGAGAACTGATGCTCTATAGGACATCAAAAGTGAATCAAATAAAATCAAAAGAATGAAAAACAGAAGAAAAGGTAAAATGCCTCACTGGAAAAACAACTGACCTGGAAAATAGATCAAGGAGAGATACTTTAAAAATTATTGGACTAGAAAAGACAATTTTGGGGCAGAGCCAAGATGGCAAAGTAAAAGCAGAGACTTGCTGGAGTTCTCCTCCAAATCCCTGTAAAAAATGACTATAAACAAATTCTAGGGCAGCAGGACCCACAAAATGACAAGAGTGAAACAAATTTCTAGGCAGAGACAACCTGGAAGGTCTACAGGAAAAGGATGTTGCAGCAGGCTGAGAAAGGGACACAGTCCTATGCAAAATGCACGAGTACAGACTGAGCCCTAGCAAACCTGGAACAGGCTCCATGGGCCTGAATCACTGGCAGCTGTGGCAGTTTCCAGACTTCTCAATCCACAAATGCAAAAGAAAACTTAGAAGGTCAGCAAGAAAGGTTGGTCAGACCTGGGTGAGATAGGAGCACAGTCTGGCCCCCCATCTGGGACAGCAAAAATTGTAGAGGCTACGACAGCAGTGGCTGCTTCTGGAGCTGTCGACCCACAGATGGAGTGGGGAAAAGGGGGAAGAAAAGGAGGATGAATGGCTGATGACAGGGGGATTGCCAGGATCTCTTTGCCAGCTCTGAGGCTGGATTCTCTTGCTTTGCTTGTGCTTGGATCTGGGTTGCAGTCTTGGGTAGTGGTCTGGGGTAAGGAGGAGCACTGGCATGGCAGAGCATGTGGCAGTGGTGGAGAGGGAATCCTCCTTACAATTCCAAGTTAGAAAAAGAGTGATTTTGAGAAGAGGAGTAAATACCTCTCCTTGGATCATACCACCTTGGAAGAATGGAAAATTACAGGTCCCTAGAAGTATCCCTGAAAACAGCTGCACAAAACCCCTAAAGATTGGGTCAGTACACCCTACACACTGGAAGCAGAGTCCTACCTTAACAAAGAGCTAAAAAGTCAGGTGATTGACACAGAAATTGAATAAATAGTGGGGAAAAAACTTAGACTATAGAATCTTACTTTGGTGACAAAGAAGATCAAAATATACAATCAAAAGAAGACAACAAAGTCAAAGCTCCTACATCCAAAGCCTCCAAGAAATATATGAATTGGTCACAGGCTATGGAAGAGCTCAAAAAGAACTTGGAAAATCAAGTAAGAGAAGTAGAGGTAAAAGTGGGAAGAAAAATGAGAATGATGCAAGAAAATCATGAAAAATGAGTAAACAGCTAGCTAAAGGAGACCCCAAAAAATACCACAGAAAATAATACCTTTAAAAATCGACTAACCAAAATGGCAAAAGAGGTCTAAAAAGCTGATGAAGAAAAGGATGCCTTAAGAAAGGGAATCAGCCACATGGAAAACAAAGTCCAAAAGCTCACTGAAGAAAATAATTTCTTGAATAGAACAAAGGTGGGGGGGCGGGATAGGAAGGAGGGACACATAATCAGTCTCTCACAATATGCCCACTGTGGAGATGTTCTGCATAATTATACACATACAGCCTATATTTAATTACTTGTCCTTCCAGTGGGGGTGGGTGATAAGGGAGGAAGGGAAAGAATCTGGAATTTAAAGTTCTATATTCAAATGTTAAAAATATATATGTATATCTATATACAATTATTATTATTATTGTTATTAACTATATCCAATTGGGAATTAAGATACACAGGCACTGTGATAGGGAGGTCCATCCTGCCCTACTGGAAATTCAGAGGGGTGAGGGGGAGGACATAGGAGAAAGCAGATTGGGGGAGGGGTTATACAGTGGGATGACTGTTTTGAGGTGTCGGGTAGGGGAGGCATGGGGAGAAAATTTGTAGTTCAAAATCTTGTGGAAATGAATGATGTAAACAACAAAATAAATTAATTAATTTTTTTTAAAAAAAAAGAGAAAAGGAGCATAAAAAAAGAAAATAATTTCTTAAAAATTAGAATGGAGCAAATGGAAGCTCTATGAAATCAAGAAATTATAAAACAAAAGCAAAAGAATGAAAAAATAGAAGACAATGTAAAATATCTCATAGGAAAAACAACTGACCTGGAAAATGGATCCAGGAGAGAGATTTTAAAAATTATTGGACTACCTGAAAGCCATGATAAAAAAAAAAGAGCCTAGACATCAACTTTCAAGAAATTATCAAGGAAATATTCCCTGATATTCTAGAACCAGAAGGTAAAATAGAAATTAAAAGAATCTACTGATCACCTCCAGAAAGAGATGCCAAAATGAAAGCTCTAGTAATATTACAACCAAATTCCAGAGTTCCCAGATCAAGGAGAAGATATTACAAGCAGTAATATTCAAGTATTGCGGAAACACAATCAGAATAACACAAGATCTATCAGCTTCTATATAGGAGGGCTTGGAATATGATATTCTGGAGGTCAAAGGAGCTAGGATTACAACCAAGAATAACCTACCCAGCAAAACTGAGTATAATTCTTCAGGGGGAAAAATAGATTTTCAATGAAATAGAGGGCTTTCAAGCATTCTTGATGAAAAGACCAGAGCTGAATAGAAAATCTGACTTTAAAATACGAGAATCAGGAGAAGCATGAAAAGGTAAACAGGAAAGAGAAATCATAAGGGACTTACTAAAGTTGAACTGTTTACATTGCTATATGGAAGGATGATATTTGTAAATCATGAGGCCCTTCTCAGTATTAGGGTAGCTGGAGGGAATATAGATAGATAGATAGATACATACATACATACATACACACACACAGAGGGCACAGGGTGAGTTGAATATGAAGGGATGATATCTAAAAAATAAAATTAAGGAGTGAGAGAGGGACATACTGGGAGAAGGAGAAAGAGAGAGATAGAATGAGGGTAAATTATCTCACATAAAAGAGGCAAGCAAAAGCTTTTACAGTGGAGGGGAAGAGGGGGAAGGTAAGAGGGAATGAGTGAACTTTACTCTCATCAGATTTGGCTTAAGGAAGGAATACCATACACATGCAATTGGATATGGAAATCTATATTACCCTAGAGGAAAGTAGGAGGAAAAGGGATAAGAAAGGAGGGGGGATGATGGGAGTGAAAGAAGACTGGGAGAGGGAGTAATCAGAAGCAAACCCTTTTGAGGAGGGATAGGGTCAAAGGCAAGAATAGAATAAATGGGGGACAGGATAGGATGGAGAGAAATATAGTTAGCCTTTCACAACACAACTATTATGGAAGTGTTTTGGATGACTATACATATATAACCTATATCATATTGCATGTCTTCTCAATGAGAGTGGGTGGAGAAGGAGGAAAGGAGAGAATCTGGAACTCAAAGCTTTAAAAATTAATGTTAAAAACTGTTTTTACATGCAACTGGAAAATAAGATACAGGCAATGTGGTATAGAAATTTATCTTACCCTACAGAAAAATAGAAGGGGAAGAGGATAAGAGAAATGGGGGCAGGGCTAGGGAGCGATGATAGAAGGGAGGAGGGGAGAGATGGGGAGAAAATTTGAAACTCAAAATGCTGTGGAAATGAATGTTGAAAACTAAAAATAAATTAATAAAAAAAGTTAAAAAATAAAATAATTTTTTTAAAAAAAGAATTATTGGACTAGCTGAAAGCCATGATAAAAAAAAAAAGATCCTGAACAGCATCATTCAAGAAATTGTAAAGAAAAACTGCCATGATTCTCTAAAATAAAAGGGTAAAATAGTAACTGAAAGAATCCACTGATTATTTCCGGAAAGAGATCCCAAAATGGAAAGTCCCAGGAATATTATAGCCAAATTCCAAAACTCTTAGGTCAAGGAGAAAATACAACAAGGAACCAGAAAGAAACAATTCAAATATTGAGGAATCACAGTCAGGATTACACAGGATTTAGCAACTTCTACATTAAAGGATCAAAGGGCTTGGAATATGATGTTTTGGAAGGTAAAGGAGGTTGGATTAAAATCAAGAATCAACTACCTGGCAAAACTGAGCATAATCTTTCCAGGGTAAAAAAGCAGGTTTTCAATGAAATCAGGGACTTTCTTTTCTTTTCTTTCTTTAAATTTTATTTGGGAGGAGGGAAGGCAGGGCAATTGGGGTTAAGTAACTAGCCACATGGCTAGTAAGTGTTGAGTGTCTGAGGCCAGATTTGAACTCAGGTCCTCCTGACTCCAGGGCTGATGCTCTATTCACTACCCTTCAAGAAATTTTCAAGCAAAATTGCTCTGATATTCTAGAACCAGAGGGCAAAATAGAAATTGAAAGAATTCACCTATTGCCTCTTGAAAAAGATCCCCAAAAGAAAACTCCTAGGAATATTATAGACAAATTCCAGAGTTCCCAGGTCAGGGAGAAAATATTACAAACAGTCAGGAAGAAACAATTTGAGTATTGTGGAAACACTATCAGGATAACACAAGATCCAGCAGCTTCTACATTAAGGGATCAAAGGGCTTGGAATATGATATTCTGGAGGTCAAAGGAGCTAGAATTAAAACCAAAAATCACTTACCCAGCAAAACTTAGTATAATGTTTCAGGGGAAAATATGGTCATTCAATGAAATAGAGAACTTTTAAGCATTCTTGATGAAAAAATCAGAGCTGAACAGAAAATTTGACTTTCAAATACAAGAAGCAAGAGAAGCATGAGAAGGTAAACAGGAAACAGAAATCATAAGGAACTTAGTAAAGTTGAACTAAAAGATTTACTTTCCTACATGGAAAAACAGTGATTGTAGCTCATGAGACTTTTCTCAGTATGAGGATAGTTGAAGGGAATATGTATGTATACATACATATATATGTATGTATAGGAGGGTGTATGTGTGTATAAACATATATGTGAGTGTGTGTATATGTGTGTACATGTATACATAGATAGAGGGCATAGGATCAGTTGAATATGAAGAGATGATATCTAAAAAATAACATTAAGAGGTGAGGGAGGAATATATTAGGAAAAGGAGAAAGGGAGAGATAGAATAGGGTAAATTATCTCATATAAAAGAGGCAAGAGAAAACTGTTATAATGGAGGGAAAGAACAGGAAGGTGAAAGGGAATGGGTCGACCTTACTTTCCTTGAATTTGGCTTAAGAAGGAAATAACATACACACTCAATTGGGTGCCTTACCCTACAGGAAAGTAGGGAGGAAGGGGATGAGGGGAGGACGATAGAAGGGAGGACAAAGTAAAGGTAGTTAGAAGCAACACTTTTGAAAAGGGACAGGGTCAAAGTACAAAATAGAATAAGTAAGGGGTGGGATAGGATGGAAGGAAATATAGTTAGTCTTTCACAATATATCTACTATGAAAATGTTTTGTGTAACTACACATGTACGACCTATCTTGAACTGTTTATCTTTTCAGTGGGGGTGGGTGAGGAGGGAAGTAGGGAAAGATTCTGGAAATCAACGTTTTAAAAACAAATGTTAAAAAAAATTGTTTTTTATATGCAACTGGGAAATAAGATATACATACAATGGGGTATCTAAATCCATCTTGCCCTACTAGAAAGTTAGGGGGGAATGGGGAAGGGTATAAGAGAGAACAGATTTGTGGAAGGAGTATTCAGTAGGCTCACTATCTTGGGGTGGGGGTAAGGGAAAGACAGGGTGAAAATTTGTAACTCAAAAACTTGTGGAAATGAATGTTGAAAATTAAAAATAAATAAATAAATCAAAAGATAAAACAAAAATAAAACCATCAGCAAGCATTATTTGTGATGGAAATGTTAGAAGTCTTCCCAATAAGATCAGCAGTAAAGCAAGGATACCTATTATCACTACTATTATTCAATATTGTACCAGAAATATTAGCTATAGAAATAATAGAAGAAAAAGAAATAAAAGGAATTAGAATATGCAATGAAAAATCAAAACTATCACTCTTTGCAGATGATATGATGGTATACTTAGAGAACAGTAGGGAACCAACTAAAAAACTAATTGAAATAATTAATAACTTCAGCAAAGTTGCAGGGTATAAAATAAACCCACACAAATCATCAGCATTTCTATATATTACCAACCAAGTTCAGCAGTGGGAAGATTAGAGAATCTAATTAGAGATTAGAGAAATTCCATTGATGGGAACTGTGGGCAGTATAAAATACTTGGGGGTCTACCTGCCAAGACAAATCTAGGAACTATTGGTGCACATAAATATTAAAAAAATTTTTACACAAAGTCCAATCTAAAGAATTGGAAAAATATTAACTGCTCATGGGAAGGTCAAGCCAATGGAATAAAAATGACAATTCTATGCAAATCAGTTTATTTCTGTAGTGCCATACCAATCAAACTACCAAAAAATTATTTTATAGAACTATAAAAAAAACACACAGAATTCATCTGGAAGAACAAAAATTCAAGAATATCTGAGGAATTAAGGAAAGCAAAATGCAAAGGAAGGTGGCCTGGCCTTATCAGATCTCAAACTGTATTTTAATCATCAAAACTATCTAGTACTGGCTAAGAAAATGAATGGTAGATCAGTGGAATAGATAGATACACAAGACACAGTAGTAAATGACCACAGTAATCTAGTGTGTGATAAAACTAAGGACCTTAGCCTTTGGGATAAGAGCTCACTATCTGACAAAAACTGCTAGGAAAACTAGACAACAGTATGGCAGAAGCTAGGCATAGACCAACATATTACACTACATACCAAGAAAAGTAAAAATGGGTACATGATTTAGATATAAAGGATGATACTATAAGCAAACCAGGAGAGCAAAGAATAGTTTATCAGCTCTATGGATAAGGGAAGAATTTATAACCAAATAAGAGACAGAGAGCATTATGAGATGTAAAATGGATAATTTTGATTATATTAAATTAAAAACTTTTTGCACAAACAAAACTAATGCAGGCAGGATTAGAAGGAAATCAGAAAGCTGAGAGACAATTTTTACATCGAGTGCCTCTGATAAAGGCCTAATTTCTCAAATATATAGAAAAGTGAGTCAAATTTATAAGAATACAATCCATTCCCCAACTAATAAATGGTGAAATGATATAAACGGGCAATTTTCAGATGGAGAAATCAAAGCTATCTATAGTCATATAAAAAAAGCTCCAAATCACTATTGATTAGAGAAATGCTAATTAAAACAGCTCTGAAGTAGCACCTCACATCCTTTCTAATATGACAGAAAAGGAAAATTATAAATGTTGGGAAGGATGTGGGAAAATCAGGACACTACTGCACCACTAATGGAGTTGTGAACTATTCTAACCATTCTGGAGAATAATTTGGAAATATACCCAAAGAGCAATAAAACTGTGCATGCCTCTTGATACAGCACTACTACATCTGTATCCCAAAGAGATCATTAAAAAGGAAAAGGCTACAGGTACAAAAATATTTATAGCAGCTCTTTTTGTAGTGGCAAATAATTGGAAATTGAGGGGATGACCATCAATTGGGAAATGGCTGAACAAGTTGTAGTATATAAGTGTAATCGAATGCTACTGCCCTATAAGAAATGACCAGCAGAATGATTTCAGAAAATCCTGGAAAGAATTACATGAACCAATGCAAAATGAAGAGAGCAGAACCAGGAGAACATCGTACACAGTAGCAGCAATATAATGAGCCAAGACAATTGCTTCCAAAGAGCTTATGATTGAAAATCTATCCAGAAAATCTTGATGTGGGAAATCCACATGCAGAGAAAGAACTGGAGTCTGAATGCAGACGAAAGCATACTATTTTTACTTTATTCATTTTTCTTGTTTTTTTCCTTTAGGTTTGTTTCTTCTTTCACAACACGGTTATGGAAATGTTTTCCAGGCACGTATATAAGCTGTATCAAGTCGCTTAGGGGGTGTTGAGGGAGGAAGGGAAATAATTTTGAATAAATTTTTTAAGATAAATGTTAAAAATTGTCTTCATATGTAATTAGAAAAAATAAAATATTATTAAAACCAAAACATAAAATAAGACAAAGATTACATAATAAATTCTTCAATATTAACTCTCACAAATTGTCCTGTCAATCTGTATTTCCCTCCGAACTTCCCTCTATTCCCATTTATGCATTTTAAAAATGTCAATGGACCTCTCTCTTTGGCATTATAATTGCTCATCTCCTTTTCCCTCTGCAACTTCCTCCTATCAAAAAAGGAGAGGGGGAAAAAAACAACTTTGTAACAACTATAGTAAAATAAAACAAATTCACACAATAGACATATCCAGAATTTTGTACCTTGTATCTGTCATCTGTTTGTCAGGAGGTGAGTGAACTGCTTCATCACATCTCTTCTGAAGACTTTGTATTTGTACTATCAGAATTATTAAATACTTCAAAATTGTTTTCTTTAAAATAACTCCATTTTCTATCAGTATCTCTGCTTGGTTTCAACTCCGTGGAACATCATGCCTAAACAGAACACCTAAAATCTCATCACCAATGTAGATTGACTGCTTTTGATACTCAACACCTTCCCAACTGACCAACCCTACCCCATAATGGTCTGAAGAGACATCTGTTTCTTCTCCTTCTATTAAAGTTTGAACTATGTCCAAAAATACTTAAATTCTTATCAGTAAATCTTCCGAGAGATTGGACCCAAGAAATCCTTGGACAATGAATGTATCCCTTTCCCTTTCCAGGGTAACATGTATTTGTCATAGGTCATAGACATGACTTGTGGGAGGTTGGACCTCTAATATGGGCAGTAAGATGCATAATAATAAGTTGTTGATAAGCAGGGACAAACCTCTTGCCCTAAGATGCCAGAGTGCCATTTTGCCAGTTGGGGATAGGCTGAGGGCCACAGCAGTTGAGACAACTAGGTGATTCAGTGAATAGAGACCTGGACCTGAAGTCAGAAACATCCGAGTTTAAATCTCACCATTTACTAGCTTTGTGACCTTGGACAAATAAATTAACCTATTTGCCTCACTTTCCTCCTCTGTAAAATAAAGATAATAAGAGTACTTAGCTCCTAGGGTGGTTTTAAAGATCAAATAGGACAGTATTTATTTTTTTTTTAGAAAGAGCTTAGGACAACACTTGGCACATAATAGGTGCTATATAAGTGTTAGCTTCTACTACTAAGTACTAATACTAGAATAACTACTTTATCCTTAGTGAGAGGGGGGTCATATGGTCCAGAGTTCAGCACAGTGTATCACCACGCAAATGTCTAAATTTAGAAGAACCTCTTTTTTTTGTAATAGCTCCAACCTGGTTGTTTAGCATATATCTCTGATGAGAAATAATAGGTCTCACAAACTACACTGGAAAACATCTTTCATTAGTCCTGACTCCAAAGGGGAGAGCCTTTAATTGTCCAATTCTGTGCTCTCCAAGTCCCAGATAACTTTGCCAGACCCATGGCTACTACCTAGGAAATTGTACAGCTGAAGGTCATCTCTGCCCCATCCTTCAATACCCTCTCATATGCCAGCCATGCAGCCTAGATCTCAGCAACTGTAAAGACTTGTCAGTACCCCTAATTCCTTGGGTATCTCATTTTACCAGATTAGTGACTGCTGAAGTCCATTTGTGCATGTCCCTCTTAGGTAGCAGATGGAACAATCAGTTAACCAAGCAAAATGGCATTCCTCAAGGAACCAGGTCCTTATAGGTAGAAGACACTGTGTCAGCAGAGGAGATAGGCCTCCAGGGTCTGGACTGGAGCCCTCAGTACCTGGCATAGTCATAATCTGCTCATGAAGAGTGGACCAGAGGGACCTAGGCTAGAATGATTTCTAATGTACAATTTCCATTTAGCAATAGAAGCTTCTTGTATTCTACCCATCTTGTTAAATGGATTATCTTGCATCACCCAAACCATAATAGGTACATCCACATGGAAAAAGGATAATATAATGCTTTGTCATCTGTTTAGGAGCAAGTAGGTTCCAGTAAGAGACAAGCAACTCCTTTTCAAAAACAGAATCGTGAGAGTGCCTGATCTGAGGATATTGGAGCTATAGACACCTAATAGTAGCTTTTTTCTACCACTTATTGGTGCCTATCAAAGGCGTCACTCAGCCAGGCCTTTATGGACAGAGACCTTCAGAACATGGGCCTCACAGGGCAGTTTTTCCCAAGGGGAGAGAGTACTGGACAAACTGCTTTACATCTTCCATGGCTATGGACTATTCTGGGCCCCATATGAAAGACACCGACATGTGAGTGACTCAATTAAAGGAGGCCATCATGATATCCAAGTAGGGAATGTGGATTTTCTGAAATCTAAAGAATCCAATAAATACCTGGGTTTTCTGTTTAAATTGATGGAAGTAAGGGTCAGTAGCTTATTACTGACTATGTGTGGAATCCTCTGGGTTTTCCTCATCCACTGTATTACTCAAAACTTGATGGAGAGGGCTGGACCGTAGATTTTCTTAGGGCTGATTTCCCATCCCTTATCTCTCATATGGACTATCAGCTGATTTAGGAGCTCTGACACTGTGTGCTCATCCAGTTCAGCCAGGTAGAGAAGTCTCTTTCAGGTCTCTATCAACCACAATGTGGCAGTATGAAGTTTAAGTAGCCCTCAGAAAGAATTATAAAGATATACTAGACTTCTTCCCAGGTAAAAGCTGACTGATTCATTTTAGCCAGTTGAATTATTTCCCTCCTAATTTAAATAGCATTAGTTTGTGCAAAAACTTTTAAAATTTTGTGTAACCAAAATTGTCCATTTTATTTTCTCTAACAGTTTCCATTCCTTGTTTAGTCATGAATTCTTCACCTTTGCATAGTTGTAAAAGGTATTTAATTTTTTAAAATTCTAACTTATGACATCTTATATTGAAATATTTGGAGCTTATCTTGGTATATCTTTGGTATACTGGTTTAAACTTTGTTTCTTTGAGATTGCTTCCTAGTTTTCCTAGCAGTTTTTATTGCTAGACCCTTTGAGTTCATCAAAAATGATGCTGCTATGCTTATTTTTTTTCTTTATGTTGTGTATTTAATCTGTTCCACAGATTAATGTCTCTACTTTTTAGTAATTAAGAAATTAGTTTGGATGATTATTCCTTTGCAGTACAGTTTGAGATGTAGTACTGCTAGACCTTCCTCCTTCTAAAAAAAATATTTCCCTTATGATTCTTGCCATTTTGTTCCTATAGATAATTTTTAAAAATTGTTTTTCTAATTCTATAAATAATCCTTTGGTAATTTCATTAATACAGAAATAAATAAAGTTATGAGTATTATCATTTTTATTATAGTCAAAGCCTAAGCATGAGCAATTATATTTCAAATCATTCAGGTCTATCTATTTCTGCAAGAGATATTTTACATTTGTAGTTATATGGTTCTTCTGTATTTCAGCAGATAAATTTCTTTTTTTAAATACAGACAATTTGATTTTCCAGGACTGCTTGATTTAAAAATAAAAACTCCTAGTTTTATTTACCAATTTAATGGCTTCTTATGCTTTTTATTAATTTCACCTTTAATTTTCAGAATTTCTAATTTGGTATTTGGATAAGGTCTTTTTGTTGATTATCACATAGTTTTAATAATAATGGATAAAATTTATGTAGCCCTTTAAGATTTGGAAAGCACTTTATAAATATTATCTCATTTGATTCTTATAACAACCCTGTTAGGTAGATGCTATTATTTCTTTTCTCTTTTTTTGGCTTTTTGGAGGGCAATTGGGGTTAAGTGACTTGCCCAAAGTCACACAGCTAGTAAGTGTGTCAAGCATCTGAGGCTGGATACGAACTCAAATCCTCCTGACTCTAGGACTGGTGCTCTATTCACTGCACCACCTAGCTGCCCTGATGCTATTATTTCTCCCATTTTACAGATAAGAAAACTAAGGTAGAAAAGGTCAAGCGACTTGCCTACAGTCACACAGCTGGTAAGTGTCTGAGGCCAGATTTGAACTTAGATCTTCCTCACTTTCAAATCCAACAATCAATCCACTATATCAAACCAAACTGCCAATTCATTGATCTATCCTTTCTTTTCTTTCTCTCTTTTGTTAATGGAAGCATTTAGAAACAGAATTTTTCTGCTTAGGACTGCTTTAGCTTGATCTCAAGTTTTTAGCTGTTGTGTCATTGCTATGATTTTCTTTGATGAAATTATTTACTGTTTCTAAGATTTGTTCTTCAACTAACATTTATTCTTTTCTTCAAAGGGATTGAATATAATTTTTATTGCATTATGGTTTTCAAAGGGTGTATTTAATGTTTCTGCTTTTCTATATTTAATTCCAAATTCAAACCACTAAGGTCTGGCTTGGTCTGGCTCAGGCCAGGCCCATTACACCATGGTACTGCTAGGTGGCAAAATGGGTAGAGCACCAGATCTGGAGTCAGAAAGATTAAATTTCCTGAATTAAAATATGGTCCAGATGCTAGCTGTGTGACCTTGGGCAAGTCATTTAACCTTGTTTGCCTACATTCCTAATCTGTAAATGAACTGGAGAAGGAAACGGCCAAACATTCCAGCATCTTTGCCAAGAAAACCCCAGATGGCATCATAAAGAGCTAGAAATGACTTAAATGACTGAACAACAGCAAAAGGTATAAATGCTATCTGTGATACACAGGGATATGGACTATATAATTGGATAGATGAAAAGATGAAATCTTAGGACTTATAATGGAATAGATAATATATGTATATATACATATAGATGTATGTACATATATAAATGTATACATACACATACATCATCTGTATCTATATGTATGTATATATATATATATATATATATATATATATATATGTACTTTTTCTTATTAAACCATTTTTTTTTGCCTCATGTGTCCCCAAATGACTGGCACTGAGTTCGAGTTCAAGTGAAAGATGAAGAATTAAGAGCAGTATTGCAAGAAAAAGAGTGAGAAATCAACTTTCTAGAATTAATTTCGTTCCTTGGAAGGGTAGTTAAATGCTAATACAATTGAGGAAGTCAGAGCTGTACAATGGAGTAATACACCAAAATGCAATTATCACCGTTATGGTGCCAGGAAGCAATTTGAGCTGTTCCAAGAATTTTATTATGTAGCCATGAAGGTGCTACATAACAACTTCAGAATTTAGTTCAAGAAAAGATCCTTACATTAGTAAGAAGCAGATTTCAGTGACTAAAACTGGCAGGAAATGTTTATACAAAGTATGGACAGAGGAAAACACCACTGTAGTACTTACTCAGAGGTTGAATACACAACTCATATTGATAAGTACAATCTCCAGAGTATAGCTACTATATACTCTCCAGGCTCTAGGGGCAGCCATGAGAGGATGGGGAGAGGTACCTTTCTTTCCCTCACTAGTGCCTCCATTATGAGTACAGGTTGATTTTTAATTAGTCAGCCTTAATTAACTTTTAGAAAGGGATATTTACGAAAGTGGTATAGCATGACTAGTTGTTACAAAACATCCCCCTAAAAAGTTTATGATAAACTATTCTATAGAGTCTAATGGAAATAGGCTCAAGTGTAGAAAGTTCATGTGGGAAAATGATAATTTGCAGTTTCTGATTGTCTTTTTGCTTTTCTTCTGAGCTGTTTGTAAAACTGGAATCTGTATCCAGTCTATCCTTGGCTCCCAGGAAAAACTGTCATCAGCTGATGCTGGAATATTCCACAACCACCCCCCTCCACACACACACACTTATTTTCCTTATTGCTCACTTCGGACTCCATCCACTCCAATTATAGTTGGATTTAGGGGCTGGATCTCAAGAGTCTCAGCCTTCTCCCACAATGGGCAATTCACAATTCACCTAGTTGGACAGACTCCAACTGACTCTTGAGTGGTCAAAACTTGACCCAGTTGGATGCTGTGCTCTCTTTCAGACTTGGTGAAATGCTACATAGCATTATGTACACAGTGTCTTGTCCTGGTCACCTGTCCCACTCCCTCTGTTCCTCAGTACTTTGGACCAGCATAGGCAGTTCAGAGTCTGCTTTCCCTGACACCCACTGGCAGTTCAGAGCTATAGGCAACTTCAAGTTTTGCAGTATTAGTGCATGTGGGTTGCAGCTCCAAGTAGATATTTGAAGGGCTGTGGCCAACCTGGTGTTGAAGCCCAAGAAAACTTCCACGGCCAGGAGCCAAGGTGTCTATGACACTGGAAAGAGGGTCTACTAGTATGCCCTCACAGCTGTCAGTATGGGAGATGAGGGAGGACAGCTGGGTGAGCTCAGGGTCAGGGTCAATTCCTGGATTTTGTTTTTTTACCTTGTTTTGGGTTCTTGGTCTAAGTCTAGGACCCAGATGATAGAAGCAGTTTAAGTTGCTTGACACACAGTTTTTCTTCTCAGGAAGTTTAAAGGTCATGAGAATCAGAGAAAATGTCTAGTCCACCATCTTGTTGCTTGCATGACCCAGAAGTCACTACTAGGATTTGATGGGAAGATGGAACGTCCTCTTCTGGACCAATGAAGTTTACAAAGCCCTCCTTCCTTGCAAGGGGGTGGAGTGGGAGGGGGCTAGCACAATCAATTCTTTCTCAGGAGTTTTTTTAGAGTTGTTTCTACTTGCTCACATTTTTAATTTCTAATTTTGAACTGGTGTTCTATTTTGTAGAAGATATACAGGGCATGATCAGGTTTCTCTAGGCAATTCGAACATATTTGCTATACTACTAATGTGCCAGAAAAAAGTTTTGGGGATGACCTTGATTTTGCCTATGGTTGGATCCTCTTGACTCAGTTTCCCATTGTGTTATTTCAGTTTTGAACACCTGCTTAATCCTGAGCCTGGCTTTCAATATCCTGTAACTATATATGACATGACTTATGCCTTGAATCAAACAGAGCTAATGGAATTTTTCCCCTGTTGTGGTATATGTCAGGTCAGTCTGTGTCCTTGAGGGGATGAATCTTGACATTGTTATAACTATGTCTCTTCTTTCATTTTCACAGCCAAAAAGGGCAGGTGAGCAGTAAAAGTTTTGTAAGTATAATACTAAATCTATTAATAGACTGATGCTGGAACATCTCTGAGTTACTGTATTAGGATGCAAGTTTGGAAAAAAATCTTAATTTTAATCTGTATTTGTAGTTAAATTATAATATAGAGATTATATTGTAACAGAGGGATTCCTCTTAAAGGGGGAATTAGACAAAGTAATAAGACAAAGATGTAACAGAAAAGTTTTCTAATTAAATGGAATAGAAATGTTGAGAAAGTAACAAGATTAGACTGTTTTATTTAGGAATATATATACATACATACACACATACATACATACATATGTATGTATATGATTGGCTTTCCAGTGTATCTAACATGGAAATTCAGGCTTTGACCATACTTTAGTAATAAATTCTCAAAACTGGATTAAGGATTTTACATATAAAATTATAGTGATAATTGTAAGGAAAGTTAAATTATTTTCCCATTTAAAAAATTATATTTGATAATTTTAAAAGACAGAAGAATTTATTTTAGAGTTAGAGCCTCACAAACTTTTTTTTTAAAGATTCTTAAATCAGATACAGAGTTTAGGTAAAGAAAAAAATAGCAAGTAGTATATAAAAACAAATTCTCTGAAGTTTCAGATTTGGTAAACTAAATTCTACTAAATTGGATTAAGTCTTATTACTGGCAGATTTTAGCAGAACCTTCACAAGCGATTTGGAACCAGAGAAGCAGAGCCCCTTTCAGAGCTGTCCTGAGAATGAAGCGTATCCCAGAATATCCAAGAGAAGACAGCCAAGAACTAGATGACCGCATGGGACATCTAGGACTCAAAATGTGCTGATTAAATGGACATTAGGTTACATTAGTAACATAGGTTACTAGGACACAAAACTTGATGTTAGTTAATATTGGTGATCATTATTGTATTGCTTGCCCTTTTGTTTCATGTTGTTTATGTTTAAGCTTGGTCAGCTTGGTGACATATAAATCCCCCTTCTCAAAATTAGTCTATTGTGAGCCATCTAAGTACTTTGATCTATAACAACATATAATTCTGATTATGAATTTATGAAAACCTTTATAGATCTGACTTAAAGATAAGTGATCTATGAGGGGGAGTGGGCTGCCTATTCCCCTACAAACCAAAAGGGGAAATTGAGGAAATTGAGAAAATTGAGGGAATTAAGAGGATTAGGATAGCAAGTGGTTATTTGTAGGAATGGAGTGAACCACACTGACTCCCTTTTCTGACTCAATTTTGGAGCTAGCTTGGTTTCTATTCAGTTATTGGTCTAGTCCAATTTCTGTCTTGTGAGGAAAGTTCATTCAATTGTGAGAATTGGTAGAAAACCTTATTGCACTATTTCAACCTAGTCCTGAAGGGCTAGGAAATTGGACAACCTCTCCCCACTTCTTAGTGACCCTTAACTAAGGACCTAGGTTATGATGACCAAAAACTTGGTCAGATCCTAAAATTGATTTTTTAAAATTTTTCTTAAGTTGTTCCTCCCACAACCACAATTCTTGGCTGGCTCACCAAAACATTGTGGCAAGTGAAAGATAAAATGACTGAGGAAATAAAGGTTCCATCTTCTGGCATATCAGTTTATTAAGCAATGTGTGGCAAGTACCCAACAAACCAGCACCAGATCTCCTTAACATAGGCCTGGACCCTGTATAAACATATAAACGGGGAGAGAGATGTTTAGATAGTAAAAACAATTAATCAACAAGGCCAATTAACTAAAATGAAACAATACAACATTAAGTCATCTGATTTCTAATTAGAGGAAAGATTAGGGATTTTGCAATTCTGTGAATTCAGAAAAAGAGGTGTCCCATTCCCTCAAGTGTCTGTAAGCAATCAAAGGAACATGGAAAGAATAACTTATTCATCAATATGGGGGCAGTTTTCAGATAATACATATGGGTTACTTGAGATGTACAAAACTCCTTGAATCTAGCTTGGGATCTGCATTTCTGTTCAACATAAGCTATGTCCTTAGGGTATCCAAGCAGCAGAGAGAGGTGATCCAGTTTTCCAGCCATGAAGGACTAGGTTGAAACAGTGCAACAAGGTTTTCTCCCAATTCCCACAACTGAATGAAGTTTTCTCCTAAGACAGAAATTGGATTAGACTAATACTGAATAGAAACTAAGCTAGATCCACAATTCAGTCATAAGAGTAACTCAGTTTCCACAATTAATCACTTGCTATCCTAATCACCTCAATTTTCTCAATTTCCTCACTAGTTAACAATGTTTTCACCTGATAAATGTATCAGGGCTAAGTGAGAGTGATTTTGATACCACTTTTCATTTATAAACTTGTTGAGAGTATGTATATATATATATATATATATACATATATATACACACACACACACACACAATGGCAAAATATTTAAGTGCTTCAAGGAAAAGTCAATCAAATTTCATGGAGAAAGAGATGGTAAAACCATAATGTGTCTTGTCAGAACTAGATAAATCTAATAAAAAAAAATTAAACAACAAAGTTAAGGACCTCAACAGAACTTTGAAAAAGTTAGCTATGACATCTCTGGCAATTACTGAATGAGAATAGGAAAGTGTGTGTGTGTGTGTGTGTGTGTGTGTGTGTGTGTTATGTATGTGTGTATATTATATATGCATATGTATACACACAGACCCCCTAAACACATATGTGTATATATGTATTGGATATTACTTACATATTATGTACAAATAAACACACGTTTAAAATTACACATGTATGTATATAAATATATGGGTATGTGGTATGTATACAATATGGTGGTGAATTTATGTATATGAGTATATGCATACTTCTGTTGTTCAGTTTTTTTCAGACCTGTCCAATTCTCTGTGACCCCATTTGGGGTTTTCTTGGCAAAGATACTGGAATGGTTTGTTGTTTCCTTCTCTTAACTCATTTCACAGACTAGGAAACAGAGGCAAACAAGGTTAAATAATGTGCCCAAGGTCACACAGTTAGTAAGTATCTGAGGCCAGAGTCTTTTTGACTCCAGGTCCAGAACTCTATCTACTGTACCACCTAGCTGCCCCTGATAGTTGTGTCTACATACACAGACAACACATACACATATGTGTACATGTATATACATGTGTGTATACATATTTACAAATAAACTTTTCAGCTGTACAAAGCATATTTATAAAAATTGACCCTGTGCTAGAGCTTAAAAAACTCATTAAGAAATGTTGAAAAAAAATATTAAACATATCTTTTATTGACCAAAAGAATAAAAATTATAATCAATAACAGACTTTGAAAAAATAATTCACATTTAAATAGACTTAATTATTTAATCCTAAAGAGTTAGTGAGTCAAAGAAGAAATCATGGAAATATTTTTTTCATCAAACAAAATGACAAGAATGAGACAACATACCAAAACTTTTGGGATGCACCCAAAGCAGACCTGAGGACATTGAATTCAGGTGAGTTGATGAGATTTTTACATGAGATAGCATAGAACGAAAAAAGAAGAGGGTTCAGGACAGAGCCTTGAGATGCACTTATAATTAGCAGACATGACATGTATTAAAATCTAGCAAAAGAGATGGTGGAGGAACAATTAGGAGAACACCCCAGAGAAAGCAGAGTTACCAAGGAGCACAAGATATCCATAAAAGAGGATGCCAACAGTGTTCAGTGATAGAAAGGTCACAAAGTAAGAGGACTGAGAAAGCCATTAGATTTGACAATTAGACTCAGAAGGGTAGGACTATGGTAGAGAGAGATGAGGGAATGGGGAGAATTAACAGTCGCATAGAAAGGAGGTATTCACCTAGGCAGCCTTCAACTCTGAATGGCAAAGATTAGGAAGAAGTAAATAGAGTTGTTAGCCAAAGAATATGGAAGTATTATTTGTTTGGCACTCCTACCCATAAGGTTCCTTTGTCAGTGGACATGCACAGGTTGTCTGTTTTGATAATCCTCAATTACCAGGAAAGAAAGGAGATCAAGATGGGTACATGGGATGGTCAGTATATTCCTGGCAATTGAGGCCTGGATGCTGACTGAACTCTTCAACACCAGTTCTTTTGCTTATCCCAAGATGATTGGTACAGTCAGACTATATCAGAAATAAAATATATCCAAAAACCTGATTCTTGGTTATGCTAGGTATCTGAACATCTTTTGTAGGAGGTTCTGTTGCAGTGTCTGACTAGATGGTTAATACAGGTCTTAGGCATTTTATCACCTTCCCCCATGACTCTTATCCTAGGTAGTATCCCAGTGGCAAGAGCCTACACTAAAGCCTTATTCCATTTGGAGTAAGGAACAGAGATAACATTTTTAAGCATCAAAATGTATAGGAATTATGGGTAGCTACATGGCAGAATGGAAAGAGCACTGGATTTGGGATCAAGAAGACTTATCTTCATGAGTTCAAATCTGGCCTCAGACACTTACAAGTTATGTGACCCTGGGCAAGTCACTTGATCCTGTCTGCCTCAATTCTTCATCTTTAAAATGAGATAGAGAAGGAAATGGTAAATCATTCCAGTATCTTTGCCAAGAAAACTCCAAATGGGGTCACAAAGAGTCTGACACAACTGAACAACAAAAGGTATAGGAATTGTGGATAACCTATTTAGATGAATCATTAATTGAAGAGATAGTTTTGATTCTTAACTCACTAGGTATAGTACAACATATGGCATAAGATTTAATATACTTCACTGGGGCAAGAATTAGGTAGCAATATTCCTTTTAAAGGATATACTTAGAAAGGGCTACTAACCAGAACTAGAGATTTTAGAGTAAATTACACCCAGAGACCATAAGGGGATTTGTTCATAATTTCAGAAAGCCATTATTCCTACTTAATAAAAGCTAACATTTATATTGTGTTTTAAGGTTTGCAAAGCACTTCACACATATCTCAATTTATCCTCACAACAGCCATGGAAGAGTGCTATTATCTCTATTTTACTGGTGAGGGAACTAGAAAACCAAGGTTAAATGACTTGCTCAGAGTCATATAGCTAATAAGTGTCTGAGGCAAGATTCAAACTCAGGTTTTACTGATCTGATTCCTCAAGACACTTATTATTTGTGTGACTTCAGGTCTTCAGAGTTGGAAGAGATCTTATAGGGCACCTTCTTCAACTTATGCTTGAATAGGAATCTCTTTTACAACATCCCTGATGATTATTTATCCAGTCACAACTTTCAAAGGCAGTCATTATGCTTTTGGGGAAAAAATGATCTCTATAGTACCTTCCAGCTCTCAGATCTCTGCTTTTATGGCTTGACTAAAGAGATATTTGAACTGCAAATCATAGTTACCAGAGAAGGGATAGTACCTTCCACTTTTAGCTTACTTAGATCTACTCTCTTTATATATATCTTGTACCTACCCAGTTACCGACATATTCTTTCCTCTATTAGAATATGCATTCCTTGAGAGACTACTATTGCTTTTTCTTTGCATCCTCGTACTCAAAACAACATCTGGCATGTGGTAAATATGTAATAAATGCTTGCTGACTAAATTCCAACTGTATATGATCTCTAGAAACCAAAGATTTACGCAGGGGTTTTAAACTTTGGAATCTGTGAACTTCCAAAAAATATTTTGGTAACTGTAATCTGTTTCCTACAGCCCTACATATTTTATTTTATGGATTTCAAAACAGCATCCTGTGAAAAGGTACAAAGTTTTCACCAGACTATCAAAGGACACACACACACACACACACACACACACACACACACACACACACAATGTTACAAAGACCTGGTTCTAACACCATAAGTGTTAGCAAATTTGTATCTCATATGGTGAGCGATCTTATCTATCACACAACCCAAGACCCATAAGAAAACTATAAAAAATTCCAGAAGATAATTAAAATGTTGGGAATGCTAGCACGAGGACTAAAATAATTCAGTACCTCTTCTGGAAAATCAAAGGTTTAGGGGACATAATTAACATCTACAAAACAAGAGATATAATAAATTATTCTGCTCTTTGAATTTGAAAATACTAGGATTGTGGAGACATATTAAAAACTATTTAGTTTCTTTAGCATTTTGTTTTGTGGTTTTTTTGGAGGGGGGAAGGTAGAGCAATTGGAGTTAAATGACTTGCCTAAAGTCACACGGCTAGTAAGTATCAAGTGTCTGAGGCTGCATTTGAACTCAGATCCTCCTGACTCCAAAGTCAGTGCTCTGTTCACTGTGCTACCTAGATGCCCCCTTCTCTAGCATTTTTAAGAAATATTTTTCTCTAAATCTCTTTCTTTTCTCTTGGGAAAAACTCCTTGTAGGGTCATAGTTTGAGGACAAAATGTCTCCCCATTCATCTTAAGTATTTGCCCCTGACACTCATCTTTCTCCTTTGAGAAAGGATTAAAATACAGAACGGAAGGAAGTTCCTTGATTTGAAAGGAACAGGCCATGAGGGGATGGTGACTTGATACTCAGCAAGTTTTGAATGTTAACCTAAACTGTATTTTAACATGTATTTTCCCTGTCCACGATTCCCAGAAACATTATCTGAAATCTTCTTGGAACAAGGGACATGCCCACAAGGGCATAGAAGACTATAATATTTTGAACATCTCTATCTCCAAGCTAGAATTTATTTAAATATAATGTTAAATACTTTCAGGTAGACTTTAGCCTAAATTTCAGGATACAATATTTATATTTATGTTTTTTTTTTCTTTAAGAGGAGGTGTGTACACTTTGGAACTTGAATAAAGAAATTCTTTTAAAATTTAATTTAGAATAATTAAATAGATAAGAAATGCAGAGGATATATTTATTACAGTATTCTGACCATTTTCCTACCAGGTAGCTGCATTCTGCCCTCTAAGTTAGTGCTCTAGTTTCTGCCCTGCTTGGATCATTGTATTCCTGAAAGTTATACCCCATCCAACTTCGCCACCCTACCCCAACCCACCCAGCTTCATCTTCTGGACTAGTAAACAAATCAACACTACCTTTATAGATTAATCAATTGCCCCTAGACTTTACTCCTCATTTCTGTGACTTCTCAAACCAACACACCCGGGTCACTATTCCTCTGTGTTTGTGTTCTTCCCTTACTGGAATATAACCTCCTTGAAGGCAGGGATTATCTTGTTGTTTGCACTTTCATTCTCAGCACTTGGCACAATGCATGGCATATAGTAAGTACTTAATAAATTATGAGAGAAATATACATAGCTCTTTTAAAAGGCTACAGTACATCCCTTCCTTCGTGGTTGTTGGTCCTTTGCTCTGGAAGAAGACAATGACATCAGGAAGGTGCAGGAAGGTGATGTCATGACTTGCAAGTACATTGGATTTAACGAAGGCAGGGCTATGAAAAGTCACCAGCCTCATCCTCTCCTCCTGAGCTCTCTGGGTCCAGTGGCGAGATATAGATCAGGACACCTAGAGATGGTCCCACAGAGTCCACTGTGTATTCCTTGAATGTACTATTGATGACTAATGAACACTGGATTAGAAAGCAGCAGTTCTTCTTTATGGGTAACTGTAAAACTGTCAAAGATCAAGTCAGTCAAGAGATACTTAATAAGCGTGTACTATGTGCCAAGCATTGTGCTAACTGATAAGGATACCAAAAAAAACACCAAACCCAAAACAAAAAACCCAGCAAAATAAAAAGCAGTCCCTGCTCTCAAGGAACTCACATTCAAATGGGGGGACACAATACACAAATAACTATGTATAAATAAGTTCTATATAGAATAAATTGGAAATAATCCCTCAGGGGGAAGACACCATAATTAAGTTGTCAGGAAAGGTTTCCTGTGGAAGGTAGAACTTTACCTGAGGCTTGAAAGAAGTCAAGGAAGCAAGAAGGATGAAAAAAAAGGAATAATTTTTCAAGCATTGGGGACAGGCAGTGAAAGTGCCCAGTCAAGAGACTGGGTGTCTTGTGCAATGAACAGCAAGGGTTTGGGGAGAGGTGGGGAGAGGTGTTGGGAGGTGACTAGGATGTAAGGTGTAAAAAGACTGGAGTGGGGGAGGAGGTTATAAATGGCTTCGAATATCAGAGAGAGACGTGGTCAGATCTATGCTTTTCACTCTGACAGTTGGAGAATGGCCTAGAATGAGACTGGTGGCAGAAAGATCAACCAGCAGGCTGTTGAAATAGTTCAGGCATGAAGAGATAAAGACTTGAACCAGGGTAGTGGCTGTGTCCGAGAAAAGAAGGGGGCACTGGAAAGATATTAAGATAAAGGTAAAATTCACAGGCCTTGCCAACAGACTGGATGGGGGTAAAGGATGAGAGTGAGGAGTGAAGAATAACACCTAGGTTGTGAGCCTTAGTGAGTGAAAGAATGGAGGTGCCCCTTGCCAGTAAAAGGGTAAAATTTGGAAGGAAGGAAAATGAGTTCAGTTTCAGACATTTGGAGTTTAAGATCCTTTATAGGAGAGCCAATTCAAGATGTCCAACAGGAAACTGGAGATGCAAAAATGGAAGTCAGCAGGGAGGTTAGTGCTGGATAAACAGATTTTAAAATCATCACAGATGATTTGTTTGGAGGAAACGTTCACTGGAAAATCAAGTAAAATGTATGTGTGTATGAGGTGGGGGAGGCAGAATGGAGGGGTAGTGGGAGTGGTGATCTTGGCCTCCAAATACTTCCTGAATTTAATCATCATAATAAATTCCCGAGCATTTTCATGACATCAGAATCCTTGTAGCAGAACTCAACAGTGTATTTCCAACGTAGCTATCATGTCTTCACCTCCTCCCCCAAATGTGGCTAGAACTACTCTCTGAAATAATATAATAAATAGAAGACAGGAGTGAGCATCCATGGGACAGCTTTTGAGATACCTGAAGACAGAAATCCAGTCATAACGGAATCAGAAATATGAATTTTGGGTGAAAATTGTCAGATGGTTAATCGTAATTAAATTGTCTTTAGACAAATTTGCCTAAAGACCTTATTGGATTTATCCTGTTGAAATGATTATGGATCTGGGATTTAATAAGATAAATGTAAAACCACTCTGACAAAAAATTTTGTACAAAAAAGATACTAGGTATTTTAGTGGATTGTAAGGTCAATGGAAGTAAATAATTTCATTGTAGCAGATAAGAATGCTATGTGGTCTTAGGCTACATCAATAGAGAAATGAAACCAGAACAAGAAAGATGATAGCTGCCCTGTACACTGTTATGGTCACAACAGGAGTACTGTGTTTAGTTGTGGGTTATCACATTTCAGGAAGGACAGTGACAAGCTTGGAAGAGTCCAGAGAAGGGTGACTAGGATTAGCTGAAGAAAGTGGATTTGTAGACTGAAGAAGACTTAATTGGCACATGGAAAAGGGGACTGTTAGACTTGCCCTGTTTGGTTAAAGACAATAGGATGGAAAACACTGGGTAGAATTTATGGAAACAAATGGAGAACCACAGTAAACAAAAAGTGCCTAACAACAATTCCTCCCCAGGAGAAAAGTGGGTTCTCCCTCCCTGGCAGGGTCTTCAAATGAAGACTAATGTTGCATTGGAGATTTTTAGCTAGGATTGGGTCAGACTGCTTCATAGGTCTGTTAGCCATTATAAAAACCATGATATCCAAGCTTCACTTTCAGGAATTATGAGTATGAACTCATCAGAGTCTGGTGTAAAGGGTCAATTTCAATGGTCCAAAGAGAAAACTAAGGGCAAAGGAAGGAAAAGGGAGAAGGTAGAATCAAGGAGGGAGAAAAAGAATAAATATTTATATAGCATCCACCATGTACTAGGCAGTATGCTAAATGCTTTCCAAAAATTATCTCATTTGATCCTCATAACAACCTTGTGATGCAGAGGTTGTTGTTATCCCCATTTTACAACTGAGGAAGCTGAGGCAGAGATTCAAGTGACTTGCCAAGGGTCACAAAGCTAGTAAGTATCTGAGGCCAAATTTGAACTCAGATCTTCCTGATCCCAAGGTCCAGTGCTCTATTTATCCACTGCACCCAAAGGAAGAGAACACAAAGTGTCACCAGAATTAATTGCTAAGAATTGGGAACTATGCCCAAAGGGCTATAAAACCACCCATATCCTTTGACCAAGCAACACCGGTATTAGGTCTGTATTCCTAAGAGATTAAAAAAAAAAAGGAAAAGGACCTGTATGTACAAAAATATTTATAGCAGCTCTTTTAGTGGTAAACAAACAACTGGAAATTGAGGGGATGTCCTTCAATTGGGGAATGGCTAAACAAGTTGTTTTCTATGATTGTGAAAGAATGTTATTGTGCTGTAAGAAATGATGAGCAGGATATTCTCAGAAAAATCTGGAAACACTTACATGGACAGGTACAAAGTGAAAGGAGCAGAACCAGGAGAACACTGTATACAGTAATAGCAATATTATATAATCAACTGTGAATGATTTAGCTATTCTCAGCAATACAACGAACCAAGACAATTCTGAAGGACTTATGATGATGAAGATTGAGGCAGACTTCTTTTCTTTCTTTCTTTTTCTTTTTGGTCTGTTTTCTTTCACAGTATGACTAACATGGAAATATGTTTTGCACGACTGCACATGTATAGATTATCTGTATCAAAATGCTTGCATTTTCAATAACGGGGGAAGGAGAGGGAGGGAGACAAAGAATTTGGAACTCAAAACATTTTTAAAACAAAAGTTAAAATTTCTGTTTTTTTAAATACCATACTTCAGTCTTTCAGTCTGTATTCAATCGATGTCAGCTTTGTTTCTGAAGGCAGACAGTATGATTCATCGTTAGTCTTTTGAGATTGTCTTGGATCATTAACAATTCTTCATCAAACAATACTGCTGTTACTCTGTACAGTATTCTCCTGGTTCTGTTCACTTCACTATGCATCAGTTCTTGCAATTCCTTCCAAGTTTTTCTGAAATTATCCTGCTTGTCATTTCTTATAACACAATAATATTCCATTACAATCATATACCACTGTTTATTCAGACATGACCCAAATTATGGGCATCCTTTTGATTTCCAGTTCTTAGTTACTGCAAAAAGAACTGCTATAAATATTTTTGTACAAATAGGCCCTTTTCCCTTTTTCTGGATGTCTTTAGGATACAGACATAGCAGTGGTATTGCTGGATCAAAGGCTATGCACAATTTTACTGCCCTTTGTGCACAAGGGAATGGATGTGCCCTTTGGGCACAAGGGCTCTCTGGAATGGATGACAATTCGCAATTCACAGAATGGATTACGATTCACAATTTCAACAATAGTACATTAGTGTCCCAGGTTCTCCACACCCCTTCCAACATATATTTTCCTTTCTTTTTCATATGTTACTCTTGATAGGTGTGAGGTGGTACCTCAGAGTTGGTTTAATTTGCATTTCTCTGATCAATAGTGATGTAGAGCATTTTTTCATGTGACTATGCTTTGATTTGTCTGAAAACTACCTATTCATATCCATTGTCCATTTATCAATTAGGAAATGACTTGTATTAAAAATTGTTTTTACATGTAATTGGGGAAAAATAAAGTATTAAAATTTTAAAATAGAAAAAAGTTAATTGATAGGTACTATTAAGAACTATATTTTCCTATGGGTATAATTATACTGGTATGATGCAACACTCAGGTTTGACCTACTAAACTGCTTTCTAGTCAAAACTGATCAGTTGCGGAAATTTTTCCCAAAGGGTACAAATACGTCTTTGATTTAATAATGGAAATCAACAGGAAAAAAGCACTTTCTCCACATACTTACATACAAAATAAGAGTTAAAAGCGTGAAAATAAGGGACCCAAACACAACATTATTCCTAATACACAAATACATTAATCTACAGCATTGAAGTGGAATTAATTCCTCTAACAACATCCCAGACCCATCTTCCTTCTATTTACTCATGTTATAACTGCCCTGCCTCTCCCAGGCTACTGCAATAACCTCCTAATTGATCATCCCATTTCTAGTGTCTCCTTATCTGTCAGAGTTGCGATGTTGTTCATTCTAAATTACAGGTCTTGGCCATGCTGTGCTCCTGCTTAATGAACTTCAGTGAGGGGTTTCTAAATAACTATTAATGTTTGGTTGGTGTTCTCTCCTTTCTCAGGTATACCTAGGATACTTTGCCCTACCTTTCATTTCCCTTAGACCTTGTTATTACTCATCTATGTACATGTTTTATACCCCCAGAAGGATATAAGGTGAAAAGGTAGGTCTTTTTCATTTGTTTTGGCATATCCAGTGCCTGGAATACAATAGGTGTTTAACATTTTTTTGAATTGAACCCTTTACACATAAACTTTTAAACTTTAGTTTTGATGGAAAGTTTTTTTTTTAAATGTTACACTTGTCTATCTTAGAAAACAGGATATGCTCACTATGAGTTAGAATTGTTTTTGGTTACCCAGAGTTACTATGATCAATTATTATCCTATGTCATATTACAGTAATGGTCTCAGCAACCACTAATAAGGGCTATGTAATTCTACAATAATGTAAGAAAGTTGCTCATTAGAGATTTCAAATTCTATTCCTTTTATTTTGATTTGTACTTGTACACCAAATCTCCACAATGATGCATCACATAATGCAGTAATGCTTTCTCTGCAGAGCCATATCACGTAATGAAAAGCTCAATATTATAGTCCAGGAGTCAGGAGGTCCTCTAGTCTAGCCTTAGACTATGTGGCTTCCAACCTTCCATTCCACCAAAACTGTCTTTTCCAAAGTTACTAATGATCTTAGTTGCCAAAACCAATGGCTTTTTTCTCAATCCTCATTTTCCCTGACCTCTTTGCAGTTGATAATTTATACCATTGTTCACTCTCTCCTCTTTGATACTGTCTTCTATATTTTGGGGATACCATTTTCTCTTGGTTTTCTTCCTACCTGGCAGATTGCTCCTTCTCTGCCTCCTCTGCTGGATTCTCCTACAGATCACACCTTTTAACTGTCAGGTTTTGTCCTGGGTCCTCTTCTCTTCCTCCTCTCTACTACTCTTACTCAGTGATTTCATCAGCTCCCATGGATTTAATTACCATTTTTATGTTGATGATTCTCAAATCAACCTTTCTTGTCCCAATTTCTCTAATAATCTCTAAACTCAAATTTCCAACTACCTTTCAAATATCTTGAACCAGATGTTCAGTAGACATCTTAAACTCAATTATGTACAAATCAGAATTCATTATCTTTCCTCCTACACCTTTCCCCTCTTCCAACCTTCCCTATTATTGCAAGACCGTTCTGCTAGTCTCTCATGCTCACAACCTAGGATGGATGCCTCACTATTTTTAACCTCATGCCCAAGCTATTGCCAAAGCCTGCTGATTTTACGTTTTTTAACGTATTTCAAATACCCCTCCTTCTCTCCTCTGACACTGCCAGCATTCTACTGCAAGCCCTCATAACCTAATGTATTAACTACAGTAATAGTCTCCTGGTGGGTCTGCCTACCTCAATTCTCTTGCCACTCCAGTCCATACTCCATACATCTATTTAAATGATTTTCCTAAAATAGAGGTCTGATTATGTAAAGTCCAGTGGCTTCCTATTGCCTCCAAAAGGACATATAAAATGTTCTGTTTGGCAGTCAAAGCCTAGCTCCCTCATACCTTTCTAGTCTTCTTTCACCTTAGTCCCAACACATACTCTTTAATCTAGTGACACTGGCCTCCTGGCTGTTCCACAAACAAGATCTCTCAGCTCTAGGAATTTTCTTTGGCCATCCCTCAAGCCTCTCCTGTTCTTCTCTGCCTACTGACCTCCATGGTTTCCTTTAAGTCCCAACTAAAATTCCACTTTTTACAGGAAACCTTTCCTAACTCCTCTTAATTCCAGAGCTTTCCTTTTAAAAATTATTTCTAATTTATCGTGAATATAATTGCTTTGTATGTATTTGTCTGCATGTTGTTTCTCCTATTAGACTGTAAGCATCTTGAGGGTAGAAACTGTCTTTTGCCTCTTTCTGTATCCACAAGGCTCAGCCGAAAACTTGGCAATAGTAGATACTTAATAAATGTTTATTGAATTAAATTAATGAACTGCCTCTCCTGCTAACTTGGGCAATGGACTTAATTTCTCTGAGCCTAAATTTCTTCATGATCTATAAAATTTGTATCATATGGTATCTAAAATAACTTTCAGTTCTACTATTCTATTAACTGATTACATGATTACTGAAAAAGAGTCTTGAAAAAGATGAGATCACTTCCCCCTTTTTTCCTCCTTTCTAATAGAACAAATTATACAGCATCAGTTCTTTCATTAGAAAGATATTTAGAAAGGCAACAAAGAGAGCATTAGAAAAGGATATGTATAACCACATGAATATGATTAAGGGACCTATTTGAGCAGGAAAATAATTTAGAGAAAATACTTCTCTGTAATATTAAAAACACTGGTTTTAGAATCAAAGGATTTATGTTTGAGTCTTGATACTGCCACTTAAGTTGTATGATTCCAGCAAAGTCTGAGTCTCAGTTTTTTTGCCTATAAGTAAGCAAGTAAGATAAAATTTTTCCTACATACTTTATCAAGTATAATTATAGTGGTAAAAATACTGGATTTGGAATCAAAAGGACCTGGATCCAAATGTTAATTCTGTCATTTATTTTCTATTTTGTTAGCCATAAGGCCTCAGTTTTCCATCTACAAAATAAGGGTTTCATAGCTTTAAATCCTATGATCTTATCTGGAAAATATAGGGAACACATTTTCTAAGCATGATAAAAAGCAGTAAGTTGCTTTTATAGGGTTCTACCTTTTTGTAAGCAATAAAACATCACAGCCAATTTTTTTGCTTACTGTATTTTGTATGTTTGTCAGACTATTCTCTCTTTTGCAATCCATTTAAAGCTCTGCCAGGACATTTTTTTTTCCTTGTGACAGAACACTGTAATTAGAGGACAATCTGTAGAACTTAGCGTCACCTAAAAAAATTGGAAGAATTCATTACCACATGCAAATGTTTGGGATCTCAAAAAAAAATCAACCTTTAAAAGCATTTGAGAAATAGGAAATGAAGAAACAAAGTAAGACAAAGTAGAGCTTATAGTTCAAAAAAAGTTAAAATAACCAGTAAACTGGTCTTTCATTAGAAGTATCCTACCAAAACCATCATCCCCAAAACCACTTTTTAAGTTTTAATTTTTTACATAAGTTCAATCAAAAGATGAAGAACTTAAGTGTGATATCACATCCGACTTTCTCTTTATGCAACTATTTCACAACTAGCATTTAACAAAATAGACAGAACGACTATGCCTATAAGTGCTGCAATTGAACAGAAAATTACATTTACAATTTCCAGAAAATCCTAAACGTGAAAACTGTCAGGGCGTACAATTTAAGCTATCATGAAGATATCTTTCATGTAATACTGTGTAGCTATGCTCACTGATAACTGTTCTGTTTGTGTTTATATCAATTCCTTGTATGTGAGGATATCGGGCAATAAACATTTTAAGCATGTACTATGTGCCAGGCACTGTGCTAAGGACTGGAGATACAAAACAAGGCAAAAGATAGTCCCTGTCTTCAAAGAGCTCACAATCTAATGGGAGAAGACAACAAACATCTATTTCACAGAAGAATTAGGAGATCCCAGGAGAATTTAAGATCCATCATGTGGTTTCTAGATTGAATTTTTTTGGGGGCATCAAATGCACATTGACTGTAAACAAAAATGAAAAGGTATAGTCATAAAAATATTTTATTGGTAATTTTACATAATGTTGGGTGACTGTAAATATTTTTGTCTGTATTAGTATATTAATATATGCATAAATGATCATTATGCCTGAAAATAGAAAACTGCATGTCTTCATAGGAATTGCTTTAAAAGATTTAATAAAGGGCCAATTAAAAAAACAAAAGCTGACTTAAGAAGAAATAGGATAAATTATTAGCTATTCCCCAGTTCTGTGCACCACTCCATATCTCTGTAGCAATTATATTTATACATGTGGATAGCACTGAAAAAGTCTGCGGGCAAGGAAAGAATGGTAAAATTATTATTCAGTTAAACTTCTTTCAGGAATGAATGCAACTTCTTAAATGGAAATTTTTCTGCTGTCTTTTTCTGTGGCAAACACAATCATTTAAAATGGAAGATTTTATATAGTATGTAAAATATCATTGTATAATAATAGTACTGTAACTGAATTATAAAGCTAAACAACTGATACTTTAAAATGTTTACTGTTTTGCTAGTAAACGTAATAAATGAATGTTTAAAAAAGTCAATAAAAGAAAACCTGATAAAACCAGTAACGGTAATCTAGTACGATGTGTCAAGTAACAGTAATATAGTAAAATGTGTCAAAAAAAACATTGACCAAAGTTCACAGAAGATCCTTTAATAACAATTTTCCTATTTAACCACACCAAGTACCAGCAACTGTACTTAAGAAGATAACTACTATGAAAATCGGGTCACTCTAATAGTTGATTAAATTGATCTGACTTATATGTATATATGTGTATATACAAACAAACAAACACACATATACAACTGTTTTATAATCCTCAAATAATACATATCTAGGCAGCTTGAATTACGTTATAAAAATTTTAATTCAGTACATGCCAAGAGTAGTGAAATCAAGTTTTAAGTGTTGGAATTCACTAAAAGTGAAGATTACCAATGATACTGTATAATGAATGCTCTACCACATTTTCATGGCACTTTTAATTTTGGGTACCACATATTCTGGAAATGTGGTCTTTAGTGTAGATTGCAACAACATTCTTAATCCTAATGCACTTATATTTTTATGTTACACATGTTGCAGGATGAGCATAAATGTTTGTCATGAAAATGTGGCATGTGTTGGCCAAAATATTTGTATTTGCATGTTACAGAGAAGTGACTAAAGAAACTGGAAAAAAGTAAACTTTAATGAGATTCTCCATTTAATGATGAGGCTTCTCCTCTGGGTGAAGATGACCTGGACATTCCTCTCTCTGTATTATCAGAGCTAGAACCACTCTGACTATGATGATCTGCAGAAGCAGCACTAGATGCAGGTGGTGACTTAGTTTTCTCCTTAAAGTCTGTAATAATGACTGTGAGATCTCCAACGGTAACTTCCAAATGCTGAGCGCTACTCCGATCCACATTTTTCAATCGTGGCCTAAATGAAATTTATAACATTTAAAACTAGTTTTCCCCTCTAACATAATTGCTGTGAAACTTAAGTGCAAAATTTACATGAAAAAATACATCTGTGTAAAAAACAAGATATCTGGTGTAACAAGCATGTCACCAGCACACCAATGTTAAGAAATATGGCAATGTTTACTACTCAGCAGTACAGCCACAAAAGAATGGTTCCAACCATAACTCTTATTAAAATCAATCCTGAAATATTTAACACAGTGACATAACAATCATGTAAAAGGCAATGGTCTGAACCACTGTTATAAATATGTGCTAATGTATAATTTATGCCAAAATACTGTAAAGAATCAATATCTATAGTTTTTCACTGAAGTTTTATGAAACTGATGACTAAAAATTAGGGTTGAAACAGTCTAGAATGCTCATACCAAAGAGTATGCTGATACACAGACTGAGTATTCAGTCATTAAGAAAACAAATTCTAATTCATGGCTAATTCACATTGTATTAAGTTATATATGTGAAGAGTTCCATTTTTAATTTCTGATTAAACTTCTAGAACCTTTTAAAACCAGTCTATTTTTATGCATATCATTACACATATTAAATCTTTAAAAAAGAAAGAAAAAATGTTTAGATTTTCCAAATGTTACAAAAATGTTTCAGATTTACCTGGTTTTCTTATGACTGTTCTTTTTGCTAGTTGTTTCCTTTTCACTTTTTTCCTTTTCTAATTTATCTTTTTTCTCTTTTTTTGATTGTGGGGGGGGCACAAATTGCTGGGTAACTTGCTGTGCAACCAACTGGGAGACAGGTCGAGGTTTCCTGTGTACATTAAAAAAAAATTTACTGTATTTCAAGAAGATGTTCTTATAGAATATTATGTAAAAGAAGTACAAACAATGACTTCCAAATTATTTACAAGTTAAAGCCAGATCATAAATTAAAGGAGAAAACAAATTACTTTGCTTTTTCTGTTAGCATTTGGGAAAACTAGGCCAATTTATGATACATAATATAGTTAAAACATTCTGAGCAATAGGAAACAACTTAATTATTAGATTTATTAAATTGTGAAATAAAGCAGGCCATCAAACCAAATGTTTATGGTGTGTGCAACATATGTAATAAAAACAAATCAGTGAAGCATAAGTAGGGATTACTGTGTGCTGGGATTATGTAATCTATACTTACAATCAGATTTATATAAATTCAAACATTTACTAAGGTCCTGATACATCCAAAGTATTGAAAACAGATGGTTCACTGTTCTTTTCCTAAACACATATAGAAACAGGCTTCTTTAATTATGCTGAGGGTCAAAATGTCTTATTGCTAACCAAAACCTATCCATCTTTGCTTGAAAACCTATTTTCCCTTGTAAGGCAGACAAAAAGAGTAACTTCAGAATCTTTCCCCTAAACTAAGTAAAAGGCTATCCTTTCTACTATAAAGTCAACAATTCTAGTTCCTCTAATTTTTCTTCATAATGGACTTATTTTTTCATCATTTTACAGCTCAACTCTGAACTCTCCATTTTTTGACATCTTTTTGAGTGTCCACAACCTTTGTATCAAGAGAGGTTCAATTTGAAAAGGTAAAGACAAAAAGTATAAAGAAAACACACTTTGAAAACTTTAAAAAAAAGTGACCAAAACTATACATCATTTTCAGTATCATACTGGTTTTGTTCACAATAACATAATAAGAGTTTTATGGTTTAACCACACCTTTTTTCAGCCCCCAATATGAAAAGGTAAACTACTATCCCCATTTTGCAGAAAAAGAAATTGAGGCTCCAAGAAGGTAAATGACTTGCCCAAAATCTCACAGAGAGTCAAATTTAATTCGATGTCATAAACATTTAATTTAGGGGGCGGAGCCAAGATGGCAGAGTAAAAGCAGGAACTTGCTTGACATCCCGCTCCAACCACCTTCAATACCTGTTAAATATGACTCTACACAAACTTTAGAGCTACGGAATCCACAAAGTGACAGAGAGAAACAAATCTCCCACCGAAGGCAGCCGGCAGGCCAGCAGGAAGGCTGTAACACACCAGGCTGGGAGCCAAGTGCAGTCCCGCATGAGCCATAGCAACCCAGACCAGCAGCACAGACAGGCTGGAGCAGACTTCAAAAGAGTGAATCACTAGTAGCTATGGTTGTTTCTCAACCCATAAACGCCACAGAGAAAGTAAAAGGTTAGTGGGGAACTCTGTTGATCCTGGGTGAGAGAAGAGCAGAGTCTGGTTCCTGTTGTCGGGGCAGTGGAGGTGGTAGCAGCTACAACTGCTGCTGCTGCAGCTGTTGCTGGCTCCAGGCCTACAGATTGTAGGGGGACCAAGTGACTGTTCAGAGGGCAACTGCAGGAATCTCTTTACTGGTGCTGAGGCAGGATTCTTTTACTTTGCCCTGCTTGGATCTGGGTCGCAGTCTTGGGTGGTGGTCCTGGGGTGAGGAGTGCTGGTGGTAGAGCTTGTTGAGGTTGTGGAGAGAAAGTCCTCCTCACAGTTCTGAGGCAGGTGCCTGAAAGAAGTTCTGACAACAGCTGCACAAAACCCCAGCAATTTGCACATGGCACTCTCCACTCTGGAAGCAGAGTTCTACCATGGCAAAGAGCCCAAAAGTCAAGTAATTGGCTGGCAAGATGAGCAAACAGAGGAAGTGCAACCAGACTACAGAATCTTTTTGCAGGGACAAAGAGGATCAAAACATAGAACCAAAGGAAGACAACAAAGTCAAAACTCCTGCATCAAAACAAGAAAAATATGAAAGATATAGCCATATGAGAAAGTGCTAAAAATCACTACTGATTAGAGAAATACAAATTAAAACAACTCTGACCTAACAGATTGGCTAACATGACAGAAAAGGAAAATGACAACTATTGGAGGGAATGTGGAATAACTGGGACAGTAATATACTGCTGGTGGAGTTGCAAACTGATAAAACCACTCTGAAGAGCAATCTACAACTATGCCCAAAGGGCTATAAAACTGTGGATACTCTTTGACTCAGTAATAGCACTAATAGGTCTGTATCCCAAAGAGATTAAGTGAGAAAAAAAAGAAAAAGGACCTATTTGTACAAAAATATTTGTAGCACCTCTTTTTGTGATGACAAACAATTGGTAATAGAGGGTATGTCCATCAATTGGGGAATGGTTGAACAACTTGTAGTATATGACTGTAATGGAATGCTATTGTGCTATAAGAAATGACAGACAGCTAGGGACATATCAGATAGAGTGCTGGGTTTGAAGTCAGAAAGACTCATCTTCCTGAATTCAAATCCAGATTCAGACAATTACTAGTTGTATGACCCTGGGCAAATCATTTAGATCTGTTTACCTCAGTTTCCTCACCTGTAAAATGAGCTGGAGAAGGAAATGACAAACCACAACAATATTTTTGCCAAGAAAACCCCAAATGGGGCTATGCCTGAAAAGACACTGAACATGAGAAATGATAAGCAAGATGCTTTCAGAAAAATCTAGGAAGACTTAGATGAACTGATACAAAGTGACATGACTGGAACCAGGAAAATATTGTACACACAGACAATGTGATGGCTTTTATATATAAAACAAGAAAAAAAAGAAAAAATGAGTTCTCAGAACACCAACTGAAAATCCTTAAAAATCATTTTAATATAAATCAGTATATGCACCATGATGAAATCAAGGTCTTGTCTGCTGAAGTGGGCTTGACTCCAATTCAGATTAGAAACTGGTTTAGAAATCAAAGAGCAAAAAAGAAGAAATGTGAAGAATGGCCCGTCAAGAAAAAATGTCCAAGCAGATTCTGTCCTAGAAAAAAACTATCTTCATTCAAGCAATTAGAGGTCCCAATTAGAGGTCCTTTCCAAACAAATCCAATGGAAATGAATGTTTATACTCCTGTTAACAACTTCTATCAACCTTTAAATGTCTATTTATTGTACAACATTGTAAAGTGTTCAACTGTGTATGATTTAGTTATTCTCAGCAATATAATGATTCAAGAAATTTCCAAAAGACTTAACATGAAAAATATTCTTTCTTTCCCTAGTAAAAAAGGATAGAAAGTGTTCACCTATAGGGGCATGGAGACAGACAGAAGGAAGTATAGGAAAACCGAGGTCTGAAATAGCCTGTCAAGAGCTTGATAATCAGGGAAAACTAAAAAAACTGCTGTGACCTAGTGAGGGCCTAGTTGAATTTAAGTAACTCGGTAATGAACTCAGTTTCATAGTTGCATGACAATCTCTGGGAGCTTTCAGTGTTGCATGAATAGAAACTGAGAAGGCAGGGGGTAGGGCTAACAGTATGGACCATAAGAAGGATCATAGCTTTAGAGCTTGAAGAAACTTTAAAGGTCACTGGATCCAACCTCCTTCTTTTACAGATGAGGAAACAAGCACTGAGAAGTTAAGTGACTTGCCCAGAGTCTAGCCCCAGATGACTAGTTGTGTCAGAGGCTGATACCTCTGACACAGGTCTTCCTCACTCCACGTCTAGCCACCTCCGTGATGCCACACTGATGCCACACTGGTAAATATGGTTTGATAAAGTCTGTCTAGCATAGCACAAAGGGGAAAGGGATTCAAAGGAAACTGAACTGGCCAACCATCTGGTCAAGATCAAAAAGAAGAAAATAAGGCCATACGACAGCAATGGACTAGGAGAACAAAGAGGAATGTGGGGACTGAAGTTCACAGCAGGGATGAATAATAGGCTTAGGAGAGGTCAGGCAGTCAATTAACATTTATTAAATGCCTACTAACTGCTAAGTACTATTTTAAATTCTGTGAAGTCAGCAGAAACTGAAGGGTATCAGAGAAATTTTAGACTCTGTGGTCACAAAGGTGGCGTGGTTACAAGTGATGGTCAGATGAAAGGTATGATCACACTGTGCATGTCTGAGATAAGACTTCAGGAGGGTGAAAAACAGTGAGGTAAAGGTGTTTAAGGGGGATGTACCACGTATACTAAAGTCCCCAAGTACAAGAAGGGAGCTGAGGACCGAACTTCTTGAGAAAAGAAGGGAGAATGTCCTGGAGGCCAGAAGAAAACTGCCACAAAAGAGATGAATTGGGGCAGGTAAGTGGCGCAGTGAATAGAGCACCAGACCCAGAGTCAAGAGGACCTGAATTCAAACCCAGCCTCAAACACTTAACACTTACTAGCTGTGTGACCTGGGGCAAGTCACTTAACCCCAACTGCCCTGCCTTCCCCCCTCCAAAAAGGCAAAAAAACCTCCAAACAAACAAGAGATGACTCAAATGATAATGACAGAGAGATCCTAAAGGGAAAAAAGAGACTGATGAATGATAGTAGAGCAAAGAAACAGTGTGGTCATGGGAGTAAAGAGAAAGAATGCACCTATTCCTCTTTCTGGAATAGTATTTCAGTTTGTATGAAAGAAGAAACAATTAGTAGTGAAGAGGATGGTCAGGAATGTGATATCTCCCTGGAGAACAAGACTGACATACAAGAAGGTGGAGGGAAGATGAAGTGAAGGGATCCAGAATAAAGACAATGAAGATTCTAGAGAGCAAAATGAAACAAAAAAGGCAGAGGAGGATATGGGTGAGTCTTGGGCAGATGTGGAAAATATAAGAGAAAGAGAAAAGGATAATTTTCGCCTTGGTGGACATTTGTTCTCAATTCTAGGAATAAAGGAAGAGGGGGGAATTTGTCTATCATGTCAATGAAATAACCACTCTCTAGGATCTTGTACTAAAGAGAAATAGACTTAGTGTTACACCATACTGTCTTGGACTCCCAGAGTTATATGTTAAGTCAAGTCAGCTAGTAATAGAAAATATAATGACAAAAACAGCCTCTCCTTTCAAAGAGCTCACAGTCTAATGTGATATATACCATGATATAATGTGATATATACCATATACTATATACCATGCCAAAAACTACATACAAACGATATACACAGATAAATTGGAGATAATCCCAGAAGGAAGGCACTAGCATTAAGGGAGATTGGGAAAGTCTTCATGTACAAAGTGAGATTTTAGCTGAGACTTAAAGAAAGTCAGGAAATCTGGACACAAAGAAAAGGAGGGAGAAAATTCCAGGTATGGGGGACAGCCAGTGAAAATGCAGAGAGTCAAGAGAGAGAGTGTCTTGTGTAAAGAACAGCCAGAGTCACTAGAATGCACTAGACTAGAAGGGAGGAGCAGGGAAGGTAGGGAAGTTATGAAGGTGCTTAAAAGCCAGAAGAAATTATATCTGATATTAGAGGTAACAGGGAGCAACTGGAGTTTACTTAATGAAAGATGACATGGTCAAACCTGCCCTTTAGAAAATCACTTTGGCAACTGAATTAAGGATGAACTGGAATGAGGCGAGGCATGAGGAAAGGAGATCAACCAGAAGGTTACTACGATAGTACAGGAGTGAGTCGAGGGCCTGCACCAGGGGGATAACAGTGTCATAAGAGAGAAGGGAGTTAGGGGTTTGGGAGAGATACTATAAAGGCAGACTTAATAGGATGTAGTGGCAACCACACTGGCATACCCAGGATGGCTGCCAGCACAGGTTCTTAGATCTGCTTTACTAGGAAAGACGGCTGTTTGAGGGGTCAACAATCTTTTTAAATTATATTAACTAGTTCAGGGGAAAAGTCAGCACCCTGAACTTCAGAGAAAATACAAACAGAGAAAAACAGACATGGCTCTGACTGCCTGAATCAACTGTACACTTTACATCTATCCCTGGATGGAGACAGCCTTTCCATCTGAGCAGTCTGGGAGCTCGGAACATATGGCCACTCAGGATCCTTCTCATAAGCCAGCCAGCAAGCCTCCTTTAGTGGGCTCTATGTGAGGTCTATTAATGGGGGGGGAGGGGGGAGATCTTCAATCCCATTAACATTACACAGGACTTGGCAACTGACATGGGGGAGGAGGAGGTAGGGAGTCAGGACAATACTTGGGTTGTGAGGATAATCACCTTTATCAGAGATTCGCATAGCTTAGAAACAATGATAGTGATTAGTTCTCTGAGCACTGTACTGTACTCACACTCCACACCTCATTCCAAAACAACAGGAAATTAAACAAAGCCAGGAGATGACTTACATGTGCAGTAAATACCTAACTCCTGATGTCTGAATTTTCTTCTACCCCCCCCAGTGCCTCAGATATGGTGAGACCCAGGATCCAAGATGTTAGACTCCCCCCTGGAGCAAGCCTAGCTCCTGGTCTCCAAGGGTCAAGGTCTAGGAAGGGAAAGGTTTCTTTATACTGGATTTTATTTTAATATACTATAAGGAAAAGAGTTCTAATACTCAGAGATATCTAAAAATGTTCATGCATTTTAACTTTCTGAAGTTCCTTGCTTGATGCAAAGGAGGCAGGGGAAGAAGTTATGTTAAAAGAACTTATGTTAAAATATCTGTGGAATCCAAGCTACTGTAATAAAACTGTATGTCCGTGAATTTCTTGCTGGACTCTCCTATGCACTTGATGATATTCTAAATTATAATACAAGTATTTCTGCATGTTACATGCTCCTCTTTCGATTTAAAATCCTTCAAGGTATCTTTTTTTCATATCTATTATGAATACTTAGTGGACTGCCTTGAATAAAGTAGGCACTTCAACTGAGTTGCATCATAGAAGTTGTATCAACTTTAAAGTATTAAATGTTAAAGGGGTCAAGGAGGAGAAGGAATGAAAAAATGACCAATGGGGCAGAACAGTTTCAATAATATAAAAGAGATGATGACTGCAAGAGGCTAGGAAAGACTGGGTGATGAGGCAGTCTGGCAGAAAAGGAGAAGAGAGATAAAAGTGAGAGGGTTTTTTGTCTTTGTTTTTAAAAATAGGACTGGGGAGGCCAGAGCCTATTTGCACACAGGTAAAAGGAGATATAGAGAGGGAAATGCGGAAGGTGCATGACAAAGATGTAACAACTTCTGGAAGGGAAAAGGTTGGAGGGCAAGCTGTAAAGGGCATAGATAATTATTAATCCTAGTGAGGACTGTTCTATGACCTAAGGAAAATAAGAGGGAGGAAGTGATGATGTCAGGAAGTCTTGAGAGTTGGAAAGAAGAGAACCTAAGAGAGTTCACATTCAATGGCCTCAAACTTTTCAGTGAATTTGGAGACTATTTCTTGGTTCAAAAACGGGAGAGGATAGGGCAAAGCAGAAAGAAGTAAACTGGTTTTGGAACACACATTTTGGGAATGTAATTATATACATCAATATTTTATAGAATTGCTTCAATTGATCCTCACAAGATTCCTATGAGGTAGGTGGTATTATTTTTCCCATTTAACAGATGAGGAAACTGAGTCTAAGTGGTTAAATGACTTGCCCATAATCACAAAGCTAACAATCGTGCCAGAGGCTGAATCTGAAATCAGATTCTCCTATCCCAAAGTTGGATTTTTTCCACTCTACTCAAATGCCAAGGATAGATTTGTCAGTAGTAATAGCGAGAGTCTAGATGACACTATATAACATACTTAAAATGAGTGAATTCAGATCAGGTTTCCTATCCCCTCATCAAAGTTCGGCAGTAATGGAACAGGAATGGAAAACTGAAAGGTAGAGATTAAATTTAAAGGATAAGGGCCAGGCACCCATAAAAAACAGAAATAAATTAACTCTCAAATTAACTATTTAAGACAAATTCAGCTGGACAAAGAGAAACCTCAAAACACAAAATCTTGGGGAAAGGGATGAATCAGAGTGACAGAAGCACATGTAGCACAGGTTAGGGCTGCACCAAGGAGGTGTTTCAGCACTGTGCTATACCTAAAAAAACCACAGTGGGAAGGTAGGAAGAGAACATGAAATGGGGCTCTGAAGCTTGTTCAGACTATTCATTGCAATTTAGTTTGGCTGAGGTTGATCAGGTATTAGGTAAGATTATAAAATGATGTATCACTATGTCAGTCAACAAGCATTTATTAAGTGATTTCTGTGTATCACACACTGTGCTAAAGAACAGGGGATAAGTACAAAGAAACACAAAAAACAACAGTTCCTGCCCTCAAGGAGTTTCTAAATGTCCTAAAGAAGAATCACACACATGGCACAGAGAAAAATGGTCATAATGACAATAAAGTATGAAGAATCATTATCTAGAAAGAAGATCTAGTGAAGAGTATGCAGTTTAGACCTGGAGGTTCAAAGCAAAAAATGCAAAGAAGCAAAGAGATAACTATGGCTACTATGAGATACACTTTGAAAAGGACTTTAAATTAGGAAGGAAATTAAGGGAAGTTAAATAAGTCATTTTATATTATCAACAGCATATTTTTAAAAAATAAATTAATAGAGCTCAAAGGTTATGAACAGGTAATTTCCAGAAGAAGAAATTCAAGCTATTAATAGCAAAATAAAAAAAGAAATGCTCTAAATCACTAATAATTAGAAAAACGCAAATTGAAACAAATCTGAGGTACTGCCTCACACCCATCAGATTAACAAAGCTGACAAAAAGGGAAAATGACAAATGCTGGAGGGGCTATGAGAAAACAGGCACACTAACGAAGTGTTGGCAGATTTGTGAACCAGTCCAATCATTCTGAAAAACTATTTAGAACTAGACCCCCAAGACTATTAAACTTCACATATCCTCTGACCCAGTAATACCAGGTCTTAGGTGGGAAGACGGAGGAGAGAAGAGGAAGAGAGCATTTATAGAGGACCATTAATATGTGCCAGGCACTATACCAAGTATACACAAGTATTATCTCATTTAATTCTCACAAAAACCCAACAAAGCAGGTAGTATTATCCCCATTTTAGAGTTGAGAAAACTAAGACAAATACAGGTTAAGTGACTTGCCCAGGATAATGCCGCTAGTTAATATCTGAGCCTGGATTTGAACTCAGGTCTTCCTGATTCCAAGCCCACAGCTCTTGAGGTTAAAGACTCTGTGTACAAAATATTTATAGCAGCTCTTTTCATGGCGGTAAAGAACTAGAAACTTAGGGCATGTCTACTGGAAATGGCTGAACAAGTTATGGTATATGAATATTACAGAATATTATTGCTGTAGGAAATGATAAAGGGAATGGTTTCAGAAGAAACCTAGAAAGGTTTGCATGAGTTGATGCAATGTGAAGTGAGCAGAATCAAGGGAATAATTCATACAATAACAACAACATTGTAAAGATAATCAACTTTGAAAGACTTAATAATTCTGATCAACACAATTATCAGTCACATAATGAAACATGCTACTTCCAGACAGAGAACAGATGGACTCAAGGGTACAGAATGAAGCATATTCTCTTTTTTCTTTGGGGAGGCAAAGAGGTGAGGAACATGGCTAATTTGGAAGTTTGCTTTGCATAATTATACATATTTGCACCAAGTTTTCTTTTTTATGCCTTTTCAGTGGGATGGGAGCGGAAAGGGGGCAAAAATTTGGAACTGAAAATAAAAGTGAATTTTTAAAAAATGAAAAATAGGTATTTGATATCCAATGTTATCATTAATTCAAATAATTTAATTTGAATTAAAATTTAAAAGACAAAATATCTGTACATTTTTTAAATGTATCAAAATCACTGTATGATCCTTGAATCAAGTCAATACTGTCTACAGTAACATTTTATACACCCCAGATTCTCCATAAATATCGATGAAATGTTAATGCCTCAAGTTTTTTATTACACACGAACTGAGGATATTTAATTCCCTTATTCCAACATCAGGAAGACCAACAGGGGAATGAAGAACAAGGAAAAGTTTTCCGGAGAAAGCCGAGCTAAGCTTAGAGGCGGCATTATCGAGAGACAGCAGCAACTTCATTTTTTGTGACTCATTCGACCCACGCGTATCGCCCGGTCAGGACTCTGGGAGCTGCTGTCCGGAGCTCTCCACGATGTTGCCCCTTCTTCCTGAAGCTGCCCCTTCTTCCTCGTTACCAAGGACCTTTAACACACACGGAGATCCCCTCAGTCGCCCTCACTGCCCAACCTCTCCATCTACTCATTTCCCATGGCCAGAGGAGTATCTCAAACTCACCACAGTTACACTGGGAACAGAACCAGCACCCTTGGGTCACAGTATGGAAGGAACTAAGCCCTGATGGAGGATGGTACAAAGAGGAGACAGGGAAGGTCTACAGCAAAAACAGGTAACTGGGAGACTGAAACAGAAACCAAGCATTACAGAAGAGGGTAGAGCTTTGTAACAGAACGGCAGGGAAAACAGCATTCAGACTACAGAAGGGACAAGGCCAAACACGACCTACTCAACCCATGTAAGACTGGCAGAGGGGAAGGAACAAAGGGCACTAACACAAAATTCCAATTCATGCACAAAAGCTGGAAACATAAGCAAAAAAAAAAATCAAAAACACCACAAAGATGAAACACAATGGGTTAAGAGAAACCTAACAATCTGGGGAGGGGAGGGGAATAAGGGCTTGTCTGCGAAGAATGTAAGGGTAAGTGGAAGAAATGAAGAACATAAGACATCTAGAGGAGAAAAAAAAGGATAACTCAGAATAACAAACAGAACAGAACAAAGAGAACTCAATGCTATAAGACAACAAGAAATATTACAATGAAGTCAAAAAGTTGGAAAAAAAGAAAAAACGTATCTCCTGTAAGAAAAAATATTCTAGGGGAAAATGGGTCTGAGAGAATTAAATTAAAGAATCACATTCAAAACCAGAACCAATCAAAAAACATAGACAACTGCGATGAATGTAGAAAAGCAGGAATATTAAACACATTCTTTGCTAATTTCAATGAAATAGAAATTATAATCAATAGAAGGCCTTTGGAAAAAAGATGCAAACTTAAATGGACACTAAACAATCTAGTCCTAAAGGATTTGTGGGTCAAAGAACCGATCATACAAGTAATGAAAACTTACATTTTTTAAAATGACAACAATGAGAATGAAAATATCAAAACTTTTGATATGCAGTCAACGCAGTTCTTTGAGGAAAATGTACAATTTTAAAATATTTTCATCAACAAAAGCAAGAAAGAAAATGTCAGTTAGTTGGATTTGTAACTAAGAATAAGAAGCAGTTAGTCAGAAAAATCCCAATTATACAAAAATAGAAATTTTGAAAATCAAACAATAGGTAAACCAAATTAAAGTTAAAATAAGAAATAAAACCAGAAACTGATTTTTAAAAAAGACAAAACAATACAATAGACAGCAAATCTGATTTTTTAAAGATAAGAAAATCAAACTGTCAATATCCAAAATGAAAAAGAATTCACAATGAGATGAAAATAAAGAAACTATCAGAAACTACTTTGTTTAATTATATGCCAAAAAAAAAACTAATTAATTTTTAAAGAACGGGATGGTTGAAATTGAAGTGAATCTTTACAGACATATAAAGTACTTTAAAGAAGCTACAAAAGAAACATCTCCCAATAGATTTACAAGTAAATTCCATCAAACATTCAAGGAACAATTAATTCTAGCAATATCTATATAAACTATATCAAGAGGAAAAAAAAGAAGGAAAAGGAGTCCTAACAAATTTCTTATATGACATAAAGCAGAAAAAGAAAACTACAGAACACTAACCCTAAGGATTATTAATGTACAATGAACAAATTATTAGCAAAAACACTAGAGCAACATAAAAAGATTAGAGAATAAGCATTAGATTTACATTAAGAATGCAGAGATGGTTCAATATTAGAAAGACTATAAACACATAATATGAAAAACAATTTTAAAAGTCCATGATTTTATTAATAGGTACAGAAAATCTATTGACAAACTACAAAACTTATTTATGTAAAAAAATTACAACAGCAACAAACATATAGTTGTCTAATATAGCAAATAGCCTTGATTTTCAAACAAAAGGTAACATTTTCTATAATGGAGAAAAGCTAGAGGCTTATTCCAATAAGATCAAGGATTCTTGGTCACCACCATCACTCACACCACTTGAATTAGCTAGGAGTCAACTATAATTCTTCCCATAAAATAGAAGCCCACTGGGCTATGATGTAATGGCAAGCAAAGTGGGATGTTTTTGCTGGATTGAATTCTAGCCAATCAGAGACTCGTATGTGCATTGAGCTTTAGCCAATAAGATGTAGGTATTGAATTCTAGCCAATCAGATATGGGTAGTGAATTTTAGCCAATCAGAGGCTGACTAGAACTGTATATAAAGAGGGCCAGTGGTGTGAGACAGCATACATTGGGAGAGCCAGAACCAGTCAGCATTGAGAAGAAGAAAATGAAGAGAGGAGACCTCTAAGAGAAAAGAGAAAACCTTTGATGACAGAGTCCTGCTGAAGAGAGTTTCTAAGATGTAAAAGCAAATAGTGCTGTAGGGCAGAAACCTGCCCATGGGAAGGAGGCTTAGCTTAAGCCCCTTTTAAGAGTTGTTAAAGTAAACTGAGCTGTTAACACAGAGTCTCTGGACTTTGGAGGTAAATTGAGATGGTGGTGTTGGTAATGTGTGTTATTGCCCTGTTAAGCTTTGCTTTCCAGAGGTAGAGGCTGCAGGCAGGGGCCCCTGGAGCCTGCGGTCGGGCAAGAGCTTGAAGTGGAGCAATCCCTGTGAGCTGACACACAGAGCAAGAGCAGAAAGCAGCTTACGTGTATGTGAATCCAGGGGAGAGTTGGGAGCAGTCAAGAGCCATGGGACTTGGAACTCAACCTGAGTCAAGATGAAAAAGGACTTGGACACCTGGTATTAAGGAGATTGTTCTTACTGTAACCTAGGGTGGATAGTGTGGTACTTTCTGCTACCCATTAAGGATGTGTGTTAGGGAAAACTCTAGCCTGGGACCCTCGGACTCTGGGGATGCAATGATATACGCTATATAGTATGATGTTCTTACTGTGACCTAGGGGTCGATGGTGTGGTATTTACTGCTATACCTTAAGGATGTGTTGTGTTAAAGAAAACCCTAGCCTGGGACCCCCTGATTGTGTAAACAAGTATTTTGGGGAATGCTACTGAATGCAACGATTATGCTATTTGCCATATGATATACTTGGTATTATGAGATATACATACATACACATATGTGTGTGTGTACATATATAAAATGCTATGTTTTGCTTAAGGATGTTGCTATGAATGCTATGCTATGTGTTACTTTATTAAATAATGTTAGTTCTGAATAGAGAGTTCATTTATACTATGCGATTAGACCCTTAAAATTATTCACAGCAGCAGTCCTCAGGTGTGCTGCCGTGATTGGCATTACACCTAACAATATAAGCATTTCAAGACTCCTAGACGGTACCATCTGTCCAACTTATGGACCCTGCACATGCCTGCAGCTGCACTCTGCTATATGATTATAATGTCAATTAAATGTGAGCTCCTTGAGAAAAAAGATGTGATAGCATCCGTTGTAAATAATTCTGTCAAAGAATTTAGGCACTAAAAAGAGAAACAACATAAAATGAGAATAAACAAAGGATAAGTGGATCAAGTGGGGGATTTTTGGCAATCGATACATATTAGAGGATGATTTTTTTTTTTACTTTGGAGTTCTGTTTGCAGGCAGTAGAAAGCTCATAAATAGGGATTGAAGAAAGATAGTAATGTAGGTATTAGAAAAGATAAGATGGAATGGAATCTACTTGTGTATGTAGACAAGTTTGCTTTAAGTAGAAAGGCCACTTAAGCCTATGAGATGGAGGGGAAGGAGAAGATAGCAGAAAGTATCTCTGGATGATGTGTAATGAAGAGGAAAAGAAAAGAGGGGTTTTCAGGGAATGGCCTCAATTTTTTCCTTATATATTTGGGTTTCTTCCTAAGTTAATATTGGGTATGTGGGTATCTAAAAAGACTTTCTATTTGAGTTTGACACCACTGGTCTAAAGCATCCAGTGGTTATGTGACTTGACCAAGGTCACACAATCTTCATGGTTCTGAGGACAATATCTATTACATCATGCTGCCTCTCAACTTAACATATATTTTTAAATAAGCAAGCTTTTGTAACAGACATTTCTGGTAAAACAAGATATTCCTGTTAATGTGTGAAGCTGAACCAGGAGCTGGACTTGGGAGCTTCCTACCTGTGAATCCAGATGACAGTTGGGCGAATTCAGGAAAGAGCTGGGAGCATGGAGTTTGGAAGTCAGCCTTGAGCCAAGATGAATTTGGACCTTTACTTGGGTACTTAATGCTAGCAAACTGACAAGATTATGATTTACCACTGTGACCTAGGGGTGGGAGCTCCACCCTATTATAATAATTATGATTATATATATATATATAAAATATATAATATATATTATAATACATAATATTACATATATAATTATATAATTATGTAATAATTATAATTATAATAATTAACAGAGAGAGGCTACTAGAAATAAGATGGGCCGGGGAAGGACTTTTAGTTGGGACTTAAGGGAAGTCAGTAAACACATAAGGAGGGAGAACACTTCAACAGTCTGCTCTATTCACATGTTGAATTAAGCTAGAGAAAATTAAAAAAAAACAAAACTTCTCTGTGGGTCTCCTAGGAATTCAGGTGACAAAACTTCAAATTACACTTGGCTAACTCACGATGCTGTTCATGACAACAGCTCTTCCAAACTTTTTTAACCCTTCCTCAAATCCCCTGCCTAGCTGAGAACTCTGCATCCTAATCACGGAGGCCAATTGCCAACAACTTCTCTTCTCCATCACCTGAGGCAGCTGTGAAGCAGACGACAGATCGCTAAGCCTAGAGTCAGAAAACATCAGAGTTCAAATCCAGTTTCAGACACTTACTGCAATGTGACCCTGGGCAAGTCACTTAACTTCTTTTTGTCTTAGTTTCTCCAACTGTAAAATGGAGATAAATAGCACCAACCTTATAAAACTGTTTGTGAGTACCAATGAAATAATATTTATAAAAAGAGCTTAATGGGGGGATGATGGAGGGAAGGGAATTGGGGGAGAGGGTAGTTAGAAGTGCCCACTTTTGTCAAGGGACTGGGACAAAATAGAGACTAGAACAAGTGGGAGGTGATAGGATGGAGGGAAAATATAGTCTGTCTTTCACAACATATATATCCATATGGAAATGTTTTACGTAACTACACATGTACAACCTATATAGAATTGCTTATCTTCCCAAAAAGTGTGGGAGACGAGGGAGGAAGGGAAAAAATCTGGAATGGAAATTTGTTTTAAAATCAAATGTTTTAAAAATATATATATATATTTTTTCCATGCAACTGGGAAATAAGATATACATGTAGGCACTGTGGGGTATGGAGATCCATCTTGCCCTACCAGAAAGTCAGAAGGGGAATGGGGGAGGATTATAGAAGACAGCAGATTGGGGGAGGGGGTATATAGTGGGATCACTGTTTTGGTATGATGAGTAGGGAAAGACAAGGAGAAAATCTGTAACTCAAAGTCTTGTGGAAGAATGATGTAAACTAAAAATAAACACAAAAGTTAATTTTTTAAAAAGTAATATAACATCCATTCCATTTGAACATGCCTAAGAGTTGAACATATTTTACTATATATAGACTTACAGTATGACTGCTCACTTGTTCTCTGTATACAATTTGGAACTGATTATATAAGTGTACTTACATGCCCCGCAGAATCTGGTCTTTTTCTTACAACTGGAGTAAAATAGTATCTCTTAGGGAAATTCATTTGTATAGCCATTGCAGTAGGCATGAAAGACACGCCTTTACAGTAGTTCATCTTCCTGAGGGGTAAATTAATATCAGAGTACAAAATTTTGAGAAAGCAACAAGATCATGTTGCTTTGAGCATGTTCTAATAATCAGTTCTAAAAACTGGGTTTAGGATTTTATATATACAACTATATCACCTTCTGTACACACCAGGCTGTTTAAAAGGGTTAGTTACATTCTGATTTCTCATTAAATATATCAACATAGCAAATTGCTAACTTACATGATGGAGCAGTTATAAGGAATAAAACTGAAGTTTTTCCTTTGTGAGGCATGAATCCTAGGTGAAGAATGAAATAAATGAATACCAGGTGTCTTAAGAAGTTAAATGATTGTGGGGGCGGAGCCAAGATGGCCACATAGCAGCAGCAACATATCGCAGCTCTCACATAGCCACCCCAAAATACCCACAAAATAGGACTCTAAACCAATCCTAGAACTCCAAAACGCACACAAAGATACTTCCCACTAAAGTCAGCTCGGCTACTATGGTTATATCAGCACTGCCAACAGAAACCAGCCTGGCCTGAAGCCACGGCTGTGCCCCGGGGGCGGCTGGACGGGATGAGCCAAGGAGCTTCAGGTGAGCGGATTAGCGGCAGCTGTGAATGGGAATTGTGAAAGGGGGAGATAAGCAGTCCGGCCAGAAGGCCTCCAGAGCGGAAAAGCACCCGCCTCTGCGTTGCAGCTTCCCGCCCCGGCCTGCAGGCAGCAGGGGGACTGAGCGATTGAACTCAGGCCAGGGCTCTCGCGTTGAGCGGCCTGGATCCGGATCGCCGTCTTGGGCCTCGGGCTTGGAGTCCTCGCTATCCAGTCAGCCAGAAGTATAGGAAGAGTTCCCAGCCTCTCCCTAAGAGCTACGGCAGCCGGGAGGACCCCAGCGATTTGGGACAGAGCTTTCCCTTCTGGAAGCAGAGCCCCACAGAGATTTTAAAAAAAATCATGGTCTG
>CM053581.1:416758766-416781988 GCA_028627135.1 Pseudochirops cupreus
TCTGCCCTACCAAAAAGTGACATAGGAGAGAATAGACTGGGGGATGGGGGAAACACTGGGATGGCTGTTTTGGGGTGGTAGGCGGGGGAAAGACGGGGAGAAAATATGTAACTCAAAAAAAATTTAACAAAATAAATTTAAAATTAAAAAAAAAAGAAGTTAAATGATTGTGGAGTAAACGCCAATTTTTAAAAAGCATTAGACCTTAGTTTACAGGTCTAATTTGATAAACCCAAAGGGGTTCATTTTTCAAGTTATATCCTCGTAGATTTTTTTTTAAGATTCTTCCTTCAACTGTTTTTGGCAGTATCTAAATCAAGTAAGTACAAGGTTTAAGGTAAAGATAGAACTACTGAGGGGAATACAATAACCTAAATTCTCCAAAGTTTCAAGTGAACGAGTTAATAGAATTAGAGTCACAAGGTCACCACATGCCCTATTATTCACAAAGCAGAATTTAAGTGGCTTTATTGTACTGAGATATGTTTTGCAAACTCTAACAGAAACATCTAAAAATCTTGACAAATAACCTGAACCAGAGAAGCAGAGCTGCTAAGGAAGCTGCTCAAAGAAAAAAGGTCCATCTTAAGAAACCGATTACAACATCCAGAGGAGAGGATTTCAGAAACCAGACAACTATATGAGACATTTGAGACCCTTTAAGATATGACGATAATTAGGACATTACCCTTTCCTCTCACTCGTTCTTCATTTGTTGCTGTCTCTGTAAGGCGGCCTACTTGGTAAAGGGAACTGACCCCAGTGGTTCCTTTCAATTCAATCTCTCTTTCCTCCTCACAATATTCCCATTATGCCAAAACACCTAGGCCTCATAATTAACAATCCTGAATGAAGTGCTGAGTGACAAGGTCTTTTTGTATCTTAGTGAGTCAATCTTGAGAGGCAGATAGATATCAGAGGAAACTTTTCTCAACGAATCAGGGAGGAATTTAAGAATGTGTCTTCTCTTCTACAGTAGACTGTCCCTATATTATCCCTGTTCACTACCTACAAATACGCACTTGTCTACTTCAACCTCAAAAAACCCTCACTTGGTCCTACAGCTATTTTCTTTTGAAGCTAAATGCTTAAAAAAGTTATATAGTAGCTATTCTTTTTACTCTCTTCTTTAACTCTCTGCCATTGGGTTTCTGACTTGCTCATTCAACTGTTGTATCCAAATCTTCTTAATCCTTATCTTCTTGACATCCACAGCTTCTGATACTGTGGGATCAACCTCTTCTCCTTAATATTATCATCTCTCTAGGCTGTCATGACATTACTTTTAACCACAACTCTCTATGCTGGGTTCTCTTCTCTCTCAATATAATTTCATTTGGTGATCTTAGTTCCCAAGGATTCAATTTTATCATCTTGATGATGATGATGATTCTCAAAAATAAATCTAGTCCTAACACTCTTTGCTGATCTCCAGTTTTGCAACTCATTGCCTGCAAGATATCACCAAATGTCCCAAAACCATTCTATTCAACATGTCCAAAACTGAGTTATTACTTTTCCCTCCTGTCAAATTTTCCTATTATTGTTGAAGTGTACCATCATTACTCTTATCACCTAGGCTCAAAAGCCTAGTCATTCTTGACCTTCCCTCTCTTACCCCTCCTGTCCCCATATCTAATATTGCCAAGATCTTCAATTTTATCTTCAAAACATCTCTTATTTTATTTTTGCTTTTTGGAGGGGGGAAGGCAGGGCAGGGGTTAAATGACTTGCCCAAAGTCATGTTAATAAGTCTGAAACTGGATTTGATCTCAGGTACTCCTGACTCCAGGGCCAGTGCTCTATTCACTGCACCACCTAGCCACCCCACCCTTTATCTTCTTAGATACTGTCATCTCCATGATGCAGTCTGATCATCTTTTTCCTGGATTTATTGCGTAGCCTACTGCCACAATTTCTCCCCTATTCAATCCATCTTCCACTTAGTTGTCAAAGTGATCTTACTAAAGTGTAGTTCTGACCATGTCACACCCCATCCCCAACTCAGAAAATTCCAATGGATCCCTATTACCGCCATGATCAAATATAAAGCCTGCTATTGGCTTTCAAAGATTTTCAATGTAGTTATGGTACCTTTCATATCTAAGAGAACCACAGTGATCTGAGGCACAAAGAGGACCACTCTATCTCTGTCCTTGAGGCTGTCTGCCAAAAGGAGGGCAGGGCAGCTTCACATACCTCAAAGCTACAAACATGGCATATTCTCTGAAGCTTATAAGGTTCTGATCCTCAAATCTCTAAAATATTAGACTGAAAAAAACTACAGGCCAACACTGGTGAGTATTTATGAAGACTATAAGAGACAAAAAAAAAAAAACATTACCGTATTCTAAATATTTAAGTAAGATTTATACCAGAGATACAAGGACAGTACTTTTTTGATCAAATCTGGAGATTCTCACCACTAGATGGTGATGTTGCCTCATTAAGTAGCAGACCTTATGAGTCTCTCCAGGAATCTGAGACTGCTAAAATCCTGGAAACATCTATTATGAGACTTCCCCCATTCTCTTAATAAAAAAGGTAAAATTAAATGTACAGTATTAGTATTAGACTTAAATATTAACATGCTAGTATATATACTATAATTCAAGTCATGACTGACAGTTTTCCATTTCCTTCTCCAGTGTGTCCTCATTCAGATGAAGAACTGGGACAAATAATAGGGGTTAAGTGACTTTGTTCAGGGTCACACAGTTGGTAAATGTCTGAGGCTACAGCCACAGTGCTCTATCCGCTGTACCACCTAGCATATACTATATATAAACATATCCTCTGCCTCGGCCTGTCCTCTCCAAATGAAGGTAAATGTTGATGACCTAAAATTGTCGTTGGGATCTCTTTCTCAAAGATCAAGCTTTAAAGCCATTTCACTCTGAAGCTCACAGATTGGACAATAGGTTCCTGCCCAAGCACCACATAATGGCTATTTTTTTGGCCTAGGATCAGGATCTCCCACTGCATCCTGGGCCATCTCTAACCATATCCTCATTAATATTTGGCCACTGGACTCAGATGGCTCTGGAGGAAAAAGTAAGTCTGCTAACTTATAACTCACTCAAATCAAAGTCAATTGCAAGTCATGTCATCTGTCTGATGTCATGTCCTCTTTGAGAACGAAGGACAAGTTCTTTTTTTACCATATATTTCATTAAAACTGGTAATCTGGAAGAAACAGAGGAATATTTACAAAACTATAAAACATTCAGATTAACAAAAGAAATAGACTTTACAAATAACTTAATATCACAAAAAAGAAACTGAAGAAGCCATAAAGAAGTCCTAAAGAAAAAACCCTAGGACATGACTTAGAAGTCACTTCTATCAAATATAGAAAACATGTAGTTCTTTCTAGTACACAAAATGTTCACCAAAAAAGGGAAAAAAGAGCACTTACAAAATAAATATGGTCTTGACTAGATATCAAGAGCTGAGAGAGAAATTAAATGAAGAAAGAAAACTATAGACCTTATCTCTAACAAACATTAATGCAGTGTTTGATACATCAAACAGGATACGATATATTACTAAGATTATTATATCAGGAATGGGGAGTCAGCTGGTTCAACAACATAAGGAAGAATGTAATATTTTTTCAAATTTTCAATAAATAATAAAAATCAAGATATATCAACAGATGCTAAAAAAGTTTTTGAAAAAATCCAAAACTTGTTTCTATTACTCTAGAAATCATAAGAATAAATGGAATTCATAAACAGAGTGAATAAACTACATTTATATCCGGTGCCTAGGTGGCACAGCAGGTACGGTGCCGGGCCTGGAGTCAGGGAGACCCAAGTTCAAATTCGGCCTCAGATACTGTTAGCTGTGTGACCCTGGGCAACTCACAACCCTGTTGGCTGACTCAGTTTCCTCATCTGTAAAATGAGCAGGAGAAGGAAATGTCAAACCATTCCAGTTTTGCCAAGAAAACTCCAAATGGAGTCATGAAGAGTCAGATACAACTGAAACAACGGAACAAAAAATATTTATATACAAAAGCAATTATATAATTATGCGTTATAAAATTGTGTGTTAATTACATCATTATTATGTAAGGAAAAAATGGCACAGATAAGATGAGGTAAAAGCAAGGAAGTCCATAATCACCATTACTATTTGACATAAATAAATCCTAGCTATACCAAACACATAAGAAAAAGAAACTGAGGGAATAAGCATAAGCAAGGAGGAAACAAAGTGCTGCTTTACAAATGATGTGATAGTATACTTAAGAAACTCTAGATATTAAATGAAATAATTTCAGCAAAGTTCCATGAGACAAGAAATTCATATAAACCACCTAATTTCTTAAAAGTACATGAGTTACAGAGAAACAGTAAAACTATAACAGTGAGGACCTTTCAAGAAATTTACTCAAGAAATAAAAAAAGAAGTTAAGAGCCTGAATAGAATTTTCGAAAACTCTGTCAATTTTCCCAGTAGCTGCAATCCTTAGATTCTACCAGCATCAGCTCCCAGGAAAATTGCAGCAAGAGAAAATTCATCCCGATAGACCTGGCTCTTCTCAGCAATGCAATGATCTAAGACAATTCCAAAAGACTCATGATGAAAAATGCTATCCACATTCAGAGAAAGAACTATGGAATCCGAATGCAGATGGAAGCATACTATTTTTTTCTCTTTTTTTGTTTTTTTCTTTCTCTTCATTTTTCCCTTTTCTAATTCTTCTTTCACAACATAACTAATGTGGAAATATGTTTAATATGATTGTACAGGTATAGCCTATATCAGATTGCATGCTGTCTTGGGGAGAGGGGTGGAAATTCAGAACTCAAAATCTTCTAAAAATGAGTGTTGCAAACTAAAATTAAATAATTTTTTTTAAAAAACCATACACAGACACACGAAAGCAAACTCATTATCACAGATATTACATCAGCTTTGGTACTCACACCACACCAGCAGTGGTATATTCAAGGAAGACTGATAAAGAAACAATTAAAAATTAGATACTAAGTAACCTGAAATAGAGATAAAGAACAAATAATAGAAAACGTGTAATATCAAAGAAAATGACAGCTATTAGAAAACATAAAAATTTAGGAAATACCATCAAAACAGTCCTTTCATTAACAAAAGAGAAGGAACAGATCTAAGAACTGGATGTGTAACTAAAAGAACTATAAAGTCAATAAATTTTAAAAACCCAAATAAAGAGTAAATCTGAATATCAAAGAAGAAATTAACAAAACTGAATCAAGCAAGGAACCTTAGAATTAATAAAACTTCAGAGCTAGTGTAAAAAACAACACGTTAAATTGTTTTTAAAAAGGAAGCAGAAGGGGCAGCTAGGTGGCACACTGTATAGAGCACAGGCCCTCAAGTCAGTAGGACCCGAGTTCAAACTTGGCCTCAGACACTTACTAGCTGTGTGACCCTGGGCAAGTCACTTAACCTTTGTCTGCCTTAATTCACTGGAGAAAGAAAAGGCAAAGTATACCAGTATCTTTGCCAAGAAAATCCCAAAGACAGTATTGGTGTGCTACAGAGACGTGAAGAATAATTTAACAACAATAATAACAAATCTACCCAAAAATAAGAAGATCAAACATACAAAATGGGGATAAACCAGACAACTTCCCCAGGATATCCTTTTCTAGGATAATGATGTCCATTATAATCACTATTTTTAGATACACTGCTAAGAAATGCTAGCTACAACAATAAGACAAGGAAAAGAACCTAAGAGAATAAGCATAAACTTGGTATAAAAAAAATTTTTTTTGCTGAAGATATAATAGCTTACTTAGAAATTGCTAGAGAGTCAACTAAAAAATTATGAAACAATAACTTCAGCAAAGTTGTAGGATCTAAAGTAAACTGGCACAAAGCACCAAGACTCGTGTATATTAGCAAACACAGTAGAAAGAGAGAAATTCCACTCAAAATAACTACAGAATATATAAAATATTTGAGGATCTATCAGCCAAGTCACAAAAAAGAACTATAGGAATGAAAACTGCAAAATACTCTTTGTAGTACATAGGGTAGTAAAAAGACTACCCCACGTAACTGGAGCCATTAATTGCTTGTGGGTGGGCTATCCAATGAAGTTACAATAATACCTAAATTAATTCACTTATTTAGTGCCATACCAATTAAATTACCAAAGCACCACTTTATAGAACTAGGAAAAAATTTTACGTTTATCTAGAGGCTCAAAAGGTACCTTAAGGGAATCTTAAGGGAAATAATGAAAAGTGAAAAGGAAGGGGGTGTTAGCAGTACCAGATCTCAAACTATACTACAAAATCATTAAAAAGATTTGGTACTAAAGAGGAAACAGAGAATAGATTAAGTACACAATATACTAAAAAAGAAATGAACATAGTAATCTCATATTTGATAAATCAAAAGACCCTAGATACTATTGTGAGAATTCACTACCTGACAAAAAACTGGCAGAAATAAGAAAGAAACCAACTTCCCACACGAAATATCCAAGATCTAAATGGATGCATGACTTAGATATAATAGATGACATATTAAACAAACCACCTATCAGATCTATGCATAGAAAGAATTCATGACCAAGAAAGAGAAAAAGAGGATAAACAGAATAAAAGCGAGGCAGGAAGATACGAAAGTTACTTAACCCATCTGCCTCAATTTCCTCAACTGTAAAACAAGTATAATAATAGCACCTACCTTGCAGGACTGTTGTGAGGAAGATAATGCTTGTAAAGTATTATGCTAACATAATGCCTCGCAAATAGTAAGCCCTACATAAGTGCTCGTTTCTTTCTTCCCTTCATGGAAAAGAAATGGACAATGTGAAATACATTAAATTAATAAGTTTTCTTTTTCCACAGACAAAAACGATACAGCTAAAATTAAAATGAAAACATAACTGGGGAAAAAAATCTTTGCACCAAGTTTCTTATAAAATGATCACATTCCTTTGATATTTAAGTAATCGATTCAAATTTATAATGGCCATTTCCAACCAATAAAGAGTAAAGGAACATAAATAGGCAGTTTCTTCCCTATAAATAGGGAGAAATACAAACTATCAATGAACACATAAAAAATTCTCAAAATGACTAATAGAGAAATGCAAATGTGAACTCCCACTTCATATGCCGATATCATATAGGCCAAAATAACAAAGAAAGGATAGTGACAAGTGTTTGAGGGACTTTGGAACAGCAGAAATATTAATGCATTGTTGGTGGAGCTGTGAACTTTTTCAGACATTTTCAAAAGTAAAATGGAAGCACGACCCCCAAATTATTAAACTATGCAAGTCCTCTGACCCATTAATAACGCCTACGAAGTTTATATCTCAACAAATGAAACAAAGTGGAAAAAGGAACCACAAACTTATATTTATACTTACTTACAGCATCAACTTTTATAGTGGAAAAGAACTAGAAATTGTGTGGGTGTCCATCAATTAGAGAACAGTTTAAAAATTATGATATTAATGCAAAGGAATATTATTGCAGTATCAGAAATGTTGTAAGAAACGAAAGGAACAGTTTTATAGAACGTATGGAAGAACTGATGTATGAACTGACACAAAGCAAAATGAAACATAATTACCTACCTCCCAAGAGAGGAGGTGATGGACTTAGCATTTAGACTGAGATAAATATATTTTGGATATGATCAAAGAGGGAACTTCTTCACATATTTTTCCTCATGGGAGAGGGAGATGAGTACACTTTCTTCAAATGATTTTTTGTTAATTGAAAAAAATTAAAATTAAAAGAATATGATGTGATGCAAAACAAAAAAATCATACATCTAACTGCTATATAAAAATAACTGGAGCAAAAAGGTTTAAAATTTTTAAAGAAAAGAAACAGGAAGGGGAAAGGGAAAATGAATTGTTATTGTTACTTGGCTAAAGTTTATATGTCAAAACAGATAAAGCAACTTTGTAGCTTATAGATTTATTAAGAATTTTATTCATTTTGACTATTCATTTAATTGTGTAATTAATTCATTTAATTGTGTAAAATATAGTAATGATTTAATGCCTTAGTGAAATTCAGGTAGACAATGTCTATGGCATTCCTATGATCTACTGTTTAAGCAACAGTATAAAATAAAAGCAAAATTAGCCTAAAATGACTTTTAATTAGGGTGGCTAGGTGGCGCAGTGAACAGAGCACCAGCCCTGGAGTCAGGAGGACCTGAGTTCAAAAATGGCCTCAGACACAACACAAAACTAGCCATGTGCCCTTGTGCAAGTCACTTAACCCCAATTGACCTACCTTCCTCCTTCCAAAAAGAAAAAAAAAAAAGACTTTTAATTTATATTTTGTTTCTTCAATTAACAAAAACCTATTTTCTCTCCCACTGCCACTGGAAAAAAAAAAGAAAACTCTTCTAACAAATATGCATAGTCAAGCAAAATAAATTTTCATATTGGCCATGTCTAAAAAATATGTCTCAATCTGCATTCTGAGTCCATCTCCTCTCTGTCAGGTAGATAAACAATGCTTCAATATGGATTCTCTGGAATGGCTGTTGCTCATTTTGTTGATTAGAGTTCTTAAGTCTTTCAAAGTTGTTTGTCCAATGTTGCTATTCCATAAATTACTGTCCTGGTTCTTTTCTCTTCACTCTGCATCATTTCATATAAGTCTTTCCAGATTTCTATGAACTGTCCCCTTCATCATTTCTTAGAGCACAATAACATTCCATCACACCTACATACTCTAATTGGTTCACAGGTTCACCAAATAATGAGCATTCCCTTAGTTTCTAGTTCTTTTCACTGCAAAGAATTGCTAAATATATTTTTGACCATATAGTTATTTTTCTTTGATCTGTTTGGGATACAGGTCTAGTAAGGGTATTGCTGGATATGTTCTGTTTAGTAATTTGGGAGGAAAGTTCCAAACTGTTCTTTTAAGAAGGCCAGACCAATTCACAGCTCTACCAGCTGAGCATGTTCTCACAAGTCCCTCTGGACGACTTCCTGATAAACCCATGCCAGTCTGTAATGGTCACTATTTCCATTTTTAAGTGTTCACCAACCCTCCCTTTTAATAACATTTTCTAAAATTTTGACAGGAATCAAAAGCAAGCTCATCAGGCTACACTCTGAAGAATTTACCTTCTTCGCTTTTTGAAAGTAGGGACATTTGCCCATCTCCTGAGTTAAAGGAACTCTCCATAATTCACAACTTTTTCAAAGATCAGACAGTAGTTCAGCAATTATATCCATGAGATCTTTCAGTTCCTAGGGATGTAAGACAGGCAGAACATTGATCAGCACCATTGTCCCATCTTAATTTAACCATTCCCTGTCTAATATCAAACTGATGCTAATCCTACCTTTTTCTTTCTTTTTTGTTTTGAAAAAGCATTTATAGTTATTTTGATTTCAAAGAAGTCAAAATAGTAGACAAAGTAGTAAAAGCAGAACACTCGCTGCTTACTATATTAAGATGACAGGAGACCAATAAATAGCAGCAGTCCTTTCCCCAATTCTCAATACCTTCCATACTGGGGTCATAAGCAAACCTAAGCAATTGGTATAACTATTAATTGTTGCTTTAGATCTGATTAGAAAAGGAGAAGTGGAACATAGGCTCCCTATTAGTTCTGGGGCCAAATACAAATTCCTCTGCTTAACACTGAAAGGTCTTCACAAACTTGGTTCATTCTATCTTTTCAGTCTTGCTCATGTTCCAGAGAAATTGGAATTCTTCCTGTTTCTCACACATCACCCTCCATCTCTTATCAATAATACCTCCAATTTGTTTTCTCCTTGTCTCTGCCCCTTATAGTTCCTAGTCTCCTTCAAAGCTCAGTTCAAGAGCTAGCTTCAATAGAAAACCTTTCCTGATCTTCACTCAGCTGCTACTGCCTCCCCACCAAAATTACTTTCCATTGTTTTGCATATACTTATACGTATACATGTCTTCTCCTCCAAAAGATCACACAGTCCTTAAGGGGTGGGATCATTTCATTTTTGTCTCCGTATTCCCAGTACCTTGCATATATTACGCTCTTAGTAAATGCTTGCTTTGATTATTGAGTGCATCAAGTAACTTATGTCACCAAGAAAATCCATCCAAACCCTCAAGTCACACTAGAGCTCCAATTTCAAAATAAGGGATTGCCACTGCTGCTCCTACCTTAGAAGAAGAATGCAGGAAACCCAACCCAAATAAGGACAGGTTGTACCCTGGGCTACACTGAAACCTAGAACTTAAAACACATAAAACTGAAAAGAAGTTTACTGGTGGACGGCTAGGTGGAGCAGAGAATAGAGCACCAGCCCTGGAGTCAGGAGGACCTGAGCTCGAATTTGCCTCAGACACTTAACACTAGTAAATACTAGTCATGTGACCTTGGGCAAGTCACTGAACCCCAACTGCCCTACATTCCACCCTCCAAAAAGCAAGAAAAAAAAAAAAGGAAGTTTACTGGGTATATTTCAGACACCAGAATACCAAAACAACTTTGAAATATAAATTAATCAGACACTTTTATCTGATAAGGTTTGGCAAAATTGCTCATTAACTATATCCTAGATATAGTTACACTGAATGTAATACAATAAGGTAGATTTAGAATGGCTGAATGACTAAATCCAAGAAGTGGTACTGATGTCAAATCAGAAGGTCTCCACTATACTGCCACTAGAATTATGTCCTTGGGCCTGTTCTGTTCATTTGTTTTAATCAGTGACTTTGATGAAAGCTTATTAAAGGCCCTATTAAATTTGGAAATGACAAAGCTGAAAATGATAGTTACTATATTGGAATATTGATTGCACCAAGTTACTTATGTCAAAAAAGCTATCTACATATGGATTTGGCCCATCTCAGTTAGACAGCAAAGATATGGTAAAAAAAAAATTAAATTGAATTAGAAAAATATTTCTTAAAATGTTAAGTTCTATAAGGAAATCACCAGCACCACTACCACTACTCTTATTATTTTAATACAGAAAAGTAAGATAAGACCTTTTCTACTTGGCCCTGGAGGGGAGAATTAAATGACAAAAGTTACTGGCAGATTTCATCTCAATATGAAGGAAAAAGTTCTAATAATGAGAGTTATTCAGAAAATGTAACAGGTTCTCCCAGGAGATGGACATCTCACTGTAGATCTTCAAGTAAAAGGCAGGATGACTGATTGTTGTTGTTGAAGAAATTCCTATTTTAGATATTAGCTGAAATAAATACCTCTGAGACCCATCCTAGCTCTAAAATGTTTTTTTTTCTCTTTTTAATAAAACATAAAAATTACACTCTTTCTACAAGTGATAAGGTGATGCAGCGGATCAAGCACTAAATAATCTGGATTCAGTAAGACACGAGTTCAAATCCAGTCTTAGAAACCTACTAGCTATGTCATCCTAGGCAAGTCACTTATCAGCTGTTTGCCTCAGTTTCCTAATATGTAAAATAGGGCTCATAAAAGCACCTACCTCCCAGAGTTGTTGTAAGGATTAAATGAAATAACATTTAAAGCACTTTGCAAACCACAAAGCACTAAATAAACACTAGTTATCCAGTATTGCAGACTTTACTAGTATCCAGAAACCTCCTTTTAAATGTAAAATATGCACTATAGTTTACAAAAGCGCATATTGAGTATGACCTCATTTTAGACTAAGGACTCAAAACAAGCCTGAGACAATCCATCAGCCAACCAAGGCTGACATTGTTGATTCATATATCAGCGGTTCATGGGCAAGTAAGTGGTGCAGTGGACAGAACAATTGGGTTTGCAATCAGTAAGACTCATCTTCATGAGTTCAAATCCTATCTCTGAACAAGTCACCTGACCTCTGTCTGCCTTAGTTCCTCATCTGTAAAATGAGCTGGAAAAGGAGACGGCAAACAACTCCAGTATCTTTGCCAAGAAAATGCCAAAGTGGGATCATAGAAAGTCAGGCATGACTGAAATGACTGAACAATAACATTCAATCAGTGATATTAAAGAATGATTTGGAATTTAAGACATGATGCAATCTCAAAATAAAAACACCCAAGTAAGACTGATCACCTGGCTTTCAAAAGGCATTGTTATGATACCCATCATTTCATTATTTATTTTTCCACAAGGGAAAGTAATATTCTCTTAAATATCTAATTATAAAACTTGATAGAGCTGCTCAATTTTTTAAGGAGGTGATGGCTAAAATGAATTATTTTGTGTTTTAAAGATTAAATTTAGGGGCAGCTAGGTGGCACAGTGGATAGAGAACTGGTCCTGGAGTCAGGAGGGCCTAAGTTCAAATCTGACCTCAGATACTTACTAGCTGTATGACCCTGGGCAAGTCACTTAATCCTGATTGCCTCCCTCCACCCCTCAAAAATTTTAAAAATTAAAATAAAAGAATAAAATAAAGATTAAATTTAGTCATACTCTTCTAATAGATTAAAACACTAGTCAGATTCCCTATTACCACAAATATTAAACATAGCAAATTGTACTACAAAGTATTAAGAAAACAGGAACTATAGCTGAGGTTCTTTTTTTTCTGAAATATCAACAAAGACTCTCATAAATGCCATGGCTAAAATGTTTACGTTGACAACAACCTACTTTCTTTACCAAATTTATAACTAAAAACATCAAAATTACTAACATTCCCATGAATAACTAGGAAGAAAGAAATGTGTTATTAGCTGCTTAGTTTTTTTAAAAATCACAATACTGATTTTATTGGTTTGAGTTCCTGGTGAGGAACTTTCTCTACTAAGGTAGAATAATTAATCAACCACCTGGCCAATGTGCCAATCACTGGTGAGGCAAATACCATGCATGAAATAATCTCTGCTCCTATAATGAGGGAGACAACAAGGACATAAGGATATACAGAACAGAGAATAAATACGAAATAGTTAAATACAAGGTAGTTTGAGTGAGAGCACACTATAGTATCTGAAGGGATCAGGGAAGGGTTCACATGGGGGAAATGGTGTTAGAGCTGAGCCTCAGAGGAAACAAAGGGTCCTAAGAGACTAAGATGAGAAGGGGGTACATTCTAGACTGGAGAGTATAAAGGCACCCGATCAGAAATGGGGTGTGTGAGGAACAGCAAGTTTGCCATTTTTTATTGGACTGATGAAGTTGTTTGGTCACAATAACGTACAGAGATGCATCAAAAGAATTTAAATAAATCTGTCCTTTAAAAAACTGATAATTCTGCTAAAGCAGCATCATTAACCTTGCTAAAGGACAATATTTTTAAGACTGATCTATTTTTCAGGATATTATTATTTTAGTATATCTATTATTTCAGGATATCAACTCTCTACATTCCTAGTTCACTCTCCTGGATGGATGTTATTCAAATGAAATTTTTGTTGCTTGATTTATCACAATCCACTGTGATTTTTTAAACAGAAAAATGGTATCTAAAATTGAAAATACTGATATATTCTGCCTGGAATAAGTCCAGAACAAACCACAATGTAACTAACAGGTAAGTGCTATTTGTTGCATGCTTTATAAAAAGAAGTTTTAAAAACAGGGTTCCTATCTACTTTTTTGGTGCTTTTAAAAATGTAATTCAATTTACCAATATGGATTTACACAAATTTTGGAAAAATACATCAGTCTGTGAAATAGGATATAATCTCCTTAACTATGTAAAATAAGCTTTCTATGCTTACCAACTAAAAGACTCTAACTTCCTTAAACTATATAGAATTTAAGACAAAAATATCTCCCCTTGTACCGACTTCTTTCTTTAAGATTCTTTTCAAAGAGAAGAGACTTAAAAATGTCTCAAATTTGAGAAAACTGGATTACTTACCAGCAACTGGAATTATCCTATTGGGAATTTTCCCTCACAGATCCACACTGTCTTGCCAATCTGTACAGCATCAGAATCTTCTTGATGGCCATCCACTGGAACTGAGAGGGCATGCAGTACAGATGTATATGTAAGAAAGTGGGGGAAGAAAATTTGGGAGATGCTAGAGACATGCTTCAGTGTACTTGCTTACCTTCCTGAAATTTGAAATTTCAACGGTTCCATGGTCCTCGAGGCATTCACAATAACTTCAAAGTATGTGGATCTGTGGAGATTACCCAATAGAACTCCAGTTACTGGTAAGTGATCCAGTTTTTTCTTCTCTATCAGAATAAGAACATTATTCAAACCAATGCTATTTAATTTTAGGTCTTCACTGAGAACTACGAAGGAAAAGGTTATAAATGCACCAGTCATACGTACATTCATCAGGTAAATACATTTACACAAAAACTTGCCAGAATTTTCCATTTTTATAAATGATATCATTGCAAACATTTTAAAATAGTACTTTAGTTACTCAGTGTATAAACTAAGCAGAATCTGTTTCATGTGTAAAGAAAAATGATACATTTCATGTAATTAATATTTAGCCAAAAAGTTCACATAAATCAAAACTTTGGAAATTTATTCCGCAGAGGGTTAACAATCTTAAATGTAGGAAAGGGATCAGGAATGCTACTAATGCACTATCAACTTTGCAAGTCCTTCACATAACTGTTCACAAAAAAGAAAAAAAAGTATTACAAAGTACTCATAATTAAAATTAAATTAAGTTCTCATTATTAAAATTTTTAATGCTTATACTCCTTAGGACAAGGAGAAAGAAATAAAATATGTAATGATAAAAGAACCTGTCTGGAGGTGCTTTTCTTTTTTAAAAAATTGATCTCATATTTACATCCTTTTAAGTTCCAAATACATATACCACCACTATCCCCAATTCTGCACAGTCATCCCTTTTAAGAAAAATGCAGTTCAGCAAAACTAAACAACACATCCATTAAGTCTGGCACCATACACAATGTTCTATATCCAGTCTCCAACTCTGCAAGAAAGGAGTGGGACATATTTTCTCCCTCCTTCTTTGATACCCCGATTGTTCTTTGTAATCTGAAAGCGTAATAATCCCAAAGCCCCACGTCTTCTCATCTCCAAGCTAATTAAACATAACACAGTTTCCAAAGGCTTCAACAAATCTGTTATCTTCCTCTAAATGAAAAGCAAAAGTTGATCATGTTTCTTTTAAAATATGCTGCTCAAAACTATGACACTCTAGATATATTCCAACCATCAAGTCTTATAGTTTCTTCCTTCAAAGCATCTCTCATATATGCTGCCTTTTCTCCACTCACAAAGCAGTCACTCTGATGCAGGTGTTCAACATCTCAATTACTGCAATAGCCTTCTAGTTGGAATTCCTGCCTCAAGTCTGTTCTCCACTTCAGTCAAAAGTCTGACCAGGCACATGCACACACCAACCCTAAGTAATTCCAGTGGCTCCCTATTACCTCAAGATCTACTACAAAATCTGTTTGGCTTTGAAAGCCATTCATAACTTTCTACTTTTCCATTATTCTTCCACTTTACACTTCAGGTACCCTGAATAAGCAATATTTGCCTCCTTGCTTTTTTGTTCCTTGCAAAGGACATTCATGTCTTTTCCAGACTTTCTGTCTGTTCTCTGACTGTTGAAATGCTCTTACCTCCTTACTTTCACTTTCACCTCCTGCCTTCCCGGTCCTCCTTCAAGACTCATTTCAAATCTCATCTTCTGCAGCACTTTCCCACTCTCCCTATCCAACTCTACTACCTCACTACTACTGGTGCCTTCTCTCTGGGATGATCTCCTCTCATTTATGTTGTAAGTACATAGTTCTTTGCATGTTGCCTTCTCATTAGAATGTAAATTTCGTGACAGCAGGAACCATATTGTTACTTTTATTTGTATCCCCAGCAAGCTGGATACATAGTAAATGCTAAAAATGTTTGTACACTGTCTGGAGAAACATGGAAGAGTACAGCAGTACTGTCATGTCCCTTATCTGGGCACTATGTTTCTGTTAACTTATATTTACTAAAATTACGTTTACTATTTATTTGAACATAATTCTGTTAACTTATATGGATTTTACTATACAAGCCTCCCTGCTCCGATACCTAGACATTTTCCCTTTATCCAGCATAAGAGTTAAAAAAAAAAATCAACTGTATACCCATAAGACTTAGCATTGATCCTTGCATTTAACATCCACTTACCAGATTAAGCTTACCCATAATTCAAGTCTTGATGGCTATATTTTTGGACCACAATTCTGTCAACCCAGCCTCTCTCACCCAGCTTCACTGTCTTTTCAAATTTTAGAAGCATATTATCTATATCCTTCATCCAATTCATTAAGAAAAAAGGGTGAATATGATAGGATCATAGACAGAACCTTGAGGAAACCTCACTAGATACATATCTCCAGTCTGACATTAATCTATTAAAAATCACTGTATCCGGTTTGGAGTCCACTTAACTATATCAACCAGTATCAAGCCCACATTTCTTCATTTTGTCCGTGAGAATATTACAAGAGAGTATCAGATAACTTATGTCAAAAGAAAAAAAGACTATTATGAATATGGATCTGTGTGGGAGACAGAAGGGTATACAAGTTACTAGCATTTGTAGGATAGAAGGAAATACCCTTCCACAGTTCAAGAGCAATCACTTCGAAAGACAAACAGATGATTTTGTGTATCCCAGAGCGCCAGAGAGTAAGATGGCTGCCAGTGTATAAATCTTTGGTAGAAAGTAGTAACCAGTCATTAATTGAAGCATGAAGTAGATAAGCATAATGTTTATTATTAATCTTGGTCAAGAAAGCACTTGGTCAGCATAGGAAGGCCTGTCAGAAAGAGACAGAGGTCTCTGGGTGAGGAACAGCATCCATGTGCATCCATCTTGCTTAGGTATCCTCCTTTGTACTACCATTATGGCATATGTATTATCTGGTGTTAGTGTAGTGTTGGTCTCAGTTTCATCCAGTCTCCTATGTTACTAAACTCGCACACACAGCACTTAAGAAGGACTATATGGGGGTGGCTAGGTGGTGCAGTGCATAGAGCACTGGCCCTAGAGTCAGGAGTTCAAATCCGGCCTCAGACACTTAACATTTACTAGCCGTGTGAATCTGGGCAAGCCACTTAACCCCAATTGCCCTACCTTCTCCCCTCCAAAAAGCAAAAAATAAATAAAATTTAAAAATAATACAAATGGATTTTTTTTCAAAAAGGACCATATGATGCTGAAGCCCTATTTGAAGTCTCCAGATGAGGATGTCAGGAGAAGCAATGGTCTTACCTAATATAGAAACATTTTTTTAAAACTTCATTTTAATTTCTCTAGGAATAAAGGAATGGTATTTTTCCAGGCTAAAATCCTGTCCCCAACTTTTTCCTTCAGGAAACTGGGAAGAGTAAAGGTTATCATTCTCTTTTGAAATTCACAGTTAAGATATTGATCAAAGGAAGTAACTTTTAAAGGGAAGTGGTCCAGGAAAGAATTGAGTAGAGGCTCTTATATTAACCCCAAACTGTATTTTCAACATATTATGATCTTTTCCTTATTCCTAAGATTCTATAAATGATACCTGAAAACTTGACAGAGAGTCATGTCAAAAGGCAAGGAAGACTATGCCATTTTTTTAGACAATTTTCTCTTTTAAAGCTAGAAAATTATTTGGATAAATATTAAAATAAAATTACTTGTGGCAAATGAGCACAAATAACAAAGTTCTAAAATTAAAAGCATTACTATTTCTTATTTCAACACTAATAATGTTGCTAAAAGCCAAGAACATTTTACCTAAGTATTTCCCTGATCATAGTCTGGCATGACTTGTTCTTGATGAACCCATGCATCATTGTTTAACTAACTAATTAACCCTCTGATCTAGAATTTCATCTAGAATTTTGCTTCTGAGACATTAAACTCAGGCTCAAAAGCCTTGAAGTTTTTTTTTAGACAAATTAACTCTTTGAAAATTTGGACATTTGCTCATCTTAAATACTTTCAGAATTTCTCCTGTTCACAATTTTTCAAAGATTATAAAGAGTATTTAGAAATTCTTTAAATGCTCTAGATTATATAGTTCACATAAAGCATGGATTTATAGATGAAAAGGATGTTGGAGCTCATCTATTTGAATCCCCTCAATTTACAAATGAAGAAACTGAAATCCAGAGAGGTTCAATGACTGTGAGGTCAGAGATCCAGGATTTGAACTGAAGTTTTCCAACATCAAATCTACCACTTTTTCCCCTTCACAGAGGCATGGGGTGGCCAAATCAATGAAAAGATATTTTATCTTCTTGTTTACATAGGGACACAGGATGGCAGAGCAGGAAAAAGTCACGAAAAATCTGGGTTCAAATTCCCTCTCTGCTACTTACTGTGTGACCAAGAATAAATCATAATCTTTGCATCTCATTTTACTGATCAAGGAAATGAAAATAGTAACAACTGTCATCACCAACAATACAATGTGATAGGGTTTAAATTTAATATTCTATATAAAATGTTAACAGTATTATACAAATATCAGTTATTACTATTCACATACAATTTTGAACTACTTTCTCAGTGTAAAGATCATTAACTTTAGTAAAGAAAACAGAAAACAAAAGGAGAATTGAATAGTCACGTCTTCGTCATTTTTCATCCACAAAACAAGTTCTATTCCTTCTTTTAGAGTCTTCTGCCAACAAAGTTTAAAAAAAGGTACCTTTTCAGCTCGTTAGAGGATTTAATAATCTTGACATTATTTACAAAGACCTGTACAATTTTTTGTGCTTCTCATCACTTACCTGCCCTTGGGATCTTTTGTTTTTAGTATCTGATGTTTTCCCACTATCTTACTCTTCATGAAAATTTTTATCTTTCTCATTACTCATTATCTTCATCAATTCTTATAGAATGGTAATATTCCATTATATTCATGTACCACAAGCTGTTCAGCCATTCTTTAAGCAATGGGCATCTATCTGCTTTGTTTCCTAATCTTTCCTACTACAAAAAGTGTTGTTATAAATATATCAGTGTACGTGGTAACTTTCTTATCAATGACCTCCTTGGAGTATAAGTCTGCCGGTGGAATCCCTGAGTCAAAGGACATTTTGGTGGCTTTATTTTCATAATTCCAAATTGTTTTCCAATTATATTAGCTCAGAACCTCACAGAGAATATATAAATATGTGCATCTTCCCACAATCCCTCCAACAGTGACTACTACTCTTGTCTTTGGTCATTTTTGTTAATTTGTTGGTTATGAGTTCAAACCTAAGGGTTGTATTGATTTGCATTTCTCTTATTATTAGTATTTCTCATTCTTTCATATGGTTATTGACAGTTTTTAACTCTTCTTTTGAGTTCATTTGTTCCTATTCTTTGACCACTATCTGGGAATGGTTTCTCATCTCATATCTTTTCACTGTCCATCTATGTTATATAACAAACCCTAGCAGTACTGTACTGCTGACAGAGCTATAAGCTGGTTCAGTCATCCTGAAAAGAAATTTGAAACTAAGGCAAAAAAGTTATTAAACTATGCGTATTCTTAGACCCAGTCATACCACTATAATATCTGTACCCCAAAAACATCAAAGAAGGAGGAACAGGATACACATACATACATACACACACACACACACACACACACACACACACACATTTGTAGCAGCTCTTTTTGTGGTGGCAAAAAACTACAAACTGAGGGGAGGGTCCATCAATTGAGAAATGAACAAATTACAGTATATGAATGCAATGGAACCTTATTTATTATAAGAAATGATGAGGTTAATGGTTTCAGATAAAGCTGTGAAGATTCATTTGAATTGATGCACAGTGGAGTTAAGAGAACCAGGAAAACAATTTAGATGATAATAATTTTATAAAAAATAACTTTACAAGACTTAAAAACTCTGATAAATGCAATGATCAATTATGATTCTGGAATACTCAAGATAAAACATACTATCCACCTCCTGACAGAGAGGTAATGGACTCAGAGTACAAAAAGATAGAGATACACACACACACACACACACACACACACACAGAGAGGCATGACCAATGAGAGAAGTTGTTTTGCTTATCCATATTTATTACAAGAGCTACATTTTTCTTGTATTTTTCAACTAGAGATGTAAGGAAAGTTAGGGGAGAAAAGTGGTTAACTGAAATGATTATGTAAATTAAGTAAAATTATGTAAAATGTAATTATGATATATAGTATGTAATGTAAATTATGTAAAAAAAGAATGTAAATTAACTTTGGCAGTATTGTTTTTGAGCAGCCATGAACACTATCACCCCAGCTATTTAAATAATTATTTGGCTAAGCGGCACTTTGTAATTGAATATACACAAGTATTTGATGTGTTTTAGTAGACTGAAACTCAAATATTTTATACATTTTTTAGTTGGCTGGAATGGAATTTCCCTTTCTATTTCTGTCTCTCGGATTATGTTAGTACTACAAAAAAAAAATGCTATTGATCTCTGTGGGTTTATTTTGTAGTCTAAAGCTACTGTCCCAATTAGTATCTCTAGTTCTATAGAACCTTTTCTAAATAAAATATCATGTCATGAGCAAATAGAGTAAGTTTATCTCCTCTTTACTATCTTTATATCTTTAATTTCTTTTTCTTGCCTTATCACTGCTGCTTGCATTTCTAGAACTGTGTCAAAGAACAGTGAGAGGAGTAAGCATCCTTGTCTTTTCACTGGGAAAACTTGTAGTATATCTCCATTAGAAAGTATATTTGCTACTGGTTTTAGATATTTTTACGGTATTAAAAGGGTTTCGTATGCCTATACTTTCTAGAGTTGGGTTGTTGGTTTTTTTTTTTAGCACAAATCAGTGTTGTTGACAAACATTTTTTACACACTATTGAAATAATCCTGTAATTCTGAAATGTTTTTGTTTTTAATATGATTAATTATATTTTTTGTAATGATGAACTATCCTTGCTTCCCTGGTAAAAATACAAGTTGGTCATAATGAATGATTTCTTGGATGAATTACTAGTGTTGAAATTTTATATTAATATTCATTAATGATACTGGTCTGTAGTTCTTCTGTGCATAGTTATCTTATTTATCTTTATCTTCTGGGCTTTATGTATTCTGTGCTCTGTCCATGGTTTAAGTATTAGAGCTGTATTTTTCTCATAAAAGGAATCTAGTAAAGCATCTGCTTCCTCAACTTTTGAGAATAACTAGTATAGTACAAGCATTATTTTTAAAAGTGCGTTAGAATTCTCCTGTGAATCCATCCAGATCAGGAGTTTTTGTTATTAGTAGCTCCTTTACAGCTATTGTTGCTGTTTTTTTTCTGAGTTTGGCTTATTTAAATTCTCTAGTTTGTCTTCTAACGGTTTTCTTTCTTTTTTTTTTGGAGGGCAACTGGGGTTAAGCAACTTGCCCAAGGTCACACAGCTAGTGAGTGTTAAGTGTGCGAGGCCGGATTTGAGCCCAGGCTGTCCGGATTCCAGGGCCAGGGCTCTACTCACTGTGCCACCTAGCCGCCCCCTTCTAACGGTTTTCTATTTTCTATTTTTCAAAGTGTTCCTCTAACTCTTACCTTCTCGGTTTTAGTAGCACCTGGTACGCGGTTCCACAGGCTCTGATATTTTTCTAAGCTCTGATCCTGTTGTGGTTTTTCCCTTGCTCATTCTCTATTTTGGCGATTTGACACTCGGCCTTCTTCTTTTTATTGCTGTCGGAGGTTATCAGGATTAAGTGATTTGGCCAGTGTCACACAGTTGAGCGTCTGAGGCAAGATTTGAACTCAAGTCCTCCTAACGCCAAGGCCAGTGCTCCATCCACTACACCAGCTAGGACCCCCATGCCCTATTTTTTCAGTCAGCTTGGTTACAGGCTTATCAATTTTGTTAGTCTAAAATTAGCTTTTTAGTTTCATCATTTCTACGGGGTTTTTTGGTCTGTTTGCTCATCTCTTTCTCCTATTTTTCAATATCTAGCTTTTTTGCCTATTTTAGATTTACTCAATGACTTTCTAATTTTTAATGCATATTTACAATTCTTCTCTTGAAAGACTGCTTTTGCTGCATCCCAAAAATTTTAGTGTTTTGTTCCATTATTATTTGTAATAATATATGTTCAATTTTTATAAAAGTTCCATGTGGGGTAGAAAAATACATGCATTCTTTAACCGTCCTAATAAGAAGATACCATCAGTTTTTTAGGTGTATTTTCTCTCTTTTGTTTAGAGTGTGTGTGTGAGTGTGAGTGTGAGTGTGTGTGTGTGTGTGTGTGTGTGTGTGTGTGTGTGTGTGTACACACTATAAATGTCCAAAATAGAAAAGGGCATTAAAGTTTTCTGCTATTGCCATTATTGCATTACTATGTCTTTTTGTAATTCAGTTAATTTTTTCCTTGGTGAATTTAGATCCTAAGGGATTTGAGTAATATGCATTTAATGTTGATACTGGTTTGTTATCTAGTGTCCCTTTCAGCCTAATGTAGTTTTCTTGTCTATTTCTTTTGGTGGTGTGAATTTTTGTTTTTGCTTTGTCTGATGGCCTAAATGCAATTCCTGTCTTTTTTGGATTCACTTGATAACATAGTAAATTTCTTGGTTAAACAGTAAAATTTTCCCCTTCAAACTCTTTTCTTAGGGTTGTTTTTTCTTTTCTTTTCATATTCTGTACCTTTTTTCTAAAAAGGTCAACAAGGATTCCTTGTTCTCTTCATTAATTTTCTTCCATTTCTATTTGATACTTTTATTCTTTTAATTCATGGTCTTACTTATTTATTCCTTCTTTAGTCTCTTCATCATGGAATTAAAGCTTCTTGGGAACCTATTTTGGCTTTCTTTTTTTAAACGGTTTCTATGTCATTGTGTTGTATATGCTGCCCCCTCTCTTTTTTTCTGCTGTGCCTCACCCTTAGTATCAATTCCTACAGGAATCAGGGAGCACAGAAGTATTGTCCCACAAAGAAATTTTCCCATATCCCTGAATTACTGATTGTACAGTTCATTACTACCTCCTCCTCCTCATTAATTTTTTTTTGGTCAATTACTATGAAATCTCTCCTCTCAGCATCCATGTCCTCCCATCCTTCTGAATGTTTACAGCATTGTATGAGCTCTGATTTAACCTTATTCTGAAGAAAGTTGCTGACCACTGGGGCACAATACTCTGCTCCTCAGATCTCAGATGCCTCTAAGCACCAAATTCCTACATATTTTTTTTTTTTAGAGCTTGGAGTTCTTTTATTTTTTTTTTGTTTTTTTTTTTATTAATAATAAATTTATTTTATTAAATTTTTTTTGAGTTACATATTTTCTCCCCGTCTTTCCCCCACCCACCACCCCAAGACAGCCATCCCAGTGTTTGCCCCCTCCCCCAGTCTATTCTCTCCTAT
>CM053581.1:416782488-416812398 GCA_028627135.1 Pseudochirops cupreus
GCTGACTTTAGTGGGAAGTATCTTTGTGTGCGTTTTGGAGTTCCAGGATTGGTTTAGAGTCCTATTTTATGGGTATTTTGGGGTGGCTATGTGAGAGCTGCGATGTGTTGCTGCTGCTACGCCGCCATCTTGGCTCCGCCCCCGCAAATTCCTACATATTTTACATTTCAAGTGGTCATCTCCCATGTCCCCCTGAATGGGAGTTCTTCAAAATGTCCCCATATCTATCCCCTTTGCCACTTCGCCCATTCTCCCTCAGACTCTCTACTTCCTGAGAGACTTTTAAGGGTTATTCTCCCTTCACTGCTAATCAATGACTCGATTAGAACACATCTTACTGCTTATGTGCCTCTCCCATTATAAAGTTTAGTCCTACTTAAAATACTGATTCACCTGTAAGCTGACTGTTACTCATGGTGCTTCAAGGCCTATTTCTCCACCATTATTTTAACTATTTAAATTCTACTTCATCATTGTCTGTTTCTATACTTTTAGAAAATCTTTTTAAAATCTCTGTTGTCTGTTGTTGACTCACTCTCTAGGGGTATTTCTCTGTCTAGTTTTTATGTCTTTGTGGGGGGGGGGAGTGTTCCTTGCTGTATTTGTTTTACTTTTTTATGTTTCTACAGTTTGGGGTATTTGCAAAGCAAATAATCTGCTCATGTCTGGGTTTTTTTGGGGAGACTTACAGGGGAGCTGAGTTGGGGTTTTTTTTGGTAGTAATGCTTCAAATTACTCTAATCAAATGTCCATCTTTTTTCATTGATGATTAGACTCAGATTTGTAGGTTATGTCCCTTTGGGTTGAATCTTGAATTTCTATGCTCTAGAAACTCATTACTCCATTCCCTTTTACAATAAATGGTGGATACAGGAGAGTCTTGTATTATTCCAATTCCCTTTATCTTTGAAGATCTTTTTGCTAGCTACTTAAAAAAATTGCTAGTCTGTCCTCTGAACTGTTTGATTTAGCCACTAAGTGGATAAGGTTTTGTTTGCTTTTCTTCAGGCCACCAGTGGATTATTTTGATTGGCACTTTGTTTTCAGTGTTCAAGGTTTGGGCAGTTTTCTGGTATTATTTCTTGCATTATAGTGTTCAGGGTTCTTTATTTTTGTTTCTGAGAAATCTATAATGCTTAAGTTATCACTAGGCATCTTGCTTTGATATCACTTTGTTTTGCTTGTATGCTTATCATTTTTTTAAACATCACTGCTTTTTGCTTTTTCTTCCAGAACGGAAATACAAATACATAAAAGTGAAAGACAATCATATGTTCTTTCATTGGTTTCTTGAAGGAAATTAATCACTATTGATTTCAAGGTTTTCTAATGTGCAAATTACGTTATGTTGTGTAGCCCATAAATTCTGCTTTCATAGTTATTTCTCACATTTGGAAACATCTTGTCTTTCCATGCTTTCCTGGAAATCGATAGGGTCATCTGTCTCATGGACGTTGCTTCATTTTCCTTTTTTTTTTTAATATTTATTCAGAGAGATTTACACTCATTTAGCTGTCCTAAAAGTGATCTTCCCTTCTATTTTTAGTATTTTCCTTGGTGATTTGTCTACTTGTTCTCAATGTTTTTAACTGAGTTTTCTACCTCCTGAGATCTTTAGTAATTTTAGTCTTTTTTCCTCATATTAACTTATATCTCACTTTCTGACTTCTTCCCTTCTGATGGCAAATGTCCAAGGGCTGGATTTCAAAGCTATCTCAGCTTCTTCCCACACTGAGGAATTCACTGCTCACTGGCTTCTGCCCCAAATGACTTCTGGGGTGGGGCTGGGAGGGAATTCAAATGGCCCTAGTTGGATACCAGTCCCGGGTTTCCTTTGGCCTGGTAGAACCCAACCCTCTCCTCCCCTCCCCCAATATATGCTGGCACTGTGGTCCAGCTCCCTTTTTGGCCACATACTGCTTCACCAAGGCAGGGATATGACAGTCTCAGGCAGAGTAAGACTATGTGCAGGTATTCTTCTCCTTAGCACACATGAATCTAAGATGTGAAGGTTATGTCTTTCTCTTAATTCTATTTCAGCAACCAGTTCCTCCTACTGGTCAAAATCAGTCAAGGATACCAGTTCCCCTTCACCCTTTCTATATTTTATGGTCCAGTTAGACGGTCTTTCTGGTTACTCTTCATATACAACATTACATTTCCCATCTCTGCCTTTGCAACAGCTATTCCCCATGTCTGGAATGTAATTCCTCCTCATCTCTACCTTTTGGAATCCCCTGTTTGCTGGAAAATTCATTTCAAATGCTGTATTCTTCCCCTTCCCCTAATCCCCTTAGCTACTAGTACAACCCATACACACCCCCCACACACACACACACGTAGTCTTCACTGCTAGAATGTAAGCTCCTTGGAGGGCTGTTTCATTTTTTGTATCCTCAGAGCTTCCTCCACGAAGTCCTACACTGATACTTCATCACGGTATAGAGGTAACCCTGGATTCTCAAGGCTATGGCAGGTTCTACCATGTCAGAAAAGCATTGATGATAGCCCTGGTAAAAGACAAAGTCTGTTTCCCATGCTAACTACAGAGAGAGACATCACCAATACAATGGCCAGCAGGTAATGAATGTTTTTTGGCCACAGCAAACAATAAATTCTAAAAAATTTAAATGCCCTCAGACCTGTCCATTCTTCTTTTCCTTCTACAGTGATGGTAGCATATTGGCAAGAAAGAAGACAAGGCAGCGGGTGCTAAAAATCATGATTTTTAGCCTATCAATATACTTTAACTTGACTACTAGTACTCTAAATGTGAGATCATCACACAATTACCAAGAGTAGACATATTGCTAAAGGATCTGAATCAATATTGGCATTCTCGCTATTATCAAAACCAGAAGAAAGAAAGAAGCTTCAGCTAAATGGAAAGATGGCTCACTCATCAGAAAGGTAAAGAAAACAGTTAATGAAATGGGTTTTATCGTACCACCAGAAACAAGAATATCTGTTCATCCTGTGTCACAGTACTAACAGATCAGACAACACACGTACAGTGCTTTGCAGACTTTAAAGAGCAATATAAGTGACAGCTAGTAGTAGTATTCACCAAAACCAACCCAACCCCACAGGAACTGAAGCTTAGGTACCAAAGTCAGCTTCCACGGCTAAAGTGGCAGAGAAAAACCTATGCAGTCCTTGATAAAGCCCTCCAACCTAAACCAATAAACAATGCTATCTGGTATCCTCAAGGGGAAGGCAAAAAAGGGAAGGAAGGGAAGAAGTACACAGGGAAGCACGGTTCTGAGAGAAGGGAGTAGAAAGCGCAAAGACTCGCAGATTACACAGAAGCTCCGCGCCTCTGCAGCGTGAAAAACTTCTTAAAGAAAAGAACTGATAGGTGTTATCAAATAACATCATAAATAACAGAAAATATGTTTTACCAAATTGAAAAAGACTTGTTTTTGATATGGAAGTTGTCCATGAGTAATTCAGGTTGTTCTTAAATACCTAAACTTGTTGAATATCCTTCTCCTATTATGCCAATAAGTTTCCTTCTGCTAATTGTTGAATAAACTCAACATATTTAATTCTGTTCTAATACTGAACACAAAGCACCACAAAGCTGGCCTGAGTCAAGGCACATCCCAGAATACATGTCAATATAAAATCTTTGTGAAAGTCATCGATACATAAACTGAACGTATACCTGACGATGCAGACTTCTGCAAAAAAGATTCATCAATGGCTCACATATTCACCATTTCACAATGATGTTAAAGATATAGAGAATATAAGATTCCACTGGTAATTACTAAAGTCTTTGATTTGGTAGAAGAAGATGCCACCTTATAAGTGCTTTTACAATTAAATATCAAAATAATTCAAAACTGCTTGAAAAATGTAACAACTGAAATAATCCTGTTCAACAATCCTCTGGATAATCAACAACAGATGAAGCATAAAACAGGGAGATGCCAAAGGTATTTGCCACTGTGATGGATAAGATCCAGTGAAGAGTCCAAGTTGAAGAGGAATTACCTGTAGATGGTGAGATCCTCCAGATGTTCATGTTTGTGGATGACACTGTGCTGATTACATCAAGCCCGGGAACACTGCAGAGCCTCCTGGAAGAGATCTGTAATCACTCAAAGGAGTCTGGACTATCTATCCACATAGGAAAGATCAAATGGATGAAGAACATCCGTTGTACAAAATATACATGCATTTAGAGAGACAATCTATAAAGAGTTTATCCATCAGATGTATATATCTGGGAAAGACAGTACAGATGGGCAATGAGGTGGGCCCAGAGTTGTACAGGTGAAGAGCATGCTAAATTGACTTGAGGAAAATGCAAAGCTCATTGACCTCAAAGCTTACTATGATGGCAAAGGCATACCTTTTAATACTAATAACTTACCAGCATTGCTTTTTGGCAGCAAGACATGGAATTACAAAGAATTAAAAATAAGCAGTACACATAGAAGACAATGGATAAAATACATGGTAGGAGTATTTAGACTTTAGCAGCTAACTGGGAAGGAATTCTGAATAACAGCATAAAAGTTATCAAGGAATTACATGATAGGAAGAGAAGATGGGTTGGCCACATGACAAGAGCAAGGGATGACAAGTTAGACAGTCACAGTGCTCCAATGGTAGATCATGATATCGGGAGAAACCAAGGCTTCCAGCATGTTGGTTGGGCCACTATGACAAACTTATGGAAGCACATGGATAAGAACCACACAGGATGGACACACGTGAACGAGCTGCAAACTGAATCACTGGAGAAAATTTCTGAATCTATGAGACTATAGAACCATCTGAGTATTTATTTGTATGTTGCCCCAAGTGCCTAGTAGGGACTTAACAAATGCTTGGTGATTGAAGTTTAAAATCTCCTCGGCTGCTTTTTAGTATAGAGCAGTTCTTATCATTTTTGGTGTCACAGAACACAATCTGACTTAGTTACGCTGGCCTGATTACTGTTCCACAAACAATATACTTTATCCCACAACTTTATGCATTTTTACCTGTTTTCCCCCATACCTGAAACCCTCTGCTCACTTCCACTTCCTGGATCCTAATTCCCATAATGCCACAGCGCTTTCCTTCTGAAAGCTTATCTCCAATTTATTCCTAAGTACCTTGTTTGTACGTTGTTGTTTTCTTAAGGGCTGGCAAAGGCTTTCATTATTATTTTGTTTTTCATTTCTTCGTATGCCGGGAGTTTATGTCCCTGGCACATAACAAGTGCTTTTTGACTTGAACTGGTGAAAGCTATGGACCCTTTCTCAAAATGTTTTTAAATGCACAAAACAAAATATGTAAGAGTGAAAAGGAAGCCAATATTATTAAAAACAGATTTATCAAAACATTTTTTAAATCAAGCTCACAGACACAAGATGTAAAAAGTGTCAAACTCTTATTATAAAACCCAAAAGACTGTCACCCATTGATTTTGAAGATTGAAAGAATGTCACTCATTAATTTAGGTCACTGTCACTTGTGTTTTTAGTCTTTCAATTAAAAGTACTTTAATATGTAGTATGTTTTAAGCGTTTAAAAAAATATATACAGTAACTCTTTCCTTATCTGGAATTATTAGGAAATGAGGTCATAAGATATAATAAGAGTTAAGCATGGCATTCTGAAGAACTCATTAATCATAACCCCTTCATTTTACAGATCAAGACACTGAGGTCTGGAGAACAGGTGACTCAAAGGTCACACAGAATAAGCAGAAAAGCTGTCTTCCACTGAACAGAAATACATAAAAATTTCACTTAAGCACTAATAACTATAATTATTTTGAAAGGAAACGGATAAGATGGATTACAGACCTCTCCACTTCCTTTTCAAAATATTTTGAACAGCTAACTTTTTCTTAAATCTCTGCTATACCACAGTGATGTCCTTTTATAGATTAGCAAGGAACGAAGGCTATTTGGCCCAAGTTATTTTTTTATCTTATTTTTTAATTGTTCTGCCTACCGATTATTTCTTTGTGCTTATAGCCACCTCGATTCCCCTCATTACCTAGCTTTGACAATCAGATATTAGACACTGTGCTTTTAAGGAACCAAAACATACTATAAAGCTACATATCAAAGCTCAACTACTTCACCTATAAGAGAGTTTTAACTATATAGAATCTATTTTTACCCTGGGCACATTTCTGTCTTGGTTATCTAGTTTCCTACTCTTCAACAAAAGTTTCAAAAGTATCAAATTATATTGCTGAGCGGTGGGTGGGTAAACAGATTTAAGAAATAAAAAGGTATCTCTGATGTCATCTAATCCAAGCGTTTTTGTACTTGTGGAATTCGAGTCCTTGAGGCTTTTATTAACTCATCTAAAGTCACCCAAGTAGGAAGTGGCAAAGTTGAGATTTCAATCCTGGTCCTCTAACTCCAAATTTAACACTCTTCCCATTGCTTCAAACAGCCTCCAAAAGATTAAAGCACATAAAACAGAAGAGCAGGGCTTCAATCATTGTCTCCCAGCTTTCTAGCTACCTGAGAGTGAAGGAGAGAAGCGCCGAGCTATCACCCTGTCATACCAGGCCTTAGAAGGATGGTACTTCATCCCCATACTTTGGGGCAAACATGTTTACAGAATGGGGGATAAGTGTGTTAACACTGGGGCACTGAGGTCTGGTTCCCCCCAAGGTAGGGTGGAGGGCAGAGAAGAGAGCAGTGTGGCCAGGGGCTACAGTTTCAGCAAGGAAGATCAGAAATCAAAGAATATCAAGAAGCTGGAAGAAAGAATCAAACTTTGTAAGGAAATTAAGTATAATACTAAATGGACAGGAAAGACCTGGTATATCTGCACTTATACTTAACTTTTACTGTAAATTTAAGAATTCAATTTTCAGTTCAGTTCAATTAAGATTCATTAAGCACTTACTATATATAAAGCCCTGTGTGGCCAACAGTAGTGTATTCTAATATATCAGCACACAGATACAGAAACGTTCCAATAAGACTGGATTGAAAAACGGAGTCAAGAGCTCTTCCATGACTGTGGCAGACTGTGATACAGGTTATCTCACTAAATAATTACTCCTGGAAATATGGAATCTGATAGGTGATAATAATAAGTTAGCTAACGGCTAATATTGCACTTTAAGGTTTGCAAAGCTCTTTACAAATATTATATTACTTTATCTCCACAACAAGCCTGGGAGGTAGGTGCTATTATTATCTTCATTTTACAGAAGAGAAAACGGAGAATAAAAGTTAAGTGACTTGCCCATGGTCACATAGTCTGTACTTGAGACAGTATTTGAACTCAGGTCTTCTTGGCTCCAGGTACAGTACCCCATCCATTAAGTCAGATTCTCCTTATGTTGCGATCCAGCAGTAGATACCAGGGAAGTAGCAGTTGGAGGATTCAGGTACATGGACAGAGGGATGTATATATCTGTATAAAGCCTGACTAGGACCGAGAAGTCCCTCCTTTCTCACAAGTCTTGTGGTTCACTATAGTCAGGCAACATATTCTTCTAAATCCATTTGAAATCAGTTTCTAAGACATTAGCATGGTGCTCTGACTGCAGTAGACACTCACAGATGGATCTCTTGGCTCAATGAGGATGAAAAAAATTCAAATGTGACCCCACCCTGAATCTCTCATGTTACTTGTGTCAAGCTTCAAGTAGGAGTTGAATTAGATGACTCTTGAAGTGCCTTTCCAATTTTAAGATTGTATGAACTTACATCAAGACCATTTTTTTTTCCTGAGGCCATGAGTTGTACCGCCTACCTTCTGTAACTTATTCCTTGGCTGAATAGGAGATATGTCTTCTGGGTGACTTGGTCTTCAGGCTTAGGGAAAATGCTAGTCCACATTTCAAAAACAATAAAAATAGTGGGTGAATGATAGTCACCACTCAAGGTAAACCTAGTTAAGGAATAGAAAATATGTAGATTGCAATGATCATACAGCATTGTTAATCCTCTAAGAAGGACCAAGACAGCTCTCCCACACCAGTAACCTATCCAATCAAATACAATTTATTTCCCCTTTTGGGAAAAAGACAGAAAAAATGATTAATTTAGTAATTTATCCATGGTTTAATATTTTAAAGGCCAGATCTAATTGTATGTCAAATGAGGTATACTTTTTGTTTCCCCATCTAATCATATGTCAAAGACAAGATATATTCTTCTCCCCCCATCTAATCGTATGTCAAAAACAAGGTATATTCCTTTTTTTTCTTTCATCCTGGAAAATATGCTTTTGCAAAAGACTAATCTGGATATTTAGGTGGGGAGGAAGCTTATATTTTTAAAAACAAACAGCAAACAATTTATACTGACAGCTGAATTAGAAAAAAATAAAGTTTTAATGCAAAATGTAAGCACCTACAGGAATTTACAGAATAAAACAAATTTTACAAAAAAACAATAGTTTGCCAGATGCATTCAGAGTTTTGTCTATTTCAAGTAGGTGGATTTAAGAAGAGGATTATGTTGTATTTACCAATAATCCTAGAAAATTTCAATCATTTCACTTATGTACCTCATTCCAACTCAGACCTTTCTTATATTTCAAAGCAGCTCAAAAGAAACACGAGATGCACAAATTTAAGAGACATCTCCATTCCAAATATTCATACGGATTGCTTCTGCCAGACCTGGTAGAGCCTTCCAAACTCAAGTTAGTCTGATCAGCCACAGCTAGATACACCATACACCATACACTGACCCCAACACAGTGATGTCATTTTGGTCTACTTCAATTGCAAATGACAACAACCAAGTAAAAGGGAAAAAATGAGTAGTTCACGTTTTTATGTAATAACCTATAAAAAATTCTAAATAAAGTTCTCAGGCTGATACATCATAGCTGTTTTCTTTATTAGAGTCCATGAAGTCTTTGATATCATGTAACTACACTGAAAATTCCCTCATTCTATAAGGCTGAATTACAGTACAGATGGCCATTGACAACACCTCCATATACAGCCCTGGACCACCAACCATCAAATTTATAGGATATTTTTGGAAGGAATCCACACAATTATTATCTGAAGACAATGTAACATGATATTGTGACAGGTAATATTCTTATTTGCTTAAGTCATTCATCTAGCAGGTTCAGGTACAAAGGAATCATAGTCAAGGAATACAGCTTCTATGATGAACAAGAGGAGAAACTGGAACACAACACTCTTAACAAAGCAAAACACAGAGACCCTGTAAAGTATAATACTAAAGGTAAATAAAGTAGAACTGCAATGAAAATATTAAACAATTCTTTTTTAGTTCAACTGAAAATATTGGGAAATTTTTTTTCTAGTCTAAAAATTTTCTAGACTTTTTCTTTTAAGGAAGTGTATAGAAGATTTGGGCCAAAAAGGCCTTCCTGTAGAGAAATGGATTAGGGTGAAAACTAAATTCAACTCTTAATCTCATTAAGATCAAGTCAAGTACTAATGTTTAATAAGAAGGTATCTGTAGAACTTATCAGACTGCATGGTGAGATGTAGGGAGGAGAAGAAAATTTGGAACTCAAAAGCTTGTGGAACTGAATGTAGTAAACTAAAAGTAAATAAATAAACATTTTTAAAAAAAAGATCAAGTCAAGTAGCATTTATTAAGTGCCTATCATATGCCAGGGACATAATTGTTAGCATATTATCTCTGCAAGTTCCTTATCTGCAGGGACTGATTTTTACCTGTCTTCATATCCCCAGGGCTTAGCACAAGGCCTGGTACTGAGAAACAATGAATAAACGCTCATTAATTTGACTACTATCTTTTCTTTTCTTCACTCCTTAATCTTTCTCCACCTAGAATGTTATCTCACAGAACCCAGAAGTATAATCTGAACATTAAGAATGGGATTCTTCAAAGGTTTCTCCATTCAAAACCACATAGTGAAGAAAAGGAAGGTGAAAAGGAATGAATTGAATTTGGCTTAAGGAGGGAATAACATACACACTCAATTGGGCATTTTACCCTACAGAAAAGTAGGGGGGAATAGGATAAGAAGGGGGATGACAGAATGGAGGGCAGATTGAGGGTAGTTAGAAGCAAACACTTTTGAAAAGGGATAGGGTCAAAGTAGAAAATAGAATAAGTGGGGGGTGGGATAGGATGGAGGGAAATATAGTTAGTCTTTCACAATATATCTACTATGGAAACATTTTGTGTAACTATATATGTGTCACCCATATTGAATTGCTTATCTTCCCAGTGGGGGTGAGTGAGGAGGGAAGAAGGGAAAGAGTCTGGAAACGAAAGTTTTAAAAACAAATGTTAAAAAAAATTGTTTTTTACATGCAACCGGGAAATAAGATATACAAACACCAGAGTATAGAAATCCATCTTGCCCTACTGAAAAGTTAGAGGGGGATTGGGGGAAGATATTGGAGAGAGCAGATTGGGGGAAGGGGTATTCAGCAGGCTTGCTATTTTGGGGTGGGGGTAGGGGAAAGATGGGGAGAAAATCTGTAACTTAAAATTTTGTGAAAATGAATATTAAAAACTAAAAATAAAAAAAATAAAAACTAAAACCACATGGTAAGTGTTAAATAAATTCTTATTAACTTGACAATCCATGCGTTCCCAGAAAAACACAGAACATGCCTTCATGATTTTCAGTCTTTCTCAATTGTGTCCAACTCTTCTGACCCCATTTGGAGTTTTCTTGGCAGAGATACTGGAGTGGTTTGCCATTTCCTTCTCCAGCTCATTTGACAGATGAGGAACTAAGGTAAACAGGATTAAGGGACTTGCCCAGGGTCATACAGCTAGTAAGTATCTGAGGCCAGATTTGAATGCAGGAAGATGAGTCTTCCTGACTCCAGGCTTGGCACTCTGTACTACCTAGATCCTTTATGATCTAGACCTTTATGATAGTCACTAATATTTGAAGGGTTAACCTGTAGAACAGGGATCAAATCTGTCTTGCTCAGTTCCAAAGGAAAGATCCAGAAGCAATGTACAGAAATTACAAAGCAGATTTCATCCAATATAAGGGAAAACTTCCTATATTAGAGGTGTCAAAAACGGAATGAATGAGTTCCCATCAATGAAGGTCTCCAAGTAGAGTTGGATAACTCTTTGACATTGAAAGAGGGGCTAAGTGATTTCTCTTCCTCAAATCTCATATACTACTGTGTGTGTTTGGACCTCTTCTACATATCTGATATAACTTGTATTATACTCTCTATTCTTTTAAATCTTGAATTGAAGTCTTTGAGAGGAGGGATCACATATTTTTGCATCCCCAGGGGCTGAGATAATGCACTGTGTACAAGAAGCATTTTTGTTGTTGTTGAACTGAAAATATTGAAGAAGAAAAATGAAATATCTTTTCAAATTTTGCCATACTATGATTTCATAAGCCTCATAAGCTACATAGGACAATTATCCCAAAACAACTTGTAGATTTGGAGAAAATTTCAAACATTTTATGTGAAGTCCCCATGCAAAGGAAATATGTTTTCATTGGCAGTGCTTTTTCACTCAACTGAATCCTTAAAGAAAAAAAGAGTAGCTGTCATAAGAATAACCATAAATTTCTAGCTAATGTGGCATGTATCAGTAATATCGTATTTTGTTAAAAAATAAGATAACCATTATAAAAACAACTCTTCCAGTTCTGTGAGCTTCCAACATGGCAGGAGAATGGAGATTATGATGTTTAGCCTGGAGAGAAGTCAGCCAACAAGCAGTAGGAGATCTAGGCAAGAAAGGATATACCATGAAAACTTTATGGGGAGAAAAAAGTCAACAGCGTCAAATGTATTAGAGAAGTCAAAAATGGGAAGAATACTAAGAAAAGGCCACTAGAGATATGGCCACTAAAAAAAGCCTGGTAACTTTGCAGAAAACAGTTTCAATTGAGTGTTAAGTTCAGAAGCCTGACCGCAAAGGACTGAGGATTGAGTGAAAAGAAAGGAAGTAGCTTCCTGGATTCGTTCAAGTCCCAGGTTAAAGACCCTCTGCTATAGGAAGCCTTTCCCAATCTCTCTTAATGCCTTTCCTCTGTAGATTATTTCCTGTTTATCCTGTACACAGGCATGGACTGTCTTTTTCCTTTCTTTGTATTCCCAGCAAGTTTCACAGTGCCTGGCACATAGTACATACTTAATAAATGCTTACTGACTGACTGAAGTACAATTAATGAGTATACAGAACTTTTCCTGGGAGTTCGGCCAATTAGGGCAATTAGTGATCCAGTGGATAGAGCACAGGTATATGTTATTTCTCTATTAGATTCTAAGTTTCACAAAGGCACACACCATATAAACTTTGACCCTCCCTTCAATAAGAGGTTCATATTCTTCATGCAGTAAGCACTTCATAAACTTGTCATAAAAGGTATTTTCCATGGATATTTGTTGAAAAGAACAAGTGTGACACAGTGAAAAGAGTCCTTTATCAAGAGTCAGGAGAACTGGGTCTGAGAACCTGCTTTCTGGAGGCTACATGTGGCCTTCTAGGTCCTTGAGTGCAGCCTTTCGACTGAGTCCAAGTTTTATATAACAAATCCTTTTATTAAGGGGATTCAATAAAAGGGCCACACTTGAAGGCCTAGAGGGTGACATGTGGCTTCGAGGATGCAGGTTCCCCATCCCAGATAACCAATCATTTTATAATCACTGAATACAAGTAAGGCCAATTTGCTTAAAATAGTTATAAAACATCTCTTATTTGAAAGGACAATGTAATGTGCTTCACCCACAAGGGAAATGCTTCACCCAGGTAAAGAATCAAATAAAATACTAGTAAAAATATTAAAGCTAGCATACTTTAATCAAAATTGCTTTCCTCACTTTATAAAGTTATGGGTTACTGTAGCTAATTATATGACTACTATTCCTAAAATCATAAATCTAAAGATTGTAGATTAAGGGGAAAATTGAAAAAAAAAATCAAATTTATATTGAAGGACTCTTTTCCAAGCGCTTTTAGACCAAATCTATATTTCAAAGAACTTCCAAAAAGAAAACATTTAAATTACAACCACTGATTGTTACCAGGTCTTCCCAAGCTCACCTATATAAAGCCCCAAACTAGACTAGTAACCCTAAATTATAAATAATAGAAAGAAAATTTTCAGTTCGCATATAAAAATTGACCATGACAATTTTGGAACACAGGAAAAGTTATAAAAGAGAAAAGCTTCAAGAGCTTCTTTTATCTGCTTGGTTTCTTTTATGCCATGGTCAAATAAGTATCTTCTTATTTTCATGGTTGTTTCAACTTAAGCTCTAAGGAGTTCACATAGAATCAATTAAGCATTGTATTAAGTGCTTGCTTTGTGCCAGGAACCAAGATATTAAGCAAAAACAAAAATGGTCCTTTGCTCTTAAGGAGTTTGCATTCTAAAAAAGACAACAGGTACATTTATTAGCTCAGGTATAAAAATCTCAAAATTAGTTTCATTTACAATTCAAAAATATTTACTGGTAACATATATTCCAGACACTACATGCACACCTTAATTCAAAGATGATTATAACACTAGTTGCCATAATGTTAACTTATAATCTAAGAGGGATCAGACCAGAGGAGATCACAGATTTAGAACTAGAAGGAAATTTAAAAATCTTCTAGTCAAACCTCTTTTCTATACAGATAAGGTAACTGAAGCTGAGAGTAACTGAGCAACATATCCAAAGTCAGAAATATTATTTTACATGTGAATCCAGGCCTTTTAACACAATGCCACATATTCTTACCACCAAAACACACAGCCATCAAGTATATAATGACTGTAATACAAATAAGAATAAAAATAGATAAAAGTGCTATAAGAGTTCAGAGGCAGCAATGACTAGTTGGAAGAGATCAGAGAACTCTGCAAGAAACTAAACCCCGAACAATTCTGACAAGGCATAAAAGAGGGAAGACCAGTATAAGCAAAGACACAAAGCTAAGAGGAGGTATACGTCTATCTTGAATGTAATGCAGAATACAAGTGATTGTTTAAAGAAAAAAATGGTAGAGAACAGCAGGCTGCAAGAATAAATACTAGACTTTGGACTTTCTATATATAGTCAACAGAGAATCACTGGAGGCTGTTGAATAAGGAAACGATATAGGTACCTCATGTCTGGATGGAGGAGTAAATATAAAGAAAATAGTTTTAATTTTCAGATACGTATTCTAACAAAGACCAAAAAAAAGAACATTTTAAATGATTAAGAAACATAAAAAGAAACTACAGTAAGTTCATCAAAATCAAGGTGTGGAGAGGGGGAGAAAGGAAACCAGCCAGAGAAATGGGAGGAGGAGGGGAAAGCACAGTCCATGGAGGCTTTCCAGGCTCGACCAGAAACAATCCTAGGACACTGTGAATCTGTGGGAGTGCAGTGCACCAGCTATCAGGAAAGCCAGACAGCTATGAAGGGGAACCCCAGAGGAATCAAACACCTGCAGAGTTCTGAACTCAAGGGGATTTTTAAGGTCATTTAACCTTAAAATCAATTGAATCTGAAAGTTTGCAGGTCATGAAACTGAGCAGCCCTTGATACTCTGAAGCACTCATCTCTCTGTACAAAGAGAAAATAATCAGGTCTGGCATCAGAAATACTAGTGGAAATTAAGGCCTGCAGCAGAATCCCAGATAATGCAGATCAAGATCAAACAAGAGCACATCATCCCATCCAAAGGCATACAACAGCAGCCAGTTCCTAACTGGGACCATAAGTCCCAATTCAGAAAACAAAGGGGAAAATAAGAACAAAACTAAACTAAATAAAAAACCAAACAATAAAGAAATTTATAGATACAGGGACATCTAGGACACGGGCTTAGAGAAAGAAAGTAACTCCACAACTAGGAGCAGAACTGCTTGACCACAGGGACTATTAGGAATCCTAGAAGAGAAGAAGCAAGTCAGTTGACTATGGTAAAATCAAACAAGACATTATTTGTACAAAGTGCTTAGCATAGCGCCTGGCAGATAGTAGGTGCTAAAAAAATGCTTATCTTTCCCCTCCTCTAAATGCTGGGAATACAAAGAAAGGCAAAACCAGTCTATGCTCTCCAGCAGCTCACAGTTAAATGGGGGAAGAAAACATGCACATAACTGTGTACAAATAACGTATATACAACATAAATTGGAAATAATTAATAGAGGCAAGCAACTAGAATTAAAAGGGCTAAGGAAAGACTTCCATTTGAACAGCGGCTCTCAACCTGTGGGTCGCAACACCTTTGGGGGTCAAACAACCCTTTCACAGGGGTCGCCTAAGACCATCAGAAAACACATATTTCCGATGGTCTTAGGAAACAAGACACTGCTCCTAATATACGTCTCCAGGCAGGTCTGCCCACATACGAGTATTAAAGGGTAGCGGCATCAGGAAGGTTGAGAACCACTGCATTAGAAGGTGGGATTTTAGCTGACACTTAAAAGAAACCAGGGAAACCAGAAGGTAGAGGAGTGAGATCGTTCCATGCATGAAAGACAGTGAAAATCCCTAGAGGTGGGAGATAGAGTGTTGTGTGTGAGGCACGGTCAGGAGAGCAGCACTGTAAGATCACAGAGCACGTGAAAGGTGTAAGGTATAAGAAAGGTGGAAAGAACGGGTCAGAGGAGAGGTGATACCAGATTAGGGAAGGTTTTGAACACAAACAGGATTTTATATTTGATTCAGGGAGTCACTGGAGTTTATTGGGAAGGAAAGTGACATGATCAGACTTGGCCTTTAGGAAGATCATTTTGACAGCTGAGTAGAAGATGGACTAGCGTATGAAAAGACTAGTGGCAAGCAGTCCAACCAGCAAGTGTTGCAGTAGTCATGAAGTGATGAGGTCCCATAGTAGGGTGGTGGTAATGTCCAAAGAGAGAAGGGGGAGCTTGCAAAAGATGTTGCGAAAGTAAAATTGACAGACCTTGACAACAAATTAGACAAGGGAGGAAAAAAAAAATGTGAGGAGTCAAGGATGACACCAAGGTTACCAAGCTGGAGAACTGGGATGTGGTGGCACTCTCAACAGTAACAGGGAAGTCTGGAAGTGTGGAGTTTTGGGAAAAAGATAATAACTTCAGTTTTGGACATGCTGAATTTAAGATGTCTACTGGCTATCCAAAAAGATGTCTAACAGGTAGTCATGGGAGACAGGAGGTCAGAAGAGAGATTAAAGCTGTAGTAGAACTAAGAATCTTCAGCAGAGAGATGCTAATTGCATCCATGGAACCTGATAAAATCACAGAATATAGAGGGAGAAGAGAAGGGAGCTCAAGACAGGCACAACTGGCATGACCTTGATGAAAATCCAGCAAAGGAAATGGAAAAAGGAGCAGAAAGATACAAAGGAAGAGAACCTGGATAGAGAGGCCTGTAACAAAAAAAACCAGAGAGAAGAGAATATCAAGAACAAGAGAGTGATCCATAACATCAAAGGCTGCAAAGGTCAAGTAGCATAAGGACTGAGAAAAAGCCACTGGATTTAACAATTAAGAGACTATAAGCAGTTTTGGAAAAAGCAATTTCAGCTGAATTATGAGATCAGAAGCCAAACTTGAGAGTTAAAAAGAAAGTTTAAAAGTTGAGAGTTAAAAAGAAATCAAGAGTAAAGGATATGAGGACACCTGTTGTAAACGGTCATCTCAAGGAGTTTAGCCACAAAAGGGAGAAGTATGGGACAACACCAAGAGGCAACGGAGGGATCAAGGAAAGGTTTTTTGAGCATAAAGACATGAGCATGTTGTAGGCACTAGAGAAAACAGTTGGAAAACACTGAAGACCAGTGAGAGTATAGGAAAAATAGAGGGGACAATCTGCAGGAGAAGGATGAAATGGGATCACTTGTACATGTATAGGGATTAAATTTGGCAAGCAGAAGGACCATCTCTTCATGTAAGACAGGGAAGTGGGAAAGGAAAAAATGCAAGATGTAAATAACTGTCTACGGAACTGACACTCCAAAGAGCACAGGGTGGGTTGCTTTAGACTTAGAGTGACTCAACTGAGGTTGTAGGGAGAGGGGGAGAGAGGGAAGGAATGAGGGTAATGAGAATAAGGGAATGAGCAGAGGGGGTTACAAATATGAGAAGCTTAAATAGTAAAGAATTAGAAAGGAGAATAAACAGTTTAGTATAGTACTTAACTGTCTGAAAATTAGAATGAATCAAACAGAAATTAAGTGCTTCATGAGACAATAAGAAATACTAAAACAAAATCAAAAGGATGGAAAAAAATTGAAGAAAAAATAAGGTTATTTCATAAAATTCATCAGACTACCTGTAATCTACAAAAAAAAAAAAAGCCTGGTTACTATGTTTCAAGAAAACCTAAAAATGCCCAGATACAGGAGTCAGAGGTCAAAGTGAAAACAGAAAGAAAAAAATCTCCAGACACCTTCTTAATTTTTTTTAGTCTATTTTTAAAAAGTGTTTTGGAATTGTGGTCATATAGTTCCTGTGTGGTCATATTGTTCCAGGGAGACTACCAAGTATTTTATGATGTCCATTTGATGAGGTCTGGGATGCTTTTGTCTGTAACCTCAGTTTGTAAAATCTCACTTGTGTTCGGGTACCTATGTATGTAACATCAGTTTGTAACAAGCCTGTGCAATTAAGTTGTAAAAGTCACACTTTCCTCCATCCATAAAGGCATTAACTCTGCCTCTCCCCTGCCCCCAGCCTAAAAGTCTTTTCCCTCAGCTAGCAGTCAGTTTCCCATGAATACATCACCCAAGTATTTTTAGAGAAATACATAGGTCCTTTGTTCTTAGTGTCCAGCTGCACCCAGAAACCTTGAACAACATTATCAAAGAGATAACTCCCTCCTAAGATGGTACCTCCTGAATCCCTAATCAGTCTAGCTTCCAAACTTGGCACCTCCTGAAACAATCAAGCCTATCCTCCCAACAGCCATATTGGACCTATGTCATTCATACTTGACCAAAAAGTTACCTAGTGACGTGTCAAGGCAAAAACCACACCTTCCCCCGACCCCCCTCTAGCTTTCTCCCAGTGAATTATGGGCAATGTGTCTATGCAGTTCATAGAAAAAGTACATGTCCCTTTAAGCACCGACTGCTCCTAAACTCCTCCCAAACTCCTCCCTAACGCCACCCTTGCCCACCTAGTTAGCATAATGAACCTATGACTGACAGTTTTATGGCTTTAAAAACTGCATCTCTAACCCCTGCACTTTGCAGGCTTTCTCTGACACCCTCCTGCCTGCTGCAAAGTGTAACATAGAACTTTGTAACTCTGCCTTAGATCCCTGTCAGCTTGCAGGTCTCCTTACTCCCCCTCTCCTTCCTGCTGCAAATTCAGTGTAACAATAAACTTTTATAAATCTGCCAAAAGACAGCCGAGTCCAGTAATTCGTTTCGGACAACAAACCCTCAAAGGATTTCAATAGAAATCCCCCCCTTTCTATACCTCTTCACATTGCTATTTTAAATGGAATTTCTCTGTCTCTTCCTGATGCATTTTGTTGGTAACTTACAAAAATGCTAATTATTTTATGGGTTTATTTAATATCCTACAACTTTACTTATGTTAATTGTTCCAATTAGTTTTTTAGTTGCTCACTAGGGACCTCTAAGCCATTATATCATCTGCAAAAAGTGATAATTTTGTCTCCTTTTTGCCTATGTTTACTCCCTTGTCTTTTTGCCCTAGCTCTCATTTCTAGCAGTATATTCAATAGTTGTGGTGATAATGGACATCTTTGATTTATCCTTGATATTACTGGAAAGGCCTCTAGCTTATCTCCATTAACTGGCTCTTGGTTTTAGGTAGGTACTACTTATCATTTTAGGGAAAGTTATTTTATTACTAAGCTTTTTAGTGTTTTTAACAGGAGTGTTTTATCTTGTCAAACATTTTCCTGCAAAATAGGAAATAGAATTCTTGACTAACCCTAGAGTTAGAAGTACTAACTCTGTCACGCATGTTACTTTTTATATGTGTACCTCACTACAATTATGGTCTAAATTTAAATTTAAGCATCCCATGGATGTTGTATTTGTGGGAAGGAATGAACCGGGTATTTTAGGATAGCATTTTTCATTGATTGTCTCTACCATGTTACCTAAGCTTTGTTAAAAAACTAATTGAGACTATTAGATGGCTGTCAATTGGGATTACTGCATTTGGCCCACAGGACCTACAGCAGGAGAAGCACAGTTTCTGAGTTATCTCTAGAACCCTGAGAGTAGTAGTAGCTGCCTTCTAGGGATCTACTTTGTTAATTTGAGCAGGAGATGGGGAATGTTTCTCCTCTTCCTCCTTTTTTGTCTCTTCTCCCTCCTACTACTTATGGTCCCTCTCTCCACTTGGGGTAACATATCCTTATATGTGGGTGCTCTGTTCAGAGGAATATAATTTTTGGTTGCTTATATTTTATAAGATACTGGATTTTTAAAAATCTTATTTAGTGTTATTTATTAATTTTTGTGTTGTTTTTCAAAAAGCTGGAATGATTTGTTTTTTGTTTTGTATAGTTTTCAGTTATGGTTTCTTGAATTGTAGCTCTGAAAAAATAGACTTTAAGAAAGCACACTATGTTTCAAGTGGAACTACTTGACTATCCTTTAAATCCAAATCACTCATTTATTTAATTTAGAAAGGCCAAGGTCAGCCCCTGCATCCTGGGCCACCACCACTCATGTTTTGCCATTGGACTTAGATAACTCTAGAGAAGAGAGTAAAGCTGATGACTTTAAGCAATTCTGCCTCACTTAAATCCAATTCACTATTGAGTCTAGACATCACTCTTGTGATATCATTGGTACTATTACAGAATGAAGAATTAACAACAATAGTCCCGATACCTAAAACATGGTGAGTCAAAATAGGAAGAAAACTATAGAGCAATGTCCCTGATTACTATAGTGATACAAAAATTTTAAATAAAATGTAAGGAGACTTCAACAAAATATCACAGAAGAAGAGGGAGATTCAACAGAGATATTCAGTAAGTATACCACATTGATTCAACAAAGCACAGCTTCCCACTGTTAACAGTCACGCTATCAGTCCATGGTCAAAAAACTCAAAAAGAAAGAGCTAGACCCTTTGTCCCAGCAGTACTACTTCCAGGGCTATATCCCAAAGAGATCATAAAAATGGGAAAAGGATCTATATGCACAAAAATATTAAGAGCAGTTCTTTTTGTGGTGGCCAAAAACAGGAAACTGAAGGGATGCCCATCAATTGAGGAATGGCTGAATAAGTTGTGGTATATGAATGTAATGGAATACTATAAGAAATGATGAACAGGAAGACTGCAGAAAAACCTGGAAAGACTTATACGAACTGATGCTGAGTGAAGTGAGCAGAACCAAAAGAACACTGTACACAGTAACAACCACAGTGTGCAATGACTGACTTTGACAGACAGCTTTTCTCAGCAATGTAAGGACCTAAAACAATTCCAAAGGACTCATGATGGAAAATGCTACCCACATCCAGAGAAAGAACTATGGAGTCTGAATGCAGATCACGGCATACTATTTGCTCTCTTTTTTTCGGTTTGGTTTTGTTATTTTCTTTCTCATGGTTCTTCCCATTAGTTCTAATTCTTCTATACAAAATTACTAACGTGAAAATGTTTAATAGGAATGTATATGTAGAGCCTATATTGAATTGCATGCCGTTTTGGGGAGGCAGGAAAGGAGGTGGAGGAAATTTAAAACTTACGGAAGTGAATGTTGAAAACTAAAAATAAATTAATTTTTAAAAAAAGAAAGAGTTAGAACTCCCCATAGTCTTTTGTACTCCAGGAATTCAAATCAACAACCTGAGCCAATCTCCTGGGCATGAAAGGAAGGGGAGAAAAAAGGCCTATTAAAAGCTTGCCTATGCTAAATGGCAGGGTATTATGAAATACTGCTCCTATCCCATGAGAGTGTCAGTGACATTAATTCATAACTCAACAAAAAAGAACTGTAAGATGATTATTACAATGCTGACAACAGGCATATAATACCTATTCTTCATATCCCTAGGATGGCACTGCATTCAAAAATTGCTTTTCTTTCTTTCTTTTTTCTTTCTTTTTTTTTTTACTATATTTGTTGTTGTAGTTGTTTCAATCATGTCCAACTTTTCATGACTGCATTTGGGGTTTTCTTCGCAAAGTTACTAGAATGGTTTGCCATTTCTTTCTCCTACTCATCTTACAGATAAGGAAATGGAAGCAAAAAGTGTTTAAGTTAATTGCCCAGGGTCGCACAGCTAGTTAAATAAGACTAGATTTGAACTCAGTTCTTCCTGACTCCAGGAGTAGCACTCTAAACTTACTGTATTACAAAAGCTATAAATTCAGTAACAGTAGCTAAAAGAAAAAACATCCACAATTACCTCTAACAGTGAACAATCTCCCAAAGTCAAACCTTAATACTTCAGTATTCATTTACTATTGTATCATCTCTCAAAACAATAGTAAAGCAAACTTATAACAGCAAACACAGTCATTTATCAAACAACTGTGTGTAGAACGCTACGCTAAGTGTTGGGGAAAATACAAAGGTTTGTATAAGACTACCGATTCCCTACATTCAGAGAGTTTATAATTTAACAACAGGAGAATGATACAGATCAAATAATGATGCATGTGATAGTTAAACAAATTAGAGAGTTACAAAATAAAGCAAGGTCTTAGAGTAAAAGTAGTTACCTGGAAGACAAATAAAAATTTCACGAAGGAGATGGCATTTGTGTCAGGATTTAAAGGATGAATAAAAATTTTTATCAATACCAAGTATTAGGGCATGGCAAAGGGAAGGGAAAGGGGGGAATATAAAGCGCCAACTACACGCCTAGCATTGTGCTCAGTACTTTACAAAAACCTCATTTGATCCTCACAACAACCTTGTGAGATGGGTGCTATCATTACTCTCATTTCACAATTGTGGAAACTGAAGCAAATGGAGGTTAAGTGACTTGCCCAGAGTCACACAGCTAGTGTCTGAGGCCCAATCTGAAATTGGGTCTTCCAGACTCCAGGAAGGAGGAAAATAAGAGTTAGCTATTAACCAGTAACAAGTTCTAATTGATTCAGAGGTGAAAAAGGAAATTGGATAAAACTTTTTGATGTATATTTTGTATGTTGTACTACAAAACTGCCAGATTTGAGGAGAAAAAAAGTGAGACAATGACCACTGAAACAGGAGGACCTGTAACAGCCCCAACTAGAACACTGTTCTATAACCTTCCAAAATACGGTTAGGTCCCTCTCAGGAGAATGAACATCTTGATTGGAGAATTCTCAACATAGAAACCACCCAGGAAAGTTTCTAGAATGAGAATTTACTTTTTTTGAGCAGTTTAAACTATGAAGGTCTTTGACATATCTTGTGGATAACCAGACCCTGTTACGACCCATAAATGCTATCTTTATATTCTCCTTCCTATTTCTACTTCTCCAGTCCAAGTGAGTAAGGTTTGTCTTGTGCAAGACAGATGAATATTTGGTAATTCATCTGAGAAAAAGAAAGCAAAAACAAGCACAAATAATCCACCACTACATTCACCACCAGGATCATAGATTTAAAGTTGAAAAGGAACTTAGAAGATTATCTAATTCAACCCTCCTATTTTCCAGATGAGGAAACCAAAGACCAGAAAAGTTGGGACTTGAACAAGATCAGAGGTATAATGCATCAGAACCCAAGTCCTCTTATTCCAAATCCAGTGGTTCTGATACAACATAAAGATGTGTGGAAAAACATGAAAAAGTCTCATCTTCTTGCTTCTCTTTAAAAAAAGTCTAGAAAACAAGGTCTATGAGGAGAACATGAAGGGCTTACTGCTTGGCCTGGAACAAGAAAGATCGTAGGATAATGAATTTAAAGCCCAAAGGGACTACAGAAGTCATCTAGCTCAACCCCTTCATCTTATGGATGAGAAAACAGAATGTCAGAAACAGGAAGTGATTCGCCTCAGATGTTGTAGTATACAATATAGCCTCAGAAGAGTAATCTGAACACTGGTAGTCTAATTACAGAGCCCAAATTCTTTATACTGATTCCACAAATGCCCCTGAGATTTTATAAACCCATAGTAAAATGTCAATCAAACTGAGTGACCAAAAAAAGACTGCTACATATGACTTCAGCAATGAAATAAATTTCCATTTATGCAGAATAGCTGAGCAAACAGGCAACTCTGATTAGAAGACTGAATCAATATTTAGAATACAATAAAATTTAATCCCTTCAGTTTCCCAGGATTGTTATAATAAGTATCATGTATAAAAGTTATATAGCCACAGAAAACAAAGATGTTTTGGTTGACTATACACAGACACATGTAAGCAAGTAACCTTCTAAGAAAATAAATCCCTGATATTTTCTCTCTCTTTAATAAAAATATAATACAAAATAACAAAATCTACTTAGATTCTAAATAAGTAGATTATTGGGATTTTTACTGTTCTATCTAAGTTAGCAGGTAAAAAAACAACACTAAGACATTGAATATTCACTCAAAGAGTTTAGTGAGTTATTAAAAATATTGGCGTAAACAGTCTTCAGGAATGGACATATTCCTTTAAAGCAGGAGTTTGGGGTTCTTTTTTTTGTGTGTCAAAGATCCCTTTTTCTGTTTAAGCTTATGGATGGATCCCTTCTCAGAATGTTTTTAAATTAATAAAAAAAAATACATAAGATTACTAAGGAAACCAATTATAACAAAATATTGCTATCAAAATCAAAAAATGTAAGTTTACAGATTCCAGGTCAGGAACTTCTGTTCTAAGGAAACAAATATATAGCAGCATAGGAAGTGGCGTAGATACAAAATGAGATTTTCATCTGGTAGAGACTGTTTAGTCTTGGCCTTATCTGGAACACAGGCCTCATTCAAAATAATCCAAGGCTGAACTCCTTTGCAAGTTACCTCCTTTTCAGTGACAGCCTTAACATTACTGACTTAAGTACTATACTTAACTTAAAATGTCACCTGGACATGTAGTATGTAAATATTTCCAAGAGTGCAACCCCGGCCTTTTTACAGTGTGCCACAGGCTCTCGACCTAATCAAATATTTCCAGGGAGGTAAATACATTTCAGCTTGCAATCAAAAGGTGCCCTATTAAAAATTTAAGTGGTACACATTACTATAGCCAAACAGAGATATGTCCCTCCGGATTCAGGAACAAAATTTTTTAAAAAATTAGGAAGCAAATGAGAGCTCTTAGAGTTCAATATAAAATCTATTATTTCCAAAGAAGATGTTTAGAAAAAGGAAGAAAGAAGTTGAAAGAGCAATGTTTTACTTTTAGTAAGACTGTATCTCTTTAGATTTCTGATGAACTATCCAGAACCTCTTCAGTTTCCATCCTATGGCAAGCTTCTTCAAACCCTCCTCCAGCAAAGTTTTCATCAATAAAAGCTGAACCTAGAAGAGGCTAGAAGTAGTTGCCAGAATTACATATATCACCAAAAAGGTTTTCTAAAACTTCTGTTTATGTAAATATGCATACTTAGAGTAAGTTCTTCAGTACTATGAAGCTCTAATGCAAATCTAGTCTTGTCTTTCTGGCATATTCAAAATGTTTATGGTATGCATAAGTACTTATTTGGCAAAAGTACAATGTGGCCTTCGTTTGTTTTTTTCTTTTAAAAAAGCTTTACTTTTTTGCTTTTTAATAAGAACAGTGTATAAAATTTTCACATATAAGTAAACACAAACAGTAGAACAGATCTGTGTTGGCACTCGGAAAATTACATGGCAAAAAAAATCAAAAAGTATAATTAAGGTTCTTACTACTACACTACTGTAGTTTCTAGATTTAATGTCAAGATTTTATTTCTGTGCGTTATTCATCATCTTTTCAATAAAAACGAAGTGATGAGGTTTAAAATGAGGAGAAAACCTAAATATTCATACCAGAAATATATTTCCTATTGAATATTAAAACTAACCAGTGCTGGTTAGATTCTCTTAATTACAACTGAACACATTTGTATGCTTACACTGTATTTTGCTAATCTACTGGAGGTCAGACTGATTCAGAGTATATAACCTTTTATAAATATTAGGCTGGATAGACAAACTTAATGATATTAATTCACAGTCTGCCTTCCTTGTAAATGCTAAGGATATCTGTAAAGCAGTTGCTAAAGAATCAGGAATGTCTGATTTTGAATTTCCTGGATGATTTTCTGTACCCACTTAATTCTTAAAGTCACTTCTTTCTAAGTTAGTCAGAACTACTGAACTGTTACCCTGAAATCAGATAAAGATTGAAAGGCAGAAGTCATTTTTAATTCAACAAGTTCAGTCTAATACACTGTCATTCAAGAAAATTTAGAACATCTGGCCACTTAGTTTTAGCTAAAATATTACTATTAATCTAGAATTTCATTCTTACCTTTAAAGATTAGGAAACTAAAACGAAATTAAATACAAATTTACATCTAAACCGATCAGACTTTTCATCTCCAAACAGAAGCTTATGTGTCCTACAATCCCACATTTCTTGCCGACATATGAATTACAATGTCTAACCGCTTCCAAAAGATTAAGCGGTTCCTCACTGATCAAAAACTGGTAGAACAATGCAACCAACATTAAATTTGAGGAGAAACACCGTTACTTCTGGCAATACTTTTAAAATCTTAGTGCTGCCCTTAAATATTTAATTCATTCTGAAGAGCAAAAAATATTACTGCCTCTCCAATTCCACTGCAAGCCACAGCTCAGGACCCATTAATCTGACCCAGTTCTTATCCTGGGCACAATCTCAGTTTCCTCGGTTACCTCTGCCCTTTCATTTTACTTGAGAATGTTAAGAGGGCGTGAGATCTGGACCATGGCTGTTCTGGTGAATACCGCCTTTCCCCTTCTACCCACAGTGAGGGAAGAATTAAAAAGAGAAAGGGGACCGGGTGGCCACGCAGCACTGCGCTCCACTCCGTGCTCCTCCCTCTCTAGAGAGAAAGGAGTTGACTGGCAAGACTCACCTAGTGGAAGTGCCCTTTCTCACATCGCACATCATGCATTTGAAAGCCTCAGCGCTGTTCCGAAAGGTGCAAACACTACAGTCCCAGTATCCCTCATCCGAGGATGGCTTTGGCTGCCGCTTCGGCCTGCAACACGCAACCCAAGAAAAAAAAAGGCCCAGGGGTCAGCACCAGCGCCACAGCAGCGGCAAGAAGCCTCAGTCCCGGCCCTTTCTGGGCTTTCTCCCCAAGCCAGCCCAGTACGCACTTGAATTGACTTCCCTCCCCCCACCACCCCCCACCCTGAACTCCCAAAGCAGCCCTCCCGGACTCGCGGCTGCTCCGCTCGAGTTGGGGGAGGGGAGAGTGGCGGGTAAAAGGTAGGAAAACAAGAAGCGTGACTGGGGATCGCTGCTGCAGTTGCTGCAGCCGCTTCTGAGCCTGAGAAATGCTGCTACTGGAGCCACCCACCAGCCCGTCGCCATCGCAGTTCCTTTGTAGAGCTACCACTTCCCTCGAGCCAGTCTCGATAGCTCGGGCCAAGAGCGAGGAGGCCACCTGAATCCCGGCGGACAGAGAAGCGACCTGCTCACTCCAGGCCGCAGGCCCCCAGAGCCGGATACTGTTACCTGGTGGGGCTCTTCTTGTCTCCCATAGCTTGGCTAAAAATACACCCCGGAACTCGCAGTCGCTCGCTCGGTGTCTGTCAATAAAAATGATAATCAGCCCTAGCGGAAGCAGTCAGGGAAGGGGGGCGGAGAGAGGGTACGGAGAGAAGCGGGTCGGCGCAGCCTACGCTAACCCCTCCACCCTAGCCTCCAGCTGTCTGAGAAACTCCGGCTCCGGGCCACGTGACTCGAGGCAGCCAACCCGAAGCGGAGCCGGAGACTTCAAACTTCCAGCTCCGCTTGGGAGCTCCGAAAACGGGAGGCTTTCGCGGCGCGGTAGCTCCTGGGCTTCTCCGCCTCCCGTCCTCTTCCTGCTCCCAGATAACTTTGGGCTAAGTGGAAGCGACCTGCGTCGCTTCATGGCACAGCTAATCCAAAGAAAACACGGCAGAAAGTCTTTCTTCTCCCTCACCCAGCTCTGCCATAGAAAATCCTCACGCGTCAGCCCTGCTCTGGGAGTCGGACCTTGCTGCTGCATGCCACGTGTACCCCCCGGATATGTGGGGGTCCCCTGAGAGTTGTCGAAGGCACTAGATGCAGCTAAGTAGACGACCTCTGAAATCGGCATCATAGTGCAGTGAAAAGAACCCTGAACTTTTATATTAGAAAACCTGCCTTCTGGCTTTCTGCGGCGTGCACGTATGCTGACTTTTATGACCTTGGGCAAATGTACAAATTCTGTGGCCCCTGATTTTCTGATTTGTGTGCAATGAGGTGCTGCCCGTCCTTCTAAGCTCTACTCAGCATGGGCATCAGTATCAAACACTTACTGACTACTTATGTCTCAGGCACTGTGCTGAATGCTGGGGGTACAAAGAATGGTAAAAACATTGTCGCTGCCCGAGGGGTCTACACACAAGCAATTATATGAGATACAAGGTGTGTGTGTGTGTGTGTGTGTGTGTGTGTGTGTGTGTGTGTGTGTGTATACACACACATATACATGTATATTCCTCCAATACGATATTTATTATATGTATATATATATATATATATATATAACTATACAAAAATACTAAATATCTTTTCTAGATCACAATACAATAAAAATTATATTCAGTGAAGAGCCTTTAAAGACTTCAAGATTAAGAATTATTTGAAGACTAAATAATCATAAAGAAGGAGTGAGCCTGCATTGGAGACACTGACTGGGCTTTGGTGGGGTGCAGCAGAATGGAAATCCCAGAGGCTGGGGTGACTGGTGCCAGGACCTTCCCATTGGTGATAATTCCTGGTGACAGGGGAAAGCAGATGCTAGACATGGGGCTTGATTCTTTCCTTCTGCCCCACACCCCCTAGCTTCAGCTTTGGGGCCAGGTGTGCTGGGGTTGGGGCCACTTACAGCTGCTGGGGCAGAGTGGGCAAGATGTACTGTACCTGCGATGCCCCAGGCCTGCCTAGAGTAGCAGTCTACAGGATGCACAGGGGCACAAGGCCATTGGGGCCACTTGAAGTGGGAGGGGGAGGTGTTGTGCTACTATCCCTCCTGTAACAGGTGGGCCCTGGCTTAATGAACTGCACAGTTTCCCTACTTCTTCCAGCCTTTTTTTTTCCTAACACCTGTATTTGGGTATCTGATCTGAGATGAGAGGGGTTAATAGGGAGACCAGGGGAGTCACAGGGGATCTCTGGTTTAAACAGTCTTCTCTTTTCATGGTCAGAAATGTCAAGGAAGGGTTAACAAGAGGTGCAAACTTATAAAAATAAGTTTGTTTTTTTCTTCACCCTGGGATTACTTCCAAACTAGCTGCCTTCCTTCATTGCCCTAGAACAATGAAGTTATTGTTGGCAAATCATGCCATTTACTTTTAACTTTTATAAAATTTAATCCTTATTTTTCCTTAAAACAAATTCTACAGGGTGATATACCAAAACTTGCTAAGATATTTCAGAAGGGAGAAAGTTCCTGGAATTACCCCAGAGTCCCAGGACTTCTACCCTGCAATCTTAAAGTGATTAATCTTCAAACTTCTTAATCTACTAAGATGTTTTTAGTAGCTCCACAAACTTTGATTATCTGACTTTATTTGTGTAATTCCAACATAGCCAAAGTTGAAATAACAAGGGAAAAATTATCTTACAGGTTTTTTCTATTTTCTTATAACCTAATCGCCCAGAAAAAGCCTAAAGTGGGGGTTAGTCCTTGCTGGGACAATTGCTCCAACTATGAAAGTTCATTGGGGGTGGAACCAAGATGGTGGCTTAGGAGAGGCAAGGTTCCACAGCTCCCACACAGCAACCTCAAATACCCATAAAATATGACTCTAAACAGATTTTAGGGCTCCAAAATTCACAAAAATATGGAAAAACATCTCCCGCTGAAGGCAGCTTGGCAGGAACGGCTCATCACAGCATGCTGGGAGCTGAAACCAGCCCAGCCTGAAACCGTGGCTTGGTCCTGGGGTGGCCAGGATAAGCCACAGCTGGAACCTTCAGGAGAGTGGATCAGTGGCAGCTGCGGCAGTTTCCAGAATTATCAAGCCCTAAGAAACAAGGACTAAGTGAAAGGTCAGTGGAACTCAGCTAAATTTAGGGGAGAAAAGCGGTCCGGCCAAACTGTCTCCAGGGCAAGGAAGCAATAGAAGCAGCCGTGCAGGCACCTCCACATGGCTGCTTCAGAGCTCCCAGCCTGCAGACTGCAGGGGGGCCAAGCAATCATTCAGAGGCTAAGTGCTCTTGCGTTGAGCAGCCTGGATCCGGATCATGGTCTTGGGTGGTGGTCCTGGGGTGCGTTTTCAGTGAGCCAAAGCTGGTGGGGGCTGCAAAAAGCAGCAGCCTCCTAATAGTTCCAGCAGCTGTGAAAACTCCAGCAATTTGGGACAGAGGTTTTCCCTTTGGAAGCAGAGTTCCACAGAGCTAAAAAATCAAGTAATTTACTGGCTACATGAGCAGGCAAAGGAAGCAAAGTAAGAACAGCAATCCAACTTTAGATTCTTCTCTGGGGAAAAAAAGATCAAAACATGGAATGGGAGGAAAACAACACAGTCAGAACTCCCACACCAAAAGCTTCCATGAAAAATGTAGACTTGTTATAAGCCACAGAGGAGCTTAAGAAGGATTTTGAAAACCAAATAATAAAAGTGGAGCAAAAATTGGGAAGAGAAATGAGAATGATGCAAGAAAATCATGAAAAGAGAGTCAACAACTTGACTGAAGAAAATAACACCTTAAAAAACAGATTAACTCAAATAGCAAAAGAGTCCCAAAAAACCAATGAGGAGAAGAATGCCTTAAAAAGTTGAATTTGCCAGATGGAAAAAGAATTTCAAAAGCTTTCTGAAGAGAATAATTAGAGTGGAGCAAATGGAAGCAAATGACTTGATGAGAAATCAAGATACTATTAAACAGATCCAAACAAATGAAAAAATAGAAGGCAATGTGAAATATCTCCTTGAAAA
>CM053581.1:416812898-416848986 GCA_028627135.1 Pseudochirops cupreus
GTGTTATTTTCTTCAGTCAGGTTTTTGACTCTCTTTTCATGATTTTCTTGCATCATTCTCATTTCTCTTCCCAATTTTTGCTCCACTTCTCTTATTTGGTTTTCAAAATCCTTCTTAAGCTTCTCTTTGGCTTGTAATCAGTCTACATTTTTCTTGGAAGCTTTTGGTGTGGGAGTTCTGACTGTGTTGTCTTTCTCCCATTCCATGCTTTGATCATTTTTGTCCTCCAAAAAGGAATATAAAGTTATATTGCTGGGCTTGCTTTGCTTCCTTTGCCTGCTCATGTTGCCAGTCAATTACTTGACTTTTGGGCTCAGTAGAACTCTGCTTCCAGAGGGGAGAGCTTTGTCCCAAATCGCTGGGGTTTTCACAGCTGCCGGGACTATTAGGAGGCTGCCATTTCTGTAGCCCCTGCCAGCTTTGGCTTGCTGATCACACACCTCAGGACCACCACCCAAGACCACAATCCCAATGCAGGCAGGTTAAGGCAAGAGCACTTAGCCTGTGAATGATCACTTGGCCCCCCTGCAATCTGAAGGCTGGGAGCTCTGAAGCAGCCACATAGTGGTGGCTGCAGGGCCACCACTGCTGCTTCTTGACCTGGAAGCAAACAGCTGGACTGTCTCCCCCAAATTTAGCTGAGTTCCACTGACCTTTCACTTAGTCCTTGTTTCTTATGGGTTGATAATTCTGGAAAATGCCACAGCTACCAGTGATCTGCTCTCCTAAAAGCTCCAGCCACAGCTTGTTCTGGCCACCCCAGGGGTCCAGCCATGGGTTCCTGCGGTACTGGTCTGGGCTCCCAGCACACTATGATGAATCTGTTCCAACCAGCCTGCTGGGCTACCTTAAGCAGGAACTTTGCTACTCTGTAATTTTGTGGGTTCTGGAGCTCTAAAATTTGTTTAGAGTCATATTTTATAGGTATTTGAGGTGGCTGTGGGGAGAGCCATGGAGTTCTCCCATTTCTAAGCCGCCATCTTGACTCCACCCTCCCAGCTTTTTAAAATTCTTTTTCCATCTGGCAAATTTGGCTTTTTAAGGCATTCTTCTCTTCATTGGCTTTTTAGACCTTTTTTGCCATTTGAGTTAATCTAGTTTTTAAGGTGTTATTTTCTTCAGTCAGTTTGTTGACTCTCTTTTCATGATTTTATTACATCATTCTCATTTCTCTTCCTAATTTTTCCTCCACTTTTCTTACTTGATTTTCAAAATCCTTCTTGAGCTTCTCCATGTCCTGTAACCAGTTCATAATTTTCTTGGAAGCTTTTGGTGCAGGATTTTTGATTGTATTGTCTTCCTCCCATTCCATGCTTTGATCCTTTTTGTCTCCAAAAAAGGAATCTAAAGTTGCATTGCTGTGCTTGCTTTGCTTCCTTGGCTTGCTCATGTTGCCAGTCAATTACTTGATTTTTTTGACCTCTTTGCCACAGTAGAACTCTGCTTCCAGAGAGGAGAGTTTTGCCCAAATTGCTGGGGTTTTTGCAGCTGCTGGAGCTATTAGCTGAGTGCCATCTCTGCAGCCCCCACAAACTCTGGATCACTGGTCACATACCTCAGGACCACCACCCAAGACTGCAATCTAGAGCCAGCCAGGTTAAAGCAAGAGTGATTACTCTCTGAATGTTTGCTTGGCTCCCTATGATCTGTAGGCCAGGAGCTCTGAAGCAGCCAAGTGGAGGCAGCTGCAGGGTTGCCATACCTCCGCCACTTTGATCTCTGGGGGCAGGGGCTGGACCCACTCCTCCGTCCCCCGAGATTCACAGAGTTCTACACTGACTTCTCTCTTTTTCTTTGGTATTTATGGGTTGATAATTCTAGAAACTGCCACTGCTGTTGATGATCTACTCTCCCAAAGTCTGCTGCAGCCATTGGTCAGGGCCTCTCTTGGGTAAAACTGCAGGCTTATGGGGGGCTGGGCGCGGCTCCCAGCACACTGTGATAAACCCTTCCTGTACACCTGCCAGGTTGCCTTCAGCGGGAGATGTGTTTCTCTCTGTCATTTTGTAGGTTCTGTAGCTCTAAAATTCGTTTAGAGTCATATTTTATAGGTATTTGAGGTGGTTATGGGGGGAGCCATAGAATTTTCCTGCTTCTACGCCACCATCTTGGCTCTGCTCCAATAATAATTAATAATAATAATACAAAAATAATTAAAATAATAAAAGGAATGCAAATTAAAACAATTTTAAGATTATACCTCATGGTAATCAGATTTACAAAAATGACAAAAAGAAAGAAAATAACAATCGTTTGAGTGACTATGGACAGACATGCATACTAATTCACTATGAGTGGAGTTACAAAGTGTTCCAAGCATTGTGGAAAGCAATTTGACTCAAAAAAGGTCATCTAAATATTCATGACCTTTGACTCAGCTATACTACTATAAGGTACATATCCTCAAAAGATCAAGGAAAGATGGAAAGAACCCATATACCCAAAAAACATTTATAGTAGCACTTATTGTTGTAGTAGACAACTGGAAAAAACATGGGTGCCTATAAATTGGGGAATGGTTGAACAAATTATAGCATGTCAGAGTAATGGAATATCATTGGATAATATGAAATGTCAAAAGGGATGGATAGAGAGAAACATGGGAAGAGTTGTATGAACTGATGCAGAGTAAAGTGAGCAGAAACAGAACAATTTATACAACAACTATAATTTATGAAGGAAAACAATGCAGTGATTCATTGTGAGAGGTGATGAATAATATTTACTATTTTTGACAAAAAGGTGATTGACTAGAGGTGCAGAATAAAATATACATTGCCAATGTGTGGATTTGTATATTGTGAGTATGCTTATCATAATCAAGGAAAGGGAAAGGAAGTTTTGAAGTGTTTTTTCATGGTGGGAGGAGTTTGGAGGAAAAAGGATGGGTTACAATATTAAGACAAAAAAAGAAAAAGTTTCATCGAAACATTTTAAAATGCACAGAAAAGATTAAAAGGAAGTTCATGGGAAGACATAGAGGGTACCAGTTTTGGTACTGTCATGCTGAATTTATTATATATTTTTTAAAAACAACAACCCAAACCAGTATCTAATAAATATTCATGGTTTCCTGCATGCTTCTCTTTTTTGTGCTTTTTGATATATGAAAAATAATCATATCCATTGATGCTTGTAAAGTTCAGTAATAAAAAAGAAAAAAATTTAAACCACATACTAAATATATACAAGCTATTCTTTGGGGGTATATTAGGAGCATTAGTAGTTGGCTGGGATAGAGGGAAGGACAAAGAAAGGCCTTATGCCTGAAATAGGTCCCAGAACACCTGAGCTAAGTATTGATGAATTTGTAACTGATTGAATGACCAACCCAAAGAGTAGTTATTACTGTGTTGTTGTCAACTTGGACAGAAGTGTCTAGTACGATGCTCCAAATATCCTGTTCCATTTACCAGTTCCTTAGATGAGTTCAAAGAAGGCATTTGGATATAATTTGTAGATAACATAAAGCCGATAAAGTTATCTAACATACCACAGCCTCACTCCATAGCACATGAATAGGAGTAAAGGATATAGATGGTGGGCATGACTCAGGATTGGGATTTGGCAAGATGAGATTAATGATAGTACAGTCAGGCAAGTGATTTGAGTTTAGAACACAGTATAGAATTGAACTAGTTCACCAAGGAGAGAGGGAAGAGTGCAGCTAATTCAGGGATGATGGCCTAGGGCTGAGGATGGCTGCTAGGATGGTGGCTCCAACTGAATGTTGGAGGGAAGAGAATCTTTTGACTTCTTAGCTGCCTTGCTAAAGATGATCCTGACTCATAAAAGAGATTGTTAACTGTGTCATGTCATTTGTGTAGTGGCAATGATGTTCCTGCTACTACTTCTCATTATCGTCATTTTACATCAGAATATCATTTATGAATCAGCTATGATGTTAACTCCCATCATCTACTTCATTTTTTTATAATCTGCAGTTATTTTTAAAAATGTAAATAATATTTTCATTTTTTTCAATTACATGTAAGTTTTCAACATTCATTTTTTATAAGATTTTGAGTTCCACAATTTTCTTCCTCCCTCCCTTCTCCCCTCCCCAAGGTGACAAGCAATTTACTCTAGGTTATATACATGTGCAATTACATTAAACATTAGTCATATTGTAAAAGAAGAAATAGAACAAAAGGACAGAGCCATGAAAAAATCCAAAGAAAGTTAAAATAGTATGCTTTAACCTGCATTCAGCGTCCATCAGTTCTTTCTTTGGATGTGGATAGTATTTTCTGTCATGAGTCTTTTGGAATTATCTTGGATCATTGTATTGCTGAGAAAAGGTAAGCCTATCATAGTTGATCATTGCACAATTGTTACTGTTATTATGTACAATGTTCTCCTAGTTCTGCTCAGTTCACTCAGCATCATTTAAGTCTTTCCACCCAACACCCACTTCCAATGTTATGTCCCAATTACCCCCCAACACCCTCCTGCCAACACGGATGACACTCCTTCTGGAGACTATTGAATTTTGTCATCTTTCAGTTTTTGTTTTATCTGTTTTATTTTATTTATCTTATTTTATTTATTTATCTTATTTTATCTATTTTACCAAGCTCCTCTTTCAGTTTTGCTTGTGTCGGGCTTTTCAAAGCTTTAGGTTGCAGTTGTTCAGTAGTGACTTTAGGGCAATTTAAGTGGTAGAAGGTCCCTCAGGGGCCTTGTGTGACCTTGTCCCTAATGGTTAGGACATAATAGCAGTGGCATCTGTTTTATTTACCTTGGACTGCTTTCTCTTTAAAGAAGCAGCAGCCCATCTCTTGGATTTGATTGATTGGAGGTCAAACCATTGATATGGTTTCCTGCTCACTTGGAGCGTACATGCTTTTGAAGATTAGGGCTCCTCAAGCCTGGCAGAATTCTCATTGTTGTGTGAGTCTGCATACCTCTAGGATCATGACAAATGTAGAGGTAGTGAAGCTGCATCCACTTGAATCAATGCTATGTTCTTATTTAATTTCTCATGTATACCTTGGTGTATCCCAGGTACAGGTAGTCTTTATTACTCAAAGCATCAAGTCCAATCCCTGTTATAGGCTTTTAAGGCACTGTAAGACAAATAAAGACAGAACACAGGAGGGCTGCTAACACAGGTTTACTCTTGATCTCATCAGACTAAGAAGGGGTTAATACTCATACTTTAATCTAGTTTTCTCAGAAGAGGATTGTTGATAACGGGAGAACAAACTCCTACAGCATTCCCTGATCATCTTTCTCACAGGGGCTGGTGAGAAGGTGGGGCAACTACCCCTACTTCTTGATGGGGTCAGTCAACACAGGTACAACTTGTGCATCCTCTAAATCCCCTCAAGCCTCAACGGGGGCCAACTGAGGCAAACACAGATTTCCCCCAAGCCCTGATAGGGACTGATCAAGGTATGTACAGCATTTGTGCATTCAACCCTAAGGTTCTCCATTCACTGACCAATGACCACCTGTTTCATAGGGTCAACAGACAAAGAAGGCATATTGCCTGGAATGGCCTCAGAAGTTTACATCACCCCATCCCTGTATTTCACTGTGCAGTTGCAGTGGATGTTTATATTATTTATCATTATACAATGTTGTGCAAGCGTGGTGGAGGTGTTTTGATCTATAGTTATGGGAACTCATATATAATACCTGGGAACAAGAGATTGTTATGGGTATGGATCTTGGGAAACTGAACTCTAAGAAATAATAACAAAAATCTACTTTACATGCTCTAAAAGAGTGTAATGCCATGCACGAGCAGCTTCCCAAAAGAATGCTACTGTGAAAAGATTTTAAGGTTCTGATTACACAGTATAGTGAACACTATTTATTCAAGAACAAATCAAAGGAAAACATTCACAACAAATCAAGATACAGTACTCACAACATTACATCTTATCACACTAACAATATACTGTATCAAGATACAGTACTCACAACATTACATCTTATCACACTAACAATATAGTGTTCACAACAGCTTATCATTAAAATGGCCACATGGTTTTCACCAAAGTGGTCACAGTATTTAGAACAAAGAACAAAAGAACAATCATCTGGTATCCCTAAAGAGGTTTGCCTCCTTACTTAGTCATTCAATCATCTCACAATACAAGTCAGTCTTCTACTCATGGGGCAACTAGATTAACTTAGTTAGTCACTTATTTAGCAATCAGTTACTAAGTATCACTAATCACTAAATACAATCATTAGAAAATACACAAATCCCCTACCCCTAGGTCACTAGCAAACCATGTTATCATCATAGCATTCACTATTCAAGAAGAGATCTTTTCTTCATCTTGACTTGGGGTGGTCTCTCAGATTCCCTGGATCCCCTTCTATGGTCCCAGCTCCTACCAGAATCCACCAAATAGTCACTTGGATTCAGAGGCAGACAGTTCCTAGGTAATTTTCCAGTCCTCTGGGCAGTTCCTGCTACACACTGAAGTTCACAGGGTCTCGTACATCTCAAAACCTTCACAATTTCTGTTCCCGGGGAACTCAAGGATCAACCAAGCCAGAAACAAACAAAGTCTTAGCATCCCGGTCATGCTTCCTCAGTCCTCCAGCAGTTCAGCTGGCCCTAGGACTCAGAAGAAATCTTAGCTTTCTTGGTGGCAGCAGCAACACTGGCCTTCCAGGAGGCAGCAGCAACTTCCACCTTCCAGGCAGCCTTCCAGGCAGCCTTCCCAGCAGCAACCCCAGCCTTCACAAGATCTCTCAGCAGAAAAGCTTCTTCCACCAGGATCTTGTCAGGAGAAAATTCTGAATGTGCCTCTCTAGGGCTTTTCCTACACACACACACACACACACACACACACACACACACACACACACACACACTGGCTCCCTGTTTCACCCAACCTCTTCTTGTTATGTCAGCAACAGGAGACAGAATTCACACCTTCTGTTTCTTTCATAGAGGTTTGATTAGTTACTAAGGGCTAAGTACCTGCTTACCTGACATAATGAAAAGGGGTCTTAAAATTTAAATTAATTACCACTATACTTACTTACACTAAAATTCACCTTACAGGCATTTCACCCAAATTTATGTTATAAAGACTGGAAAACAATAGTAACTTGAGATTCACTGTCCAGAATAGCACTGCAAGTCCATATTCTCAACTTTTCCCATTACTATATAAGGTCCTCTAAGTTCAGATGGAATAGATCCACAAAAAAATGATGATGAAGTCAGTGTGGCTATCCTCAGGGCCCAATATTGGCTCCTTTTCCTGTCCTTGCCTCAGTTTTCCAAAGCTGGATCAGAAGGTTCTTTTTTTTTTTTTTGCTTTTTGGAGGGGGTAAGGCAGGGCAATTGGGGTTAAGTGACTTGCCTAAGGTCACACAGCTAGTTAAGTGTTAAGTGTTTGAGCCAGGATTTGAACTCAGATCCTCCTGACTTCAGGGCTGGTGCTCTATTCACTGCACCACCTAGCCATCCCTCTATTTTCTTAATGACCAAAACTGCATCCTCTTTGCTAGCAAATACAATCCATCCAATCCAAAATTATAATAGAGGGTGGGTCTGTTACTTTGGTGATTATCTCATGGGGGCATTGTTATGTCAGGTCTTCATTCCCTTGGTCATAAGATGCAGCTATGTGAAGCAATGGATAGAGTGGTAGGTTAGGAGTCAGGAGAACCAAAGGGGAATAATAATAGTACCTACCTCCCAGGGTTATGAGTATCAAATGAGAAAATATTTATAAAGTGCTTTGCTTACCATCTAGCAAATAGTAGATGCTTAATAAATGCTTATTCCTTTATTTTTCCTATACCTCTCCAAGGAAAGTAGGATCGTATACTGATCTCTCACTGTATTGTCTGAACCTGTGACTGCAACTAAATCCAGGTGGTGCTATTCTCCTGCTTTGCTTCCACGGCTCACAAGAAAGCATCAGCCTGCTGAGGTCAAACCCTTTGTAGTAGATCTACCCATGAAGTTCAGGAATCTCATCTCAAGAACTGTGGGCAATGGTTTCTGTGTCTGCATGGTTGTGATGAATGAGAAACATGAGGGTCATGTACCAGAGCCCTGGCTTAATTTCCACAATACCATTTTACTTTCATATTTTGGATCAGACCCACTGTATAACTATATAGGGTATTGCTTCAACCTCACAGATGAAATGGAATTTTAAGTATTATTGTGACATTCAGTTTTTCCTAGGACTGTCTCCTTTGATTAGAAAGGCTCCCATGTCTTTAAGATCCTCAGAAGGTGGCCTAGCATGAAATTCCCAGGAATAACTCCCTACTATCAATTCTTCAGGTATGTATGTGTGTGTGTGTGTGTATATATATATATATATAATCAAAATTCTCAGGTGGACTAGGAAATCTTCTTTAGTTGTCTCATCTGTCTTAATTGTATACTTTCCCAAGTGTTTTACTTTTCTGCCTAATACTCTTAAAATGTCTTCCTTCTTAAGGTCTGGGTCTATTTCTAATATTAGGAGACCTCTATGATTTTCTACTGCAAAATCAAAATAATACCACTGAACCGCATTAGTTTCCTTTTTTTTCTAGAAATTTTCCTACATGTGCTCACATTAATACAAAAATATTAATACAAAAAATAAATGTGCAGTATTATAGTAAAATGTTCTATGGAATATGTTGCTTAAACAATACAATACAGCAACAGTCATGAATTCAAATTATGAAAACGGTACCAATAACTTTTTACATATCATAACATAGTAATTAATTATACCAAATCCAAAGGCCTTTTCTCAGTCTTCATTTTCTTCAATCTTTCTGCAGTTCGGCGCTAATGATCACTCTCTCCAACTTGATACTCTTTTCTAAGTTTTGGGGACACCCTTTGTTCTTGGTCTCCTATTACCACATTGTTCCTCATTTTCCTTTGTTGGATGCTCATCCAGATCATAACCTCCAACTATAAGGTATCCCAGGGGGTTCTTTCTCTTCTTCTATAGTATTTCTCTCGATGATCTCATCAGCTTCCATTACAATCTTTATGCTGATGACTCAAATCTGCTCTAATCTCTCTGCTGAACTCTAACCTTGCATTTCTAATTGCCTTTCAGTCATACTGGATGTCCAATTAGACATTGTAAATTCAACATGTTCAAAATGGAACTCCTCTTTCTGTTTATGCCCTCCCCCCTTCTACTTTTCCTATTATTGTAGAGTACACCATCCTCAGTCCCTCAGGATCACAAATTGGGGGTTATCCTCAGCTTCTATTTCTCACTATCCCATACCCTGTCCCATATCTAATCTGTTATCAAGGTCTGTTGATTTTACCTTTGCACCTTCTCTTCTCTGATACTGCCTTCATCCTGGCACAGGCCCTCATGAACTTACCCCTCCTCCCAATTGGATAAACTCCAGTACTGTCTATCACCTTCAGATCAGATACAAAATCCTTGATTTTGTGTTCAAAACCCTTGATTTTGTGTTAACTCAGTACACCTCTCACCCTCCTTCCACTCTTCTTATACCTTACTCCTTGCTGTCTTCTCTTTGAACCAGTCACATTGGCCTCCTTGTTTTTTCTTGAATAAGACATGCCATTTTCCAGCTCCAGGTTGTCTATCCTCAAAGCCTAGAATTCTCTTCCTCATCTCTACCTACTGGCTTCCCTGGTTTCCTTCCCACCTTCAATCTATAGGAAGCCTTTTCCAACACTTCTTAATAATGGTTTCTTCTCCTTTTTATTTCCTATCTATTTTGTTCATAGCTTGTTTGTAGGTATTTGTTTGGTTGATATCTCTCAATAGATTGTGGCTTCGTCAGCATATCTTTGATATCTACCATAACTCCTAGTGATTTTAGAGCTTTTTCCTTGGGAGAGCTTCTCTTGCTTTTGAGATGAGATGACCTCATCTGATTCCCAGAAAAGGGCTCATTCAGTTTTGCATATTTGCTAGCATTTCTAATTTGTTTTTTAAAAATCTCTAATTTACGCTTGCTGTTTGCTTGGATACATGGGTTTAATCACTATGCCACATTTGTGATGGTCTTTAGTTTAACCAGAGTTTGATGGGAAAGGGGCAAGTTGATATGTGTAAGTCTGGGGCTACTCTTTCCCCTTAAATTAAGGGTTAACAACCAGTTTTGGTTTTGAACCTGACTCATACCCCTAGACCAGAAATATTTAAGATGGAAGATAGATAAAATTCTTTTCCAATGCCCCTTTTGGGGACAACTGAAGGGAAAAACTCCTGTAAGAGTAAAATCGTAGTTTGAAGAAGGATGGGCCGGATCCCAGAGATATCTGTCCATGGTACCCCTGCAGATGAACTGCATTTTAGGATAACCCTTGACATCCTTTTCATGATTTTGATTATTGTGTAAATTATTCTCCCAGTTCAATATCCTTTGCTATGTATCTGTTCATACAGATGTATGGTCAATATAGGTATAAGCAGAGAACTTAGCCTTAAAGAGGAACTGGGACTCTTTTTGTGTTATGAGGGAAGAAGATTAGGTGATGATGCTGAGTCTGGAGGAATGGAGGATATGGGGCTGTGAGAATTCATATTGAATGACCCCAAAACAAAATACCAAGAATAATGAGATTTTTGGCTAATATATAGAACCATTATTAGAACAAAATGTGAAACTCATTTCTCATTTTCTCAAAGGATTTTTTAAAAAGTGCAGCAAAATACCTTCCTTCTTTTAAGCTGAGGAAGCTAAACTAGGACACTTTTGAAGAAACTGATTATACTTTATGGATATTTCAAAATTGTTCACGTAGGTATTCAGTAATGAACAGGCAATGGAGGAATCCAAAGAGATGTGATTTTGCAATGATTTTATAGTTGTTAAGTGTGAGTCGAATTCCAAAGCATCATCTGTCAGGTAGCCATTTATTCATGTAATTGATTTATGTTTTATATAAGTAGAATACATAGTAAATTCTGTACCCTTTCCCCCAAATCCTGCCATTCATCCTTTTAAAAAATTCTTTTGGGAACTTAAGAACATTTCTAAATACAATTAAGTCACTGACTTTCTTTAATTTTTAGGAAGCTTTTTTTAAAAATTAATTTGAGAAGTACTCAAGTTGACATGTGAAATGTGAAGGAAGCTTTAACGTTTTAGTAGCTACATACAGTAAGTATTAAGCTTCAGGTCTTTAATGCATGTCTGCAGTGTCTTCATGACAATATTTACCAATTTTGTTTTCTTATTATTGAATGCAACTGGTTAGCTTGCATTTAAGTATGGTTTTAGAAAGATAATAGTTTTACAAGCAAAGTTGTATTTTTATTACTCTGTTAAAATAAATTTAGAAACATGATACCTCTAAATTATTTTTTTGATTTCCTATGAAAGTAAACTTTGTAATCCTAGTTTTAAGGTGTAAAACTGGTTAGTTACATGTTTCCTTATATTCAAAATTCCAAGGGTAATTTTGACATCAATTAAACTGTACTTCAAGATTTTTATATTTCAGTGGTATGTACATAATAAATAAATTTCAATCACTAAGTTCTTCCTCATCACTGAAATATGCACTTTTCTTTATCCTTGGGCGTCTTGAATCATCTGATGTTGAGGGTTCCCCTGCAGTGGGTTTCCATCTTTGTTGGTCTTCTTCAATTTTGGCTTGCTATATAATGAATTTAAGAAAAAAAGTTTAGATATTACTTCCTTTATACTGGGAATAACCAAAAGTTATAATGGTATCTTTATTATGCAAAATTATTTTTGCATACTTTTTAATGAAAGTCAATGTAATGCAATGAATAATGCAGTGGAGAGAGAGTCATGAGACTTGGGTTGTAATCCTACCTCCAACACTAGTAAGATGTGTATAATCACAGGCAAGACACTGAATCTTTCAGAGCCTGTTTCCTCATCTGAAGAGTGGGAATAACAATATTTCTACTACCTACTTCATAAGACTGTTGTGAGGAAATTTCTTTGAAAACATTTAAGCATTATATAAATACCAAATATCAGTATTGGTCAAATGATTGGGAAAAAGAATCTGACTTACGCTTTTTACACTAAATAACCCAAGCTACAATATCATAAAAAAATAATGATTTTTAAGGGAATCATATCCACTATTTTTAAAGTGGATATTTCTTTTGTACTCATCATGGATGAATATATAACTTTTACTATCTTTTTTGGTGAGTTTTTTCAGGAAACAATGATATGGGTAAATGAAGATTTTTCATCTGTCACATGTTAATTAAAATCAGTTTCATTTTGCTTCTGTACTAGAAGCAGAGGCAAGACTATGAAAAACATTGTGGGACATTGGTCTAAAAGAACATTGGAAATGCTACCTCTAACTTCATCTATTTTGACAGAAAAATTTTTTCCCCCAGTTTACGTGGAAGAGTGGAAAGGTAGAGAGAGAAGTAGTGATAGGGAGGGGCTCCTGTAACTCCTGCATTCCTATATAAGTGGTTTCTGGCAGTATGCAAAAATTAGTGAGTTTCTAACTGAAGGAAGATGGAAGCTTATACTAACCTGGAAAGCAATGGCTTGGCTGAGGCTATCAAGAGCAGGGTCTTCTCCTTCATCTTCACTTTCTTCCACTTCTTCACTGAAATACACACATATACATACACATGCACACATGTGTGTATATACTGCATATATTATACATATGTATATATTATATATAGATATCTCTATATATATTTCTATATCTTCTCTCTCTCAAATCAGAACATATATGACCCACAGTAGGTACATGTTAGGCAATGTAATATCTTTGTAATATCTTATTCTCAGAGAAGAATGATATACATACATTTCTTCTTCCAGTTCAATAATTTTCTTTCTTTTTTTCTTTTCTTTCTTTTTTGGTGGTTCACGTTCTCCAAGCACATTTTTAGGACAAGCATAACTTAGGTGACCTGTTTCCTTTGTTACATTTTTATTATTTGAGGGAAAAAAAAAGACATTAAAAGTATTGCATTGGTGAGCAGGAATTTTTTTTGTGGTTTTTAAGAACAACGTGTTGTTGGAATTAAAAAAAAAATACAAAAGCCATGTCAGAACAAGCACAAGTATGACACTGGTAACATTCCTTATCTCATCATTAAAAAAGCAAAATAAAACAAAAACCAAAAACTAGAATGATAGAGCTTAGTTTTTTTCATATTACATGAAATTTTTTACAAATCAAAGATTTTTCAGTGGACCTCAATAACCTCAATGGAATGGACCTCAACAACCAATTAGTCCAATACAAAGAAGGGGGGGAGGAGGAAGGAATCCCTACTATGGTATCCTGGACAAGTAGTCATCAAGATTTTGCTTGAAGACCCCTGAGGCAGAACCCACAGTTAAGGGAGCCAATGCTACTTCTAGGTGCTTCTTTGAAACTTTTGCTTACTGCCCTTAGTTCTGCCCTCTGACCAAACAGAAAAAATTCAAATACTTGAACATAGCTATCATGTTTCCTTTGAGTTTTCTCCTCTACTGGCTTAGAATCCTTATTTCCTTAAACTGAATTCCACATAGCATGGACTTAAGGACCTTCTACATCTGGATACAGAATTTCTTTGACCTAAAATTTGAATAATATTGTTAAATAATTACTTTATTTGTTATTTTACAAGTTTTACTTAAAGATTAAAAAAAAGCATCTGGCCTCAAAAAGAACTTAAATTTCAAAATTGGGAGACTGAACTGCTCCAATAGATCTGTGATCTCATTGATGTTGGTACTCCAACGATGCATAATGGAATATAGCTATGCCTGAATGTGCCATGTGATTCTTGAAAATCTACTCTGTTAAAAATAACTCAAATGTAAATGGCTACAAAATAACATGTAAAAGCAGCCTGAAATAACTGTGACATTTAATTAGATGATTATATAATCATGAGATTAAAACTATCTCTGATAAAGTACACTTTGTCTTTCACTTGTTTTAATTGTGTCTGACTCTTCATTATGCTGTTTCAGGTTCACACAACTAGTAAATGTATGAGGCCAGATTTGAGTGTGTGTGAGTATGTGTGTGTGTGTGTGTGTGTGTCAGAGGTAAATAGCAGCAACAGCAGAAGCCTCTGAGGACCATGCCTCTGAGGGCCACTGTCTGAGGCTGGATTTGAACTCTGATCCTTGTGATTTCTGGGCCAGTGCACTATCTAGTGGGCCATCTTGTTGCCCCTCCAGATTTGAATTTATGTCTTAGAACTCAGATTTGACTCCTGGCCTGGTACTCTATCCTCTGTACCACCTAGTTGTCCTAAGGAACAGTTAGAAGTTCCTTAACATTTAAGTTAGTTATGGGAGAAACATTAAAAAGTACCACTAAGAAATCAAATTCTATGGTGTTCTTTTGAATAGTACTTACTTTTTCTGAAACAAAATTTGGCTCCTTCCGATTAAAGTAGACCAGATTCTACTTTAGTTTTTCAAGGATCTATGATTTTATTGTGATTCGTCTGTAATTTCACCAAGGCATATCACATTGAACACTTTGTAAGCTGCTGACTGAAAATATCTATCATTTTGTGGACAAATCTCAGGTCTCTGAACTTAGGCTGGCTCTCAGATGACAGAGAGACCACTGTAAGGTCCAGACACTGAAAGTTTTTGAGTGTCACAACACAGTCATTTAGTTGGAGTTTGCTAGCATTTCTTTGAGAATACAAGGTTACCTTGACACTAACAGATGAAGTATCAGGTCCTAGCCTTTAGTAGAGATGATAGTATAACTTGTAGTAATCTAAAATATTTTTTTCTAAAATAAAAAGTTTAAATTGTGATATAGACTAGCCTAGCTTACTACATTCAATATTTCACTATTACATTCTAAAGTTTAGCTTGTGTTTGTTGATATGCCCCTTATAACATAAAAGGTGAAAGATTAAACTCATCTGGGATGCGAAGATAACAAATTCACAGAAGAATTAGAGAAACACTGATGCTAATTTAGCAAATAAGCTCTATGACAAAAAGAACTATCTAAAAGCATGGTGCTGTTTATAGACCTTGAATTAGGGGTTTTAAAAAATTGGCAAAAAAGATGTATATGTATAGGTTTCAGAACCTATAGTAATACCACTCCCAAATGCTTAGGACCTGTTCTTGCATCCACTTCTACTGATGACAGAACTGGAGGAGGGAGAGAGAGAATGTGTTGAAGAAATTTATTTTCTATACCATTTCAGTTCATATTCAGGCATTTCCTTTATCTCTGATTTCAGTTACAACTATGGATACATCCACTGAATCTACCATATAGACAAAACAGGAAGTAAATGAGGCCTTAAGGGCCCATTAAACTACAAGCTCCTTGAGAGCAGGGACTGTTTTTTGCGTTTTTTTGTTTCCCTATTGCTTCGTACAGTGCCTGGCACACAGCAGTTGCTTAAATTCTTTTTAACAAGCTTGTTGTTGTTTGGTGACTTATGAACTATATAAAATTTTGTTCTGTGGTCCCAATATACTTTTTTTTTGTTCGTTTTTTGTTTTTTGGAGGGGGGAAGGCAGGGTAATTGGGGTTAAGTGACTTGCCCAAAGTCACGCAGCTAAGTAAGTCTTAAATGTCTGAGGCCAGATTTGAAATCAGGTCCTCCTGACTTCAGGGCCAGTGCTCTATTCACTGTGCCACTTAGCCGCCCACCAATATACTTTTCTTAATTTCATGAAACTGCTTTGCAAATGTTTAGAGTAGGTTATGGAGAGAACTAGGGAAGGTAACATATATGACTTGGAAAAAAAAGACAAAGCATATATCTGAGCTACAGAAGGTAGTCTGAGACAGTATAATTTAATTTTTTGCTACATTTTGGTGGATTCTTAGTACATGAAGAATAATGATACAGCTACTGAAACCATATCCCTATTAGATGAAATATTCTGCAAATTTTCAAAGAAGTAATTTGTTCTCTACAAAGTCCTATTCCTATGCCTCTTTGTGGAACTGAGGTGACCTAACTGGCCAGAGATTACAACACCAGCAAGTTCTACCATGCTAGAAAGGTTTCACATATGATCTGAGAACGAGATTGTGTCTTCAGTTTGGAGATGAAGCTAGAGGAAGTCATAATCAGTGGGCTGGTCACCTGAAGATGATTTCTTTAGCCATAGAAAACCACGGGAAAAAAGAAAGGAAAAACATATATGGTCCCAGTCCATCTGCTTCTGTAGAGTTAATGGCAAAATGCTAAAAAACAAAAAACAAACAAACAAAAAACCCCAGCGGTGCTGAGAATCATAGCTTTAAGATCATCAAACAAATTTTAATTTGGTTTTCCATATTCTAAATGTAAGAACCTTGTTTAATGGTCAATGCATGGACAGACTACAGGAGGAACTGAGTTATATTGCTTTCAATGTTCTTGCTATAAATCAAAATCAGAAGAAACAGAGAGGCACATGAATTGGTAGACACACATAAAGTCTAAGAAGAACTTGATAAAACTTTCTAAATGAAATGAAAATATTCTTTGATACTAGGTGACCTCAGTGTAAAAACAATAATAACTAAGAATGGTAAGAAATATATATTATTGAAAAATGGGTAACAGAAATAAGGAGTTAGAGAGGACAAAAACTTGTAAGCAATACAGAAAACACATCTATACACCATGAAAACTTTTCTCAAGAAAAGAATAGGAAGGTTTTGGTCATGGCTAACACTGAATGACAAGCAAAAATAAAAAAAGCTTACATTTTAATAGGCAGGAAATTGACTCAGTACAATCAGACTATTAATGTTAAAAGTAAAGATCAAAATTAGTACAAAGTTAGATAAAAATCAGAAAAAGATGTGGCATATGTTATATATATGTATGTGTATATATATATATATATGTATATATACATACATACATACACACACACACAAACACACACACATACACAGCAACTTAATGCTGATGAGTCAAACAACTTACTGATAGTTTAATACATGGGCAATGGATGAAAAAAGAAGACACAGATGGATTACAATACTTTTATTTATTTATTTTCAATTAATTTTTCATTTTCAACATTTGCTTCCATAATATTTTGAATATAATACTATTATATAGAAGTTTAACTGATAGAAATCAATTGCCAAAATCAGGAAACCTTTAAAAGTCTAAAAAATTGCCTCAGCAAACATAACTTATGTGCCAAGCCAAAAATCTAATGAATTAGGATCACCAAAGACATTATGAATAGAAATACCTGATAAAAGAGAGGAAAGCAGTGTAGGGAAAAAAATATTTACAGAAAGTTTGGCAAGAAATCCAGCAAAGCAGATTCACCTTAAAGACAAAAATGGAAGGATAACAGAGAAAGAAAATGGAAAAGAACAGCAAAGATTTTTATAACAAATTTTTCAACATCAAGGATAGTGAAGCTACCATGCTTGGATTCTAATATCACATTGCTAGATATGTTTATAGAAGTATTACATCAAAGTCAACAAATATGGAAAAAAGTTGGAATAGAACAAATATACACTGTAGACATGATAGGGGCAACATAATGGTGAGTTTGAGAGACTGATTCACAAGATATCTGAAGGAGAATAAAATCACAAAGACATGGAAAAATCTCAGACCTAATTAACAAAATTAATAAAAAGGAGATGGAGAAATCCATAGTTACCAATCTATAATTCTTTCTTTGCATCTACATAAAGTTTTTTATGAGAATCAGTTAAACACACACTGAAAGCATCCTTGAAGAAGATACACTTAAGGATGAGAAAGAATTTTACAAGCAAAAAAAAAGTAGACTAGTATTTACCATCACACAACTGACTGAAAAATATAAAGAATACAAGATCCTTCTATAACTTATTAACTGACTCCAAAAAAAGCACACTTGATTTAGTCCTATTCACACATCTAAATTATTCAAAGGGCTGACAGGCGAAAGAATGCCTCATGTGGTGGGCTTAGAGTTAAGAAGACTCATTTTAGTGAGCTCAAATCTGGCTTCACACATTTACTAGTTGTGTGATCCTAAGCAAGTTACAGTCCTGTTTATCTTAATTTCCTCATCTGTAAAATGAGCTGGAGAAGGAAATGGCAAGCCACTCCTCTATCTTGGCCAAGAAAACCCTAAATGTGTCATGAAGAACTGGACATAACTGAAAATGACTGAACAAGAAATTACTCAAAATTTCTTGGATGATGATGTTTGTTGACAACTCTCCTTCACAAAATATCAAGGGAAAACTACTGAAGAATATAATACCTTAAAAAACAGACTAGGCCATATGGGAAAAGAGGTCCAAAAAGCCAACGAGAAGAAGAATGCCTTAAAAAGCAGAATTGGGGGGTGGCTAGGTGGCACAGTGAATACAGCACTCATCGGTCCTGGAGTCAGGAGGATCTGAGTTCAAATCTGGTCTCAGACACTTAACACTTACTAGCCATGTGACCTTGGGCAAGTCACTTAACCCCAACTGCCCTGCCTTTCCCTCCTCCAAAAAGCCAAAAAAAAAAAGCAGAATTGGCCAAATGGGAAAATGAAATCCAAAAGCTCACTAAAGAAAATAATTCTTTCAAATTTAGAATGCAGCAAATGGAAGCTGATGACTTTATGAGAAATCAAGAAATTATAAAACAGAATCAAAAGAATGAAAAAATAGAAGACAATGTGAAATATTTCATTGGAAAAAACTACTGACCTGGAAAATAGATCCAGGAGAGATAAATTAAAAATTATGGATTATCTGAAAGCCATGATCAAAAAAAGAGCCTAGACATCATCTTTCAAGAAATTATCAAGAAAAATGGCCCTGATATTCTAGAAGCAGAGGACAAAATAGAAATTGAAAGAATCCACCAATCACCTCTTAAAAGAGATCCCAAAAGGAAAAGTCCTAGGAATACTGTAGTCAAATTCCAGAGTTCCCAGGTCAAGGAAAAAAATATACCAAGCAGCCAGAAAAAAACAATTTGAGTATTGTGGAAATACAATCAGGATAACAGAAGATCTAGCAGCTTCTACATTAAGGGATCAAAGAGCTTGGAATATGATATTCTGGAGGTCAAAGGAGCTAGGATTAAAACCAAGAATCACCTACCCAGCAAAACTGAATATAATACTTCAGGGGAAAAAAATGGTCATTCAATGAATTTGAGGGCTTTCAAGCATTCTTGATGAGAAGGTCAGAGCTAATTAGAGAATTTGACTTTCAAATACAAGAATCAAGAGAAGCATGAAAAGGTAAACAGGAAAGAGAAATCATAAGGGACTTATTAAAGTTGAACTATTTACATTCCTACATGGAAAGATGATATTTGTAACTCATGACACCTTTCTCAGTATTAGGGTAGTTGGAGGAAATACAGACAGATAGATAGATGGCACAAGGTGAGTTGAATATGAAGGGATGATATCTAAAAAATAAAGGGGTGAGAGAGGAATATATTAGGAGAAGGAGAAAGGGAGAAAGAGAATGGGGCAAATTATCTCACATATAAGAGGCAAGAGGGGAGGCGAAGAGGGGGGAAGTGAGAGGGAATGAATGAACCTTACTCTCATTGGATTTGGCTTAAGGAGGATATAACATACACACTCAATTGAGTATCTTACTATATAGGAAAGTAAGGGGGAAGGGAATAAAGTGGAAGAATGACAGAAGGGAGGGCAGATTGGAGGAGGGTGTAGTCAGAAGCAAACATTTTTGAAAAGTGACAGGGTCAAAGGAGAAAATAGGATATGTGGAAGGGGGTGGGATAGGATGGAGGGAAATATAGTCACTCTTTCTTCATAACATGATCATTGTGGAAGTGTTATGCATGTATAACCTATATTGAATTGCTTTCTTTCTCAATGACAGTAGGTGGGGAAGAAAGAAGGGAGAGAATTTGGAACTCAAGTTTTAAAAACAAATGCTAAAAAAATGGTTTTTACATGCAACTGTTACATGCAATTGGGAAATAAGATATGTAGGCAATGGGGTATAGAAATCTATCTTACCCTACAAGGAAGTAAGGGGGAAGGGGAAAAGGGGTGATAAAAGGGAGGGTAGACTCGGGGGAGGGGTAATCAGAATGTATGCCATCTTGGGGTGAGGGGGGAGGAGAGTTGTGGAGAAAATTTGGAACTCAAAATCTTGTGTAAATGAATGTTGAAAAAAATTAATTAATAATTAAAAATAAAAACAAATAAAACTTGGGGGAATTTGCACAAAAAAAATCCAACCTCCAAACCCCAAAATATCAAGGGAGGCAAGAAACAGGAAGACCTTTCTAACCAAAGGAGTATTACTGTCATAGAAGAAAGACAGTGCCAAGTCCGAGGTGAAAAGGGATTCCTTATGAATAGTGAGGTCCTTTATTTGTTTCTTTCTGCAGATAAAATTGTCCTAGTTAAATCAAATCCTAGAATGTTGCAGAATCCCACGAAATAGTTCTATACTCATTCAAAAGAATTTGGTTTAACCATTCATGAAAGGAAAAGCAATGAGGAATGTCTATGTCCCAGATTATGGATTGCAGTTAAGAGAACAAGCTTTATTGCTTGTCCATCAGTTTACATATCTGGGACAGTCAGTACATTTGGACAATGAGTTGAGGAAGTCAGAATTAAACAGAAGACTAGGTTGTATTTCTCTCAGGAAACCGCAAAGCTTCTTTAATAGTCCCAAACTTATGTGTGGGTGTGTATATGTGTGTGTATGTGTATACATATATATCTTTGTATACACAGACACACATACACACACATATAAATAGTTGAAACAAAGTCCTATCTTTTTAATATCTAGTGTTGCAGCATGTTTGCAAGTCATGGAAAAGTATAATCTCTAAAAAATAAAAAATGGGCATCACATAGAGTACAACAGTCATATGGTAGATGTGAATAGGCTGCAACATTTAACGAATAAGAAATTATTTAACTATTAAACTATTACTTAAGTAAGAAACTGTTTAACTATTTAAAGTATTTGTTATTTAAAAAATAAGAAACTTCAAAGAAGAGGATGTTATCATGGAATAGCCTGAGGGTTAAAGAAGGACTGGTTAAGGTTAAATATAATCGAAGGATAGTCTGTGTGTTCTACTAGTAGTATTGCAATTTCTGGGGAAACTGAGGAAGGCCCCTACCATATAGGTAAATCCACTGTGACAAATTTATGGGAGAATATGAACACAAATTGAAGAGGATAGGAAGGAACAGATGGACTGTGAAATGAATTATTGGAAAGAATATACAAAATGAAGAGCTCGTAGATCCATTTGAATACCCAAGTGATTTTTCATTTTATGTTCACTCAGACCTTGATTATGCGGTTCAGGTTAAAGGAAATTAACTTGATATGTATTACATGTATTACAAAACTGAAAATCATGGAAAAGAAAATTATATCTGAACATAGTAAATTCCTCTTAGGGTTGCTTTAGATACTGAGACTCTTCATATACATCCTCCTTACATCGTAGTTTTATGAACCAGAGTACTAGATAACTACCACTAATGAAAGATGGATGTGAAACACATTGAATAATCACGTATAGAAAATTTTGTAAAGTTTTTACTTACTCCACACTCATAACACCTAGATTTATCAAAGTAGTTGCGCCTTCGGATGAACTCGGCAGCTCTTCCGTTGTCAATAGCAATGCTTGCTTTTATCACTCTCCCAAATAACTAAACCAAGAGGCAAAAATAAGGCAAAATGTAAATTTTACAAATCAGAGAATGCCTTTTTCCCCCAAACCTCCAATGCAATTTCTTTAAAAATTAATTTTAGTTACTGCAAAATTGGGATGCCTGATTACCTGAAGCAAGTACTATGGGCCTTCTACTTTCTCTCTCTTTTGAATCCTCTTTTTGTTTTAGAAAGGTGAAGGCCAATGAAGCTTTGTAGCTTTTTCATTTCTTACATATTTTCCTAGTCAATCTACTGAATTCTTTTGAACTTTATTTTCATCTTCTATCCCCCTTTATACTTCGAGTGGGTGATCAGGCAGGCTGACTGGCCTACCTGTTTATTGTTCAGTGCCCTCGAACAGTTTTGTGCTGATTCTTTATCCAAAAACAAAATAAATGCAACACCTTTACTCTTCCTGGTATCTTTGTCTTTCATAATAGTAACCCTGGAAAGAAATATACAAAACTGTTGAGAAACCAAAATGGACATAAGTGAATACTTGGGAGGGGCAAATAAAAAGAGTACATTGAAATACAAACACTTCAATGTGTAAAGGTAATTATTTCAGCTAATCAGTTATTTCTAAGTTATGGATGATTTAGAAGGAGAAAATGTAGTGCTAACAATAAAATAAAAAAGTATTTTAACTGCTATATTCCACCAAACTTAAATCAGTGGTTGAAGAATGGCATAAATTGGAGGACAATGGAATTTTTAAGAAAAAGCATAATTCTTTCTTTTCTTTCATTAGCAAGAAAGGTAATACATCTTTCAAATAAAAAAAAATACTTACAATGTCTGTTCCTTTGCTTTGTCTGGCTAGATTTTTAAAAACTCCCTGATCCTTCTAAAGTGTTATGAATGACATACTAAAATGGAATGGTGATCTGTCCCATTCCCTCTGTTCCTTGGTTCTCTGGCATAATACTGGCATATTAGAGCCTGTTGGCATCAACAGCTCAGAGGCTGCCTTTCCTGGCACTGGCATTGCTGTCTACATGTTGCAGCCCTTGGCAGGCTTTTGCTCCTGAAGTACTGTGGCCAGGCTGGTTGTTATGGCCTGAGGAAATTTCCACAGTGTGGAGCTGAGGTTCTATGGCTCTGTAAAGAGGAAAGGGGCGACAGCAGTTTAGGGGTAGGTTTTGATGTAAACCTATGTCATATCCTTGGGGCTGCTAGGGTAGCTTCTCTGACAGTAATGTGGGATGTGGGGAAAGGGTGCTAAGTGAGCTCTGAGTCACTGAGTGTTAGTTCCTGGGTTTTTCTTTTGGATTCTGGGTTTCTAAGACCATGGAAACAGCTGAAATTTCTTTATCTTTGGCACACTGTTTCTGTTCTAAAGAGGTCTGACAGGTTGTGGGGATTGGGGAAAATGTCTATTCTGCCATCTTGTTGCTCATTTTGAAAGAATAATTAGGTAAGAAATGTTTTATCATTTTGTAGGCTTCCTGTGACTTCCTAGTAAATGTGATTTAGAAGTTAAGATTAATTTCCCATCATCACTTATTTTGCCAAAGAATCATATTATTTAAGCTACATATTATTGATATATACATATATTCTTATGTAAGATAAAATATTCTTAACTAATTATTCTTTCAAAATGACGAAAGGTTTGTTACACAAGTTCTTAGTTAAATATAGCAGCTTTGATGGAAACCACTCTGAACTTGATCTTTCCTAGTCAAGGAAATGGTGCTGAGAATCTGGGAAAATTTTTCTTTCATATCTTTGTTCTTAGAAATAACTAAGTTCTTTATAAATACACACTCGCATGGAAACTCTCCAAGGAGTTAATTTTCTATTCTGTTTTATAACTATTTCTTTATGTAAGTTCTGGTTAGCATGGGTGACAGGATATTGGTAAAGAATAAAAGATATTCTATATATTCAAGTTGCATCTGGTTAAATACTTTATTTTCCCACTTTGACTCAGTGATTATTTATTACAATCTGGAATTAGTTTACAAATATTCTAGTGATTGTGAAAAATAATGATAACAGGTTTTATAGTTGGACCTCAGTTGTTGTTTTCTTTTTTTTAACAAATTTAACAAAATCATACTTGAATCATCTTTTATTCATACATACTGAAGTAACCTGGTATTTCACTTTTCAGGAATATGATATAAAGACACAGCTTAGTTTTGCAAGAACAGTTCTAGCCTCTAGCTCACTAAACAAAATTTATAAACAAACGGTCAGAGAAATCTTGACACTGTACGACAAAGGATCAAGTGAAAAATTAATTTTGATTTAAAATTCAGAATGAAGGATTACATGAATTAGATACAATTAGTTTTCACATTTTCTTATGATCACAGGATATACATCTCAGAAAATCTGATATTTTTCAATTAGAGCTAAAAATCTGGGTGACAGAAAGGGTACTATGCCTTTTTGGGGATTTTTACATAATTAGACTTAAATTTAGCCATTAAATTTTATTATCTACATTTTTATAATGATTGCAAAGGTCAATTAAATTTTGGTTTGCTAAATTTCTATGACTGCACTCCCAAGGTGTATGGTATAAGAAAGGGACACATGTAAAAAGTTCATTTGAAGGTAGGACCTAAAATTGGACTTGGTAACTTTCCTTTAAAACTCTCTCTATATTGTATTATGTAATACCTCATTACTTTTGTGATTAGAATGGGTTTTAGAAACCACAGGTTCATTTAATAATATAGCAGGGGCTGGATATGTAAATATCCAAGGGTTGTTTTTTTTTTAATGTGAAGGTTATGGCAAAATTATGAGAAACACCTAAATCAACTTGTAAAGAGGCACATTAAAGTAGCTATTATCACTGTGTACTTTCCAGATACTCCTGTGATCTGCTAACAGCTCAAAATAGATTACATGTATATGCTATGATTTTGCTCTTCTGACTTCTGGTTACTACTACCTGCTAACAAAAATTAAGTTAAATAGAACAGAAAAAGTTCTGCACATTCAAATCAGATGTATGACTATAAAAAACTATTAAAAATAAGGCATTTCCTAAACCTCTACAAAATTTCACAAATTATGTTATCTATTAACTGAGAGACTTCATTAGTTGCTTTTGAATGTCATCAGGATAGCTGATGTTCAGAAAATGAATATGAAGCACTGATCCCTATGTTTCTACTGAATGAAAAGATATTACTTTTCATAATATCTTAATATTAAGTATAATTTATTAACACTTCTGTTGTTATCAACAAGTATTAGGTATAATTTGCTAACATCTTTGTCCTAATAAAACACAAGTCCTGTACTTCAACAAATGCCTGCTGAACATATCTGCTTGAAAGTTAGACCCTTGTTTCGAACTGAACATTATCTAAAATGAATTTAGTGCCACTTCCTCCAAAGTGCAACATTTTTCAGTTAATTGTAGGTAAATATGTGGTCCATTGTTGAATATAGCTTGTGAATGCCTGTTGGTTCCTCACTAGCACCCTCACCAAGAATCCCTTTGATTCATGTATAAATGACTGTCGTTAAGATTTTTTTACATATGAGAAGGTAGGCATACAAATTCAGTGCTCTCTTTCTCAATATTAATAAGGTCTGAGTTTTTCCCCATGCTTTTTGTATCTTCTTCACCTTCAGACACCTTGTCCCTCAATGCTATCACAATTTTGTTGTCTTCAGCATTTATCTCTTCTATATACATCAGGTTCAATCTGGTTATTTCTCCCCTCTTTTTCTTTTTATTGCCACTTGAACCTCCTCTTATAAGCACATTCAGACTAATTTTTAGGGTTTACCACATCCACTATTTTTGATAGAGCAAATTAGTTTGTCATAAAGCTTTTAATATATATTTCCAATTTTTCTTATCTTGAGTCTTCTTCTCATTTCTACTCCAGGAAACAGAATAATGATGGTTTGTGACTGGGCCAAAAGTTTCTAAGAATTTCCTTTATTTCCTCTTCATCCGTTGTGGATGAAAAAGAGCTCATAAGTTTCTGAGAAGAAATACAAACCTTGTTCTTTTTTTCAATTCAATGATTATTTATTAAGTATCTACCTATGTAACACCCCATGGTAGGTACTAAAAACAAAAACCTTACCTGTGTACCCTCAAGATGCCCACACTCTAATACAGAGCTAGAAGCAGAAGGAAAACACCGAGAGCTCTGCTTCTGTCCCTTTAATCCCTACGCACGCCATTTACATTTGTAGTCTCAGTTTCTCATTCGCCAAACGGAGAGAACAATGTTCTGCCTACCTCAGAGCGCTCTTCAGAAGCTAAGATTTAATTAACTATGTAAAATGCCTTTTTAAGTTACAGGACCCTGACTGGGATTCTTTGGAATCTGTTTCTTTTTTTCTGTCTGCTTGCAGTATTACCCTTTAGACCTAAAACTCTGAATTTTGGCTAAAATATTCCTGCTTGGCTTCACTGAGGCTTCTTTTGGGAGGCGACTAACATGCTGATTCTATTTTTACTTTACTCTCTGGTTCCAAGGCATCTAAGTAATTTAATTTTATGATTTCTTGATATATAGTGTATAGGTTTTTTATTTGGTCATATTTGGTTTGGTGATTTTAAAATTGTCTCTCTTCAAACTGTTTTCCAGGTCTCTGGAAATGTCAGTCTCTGATCGATTTCTCCAACTTGCCCCAGGAAGCTCATTACTTGAATAACCTTATCATCATGTAAAATCTCATCAGCCTTGGTACTCCACTTCCTCACTAACCTCTACCTCTCTGACTGGAGGGTGGGGTCATAAATTACACCTGTTTAAAAAGAGATAGCAGCTCAAACATCTCATTTCCCCCCTGGCTGCACTACACTGGGTCTTCCCTGACTTCTTCACATTGAATCGGGTATCTCTCTCCTACCCCCAAGTTTTCAGCATTATTTTATGTTTTGTCTTCCTCCATGAGATTATAAGCTACTTGAGGGCAGCTCTGTTTCCCTCCTTTGGCCCTAAAAGGATTGGACCATAATCTTAGGCCTTGGGGAAGGACTTGATCTGAGGCCCTCTGCCCTAACTCCCAACCCTGGGTCACTTAGGGACTCAGTGGCACTGTTTCCTGCTGTGGTTTCATCCTTTATGGTAAAGAGAATTTCTTTTACCTATCTGTTGGTTCCCCCTTTTAATTTCATTCTTAGATGCCATCAGAATGATTTTCTTTAGTTGAATCTCTTACCATGTTTTTAACAAACTGATTTTACCTTCTGCTTCTCTGTCTTTTGAGGAGATGCTGCTTTCAACTTTTTCTATAATCCTTCTGTCTAAGATTTTAGTAATAAATTTTTATTCTAAACCAGTGTTGTCTTAAGCTGCCCTATCTAAACTTGACATGTTCATTAAGATATTGTAAGTAAGATTTTAGAGGCTTTTTTTGGACTTGTTTATCAAGATAACTGACTTACACTTGTTACAGTTTCATGTGGAATTATAATTAGCATTGACAGTCTTTCCTTTATCTACTTCCTATTTTGGGGGTACGTAATAAGTATGGTTATATATGTCAAGTTAGAATTGTTTAAACTGCATACCGTATCTTTTTCTTATTATTTTTTCTAGCTTTGCACTAATTTTGATCTTTGCTTTAACAAGGTAAGGTGATAGATAGCCTGTCTGTACCCAGAAATCTAATTCAGGAATGACTCCCGCATCAGTGATAATCATTTATTGCTTGTTAAGATATAATCTATTTCATTCTTAGCAGTGACATTCAATGTTTGTATGACCAGAGTCTTCTGATTCTTTGACACTTCACAATGTGAAGTTTCTGGATGATCTATAATACAAGTCTTTGGCCTCTCTCATACCTTATTCCTAACCCATGTTTTCCAATATTTTTTCCAAAATCTTCACTTACTTCCACTTTGTGAATTACTTTGGAGAATTACTGAGTTATGAGAATTTCTCTTTAGCCTCTGTAACATGTATTGGTGTATAACCTGCAATTGCTTTGATCAGTTGCTCTGGAACACAAATTTGGATCTGTTAGAAGAGTAACTAAACGGTTCATTTTCAATCAATTAATCAATAAGCATTTATGAAGTGCCTACTATTTATCAGGAACTATGCTAGGCACTGTGCAGTTCATTAAAAAATGAAATAGTCACTACCCTAAAGATGCTTATATTCTACTGAGGGGAAAAATGTATACATATAAGTATATATGAAACAATTACAAAGTAATTGGGAGGGGCGCTAGGTAGTATTCAAGCTAAGTTTTCAAAGATACTAGGGATTCTTGGAGGTAGAGGTAAAGAGTACATTCCATGCAAAGAGGACAGTCAGAACAAATGCACAGACCAAAGATGAAGTGTCTTGTCTGAAGAACAGTAAATAGGTTGGTTTGTGTAGTATGTAATAATGCTCGGAGACATAGGTAGTGGACAAGTTGTGAAGAGCTTTAAAAGTCAAATCAAGGAGTTCATATTTGCTTTTAATAGTAATAGGGAGCTACTGGGTAGGGAGTGACATGGTCGGACTATTCAGAAACTCACTTTGGCCTCTTCGTGGAGAATAGAATTAAGACAAGAGAGACAAATTAGGAGGTTATTTATTACATTAATCTAAGAAAGAGGTAATGAGGGCCTGAACCAGGGCAGGGGCTATGCGAGTAGAGAGAAGTGGACAGATTTGAGAGATTCTATAGACTTAGAATGAATATGGCTTAAAAATGTATTGGTTGAAAAAGAATAAAGAGCTGAGAATGACACTAATGTTTTCAACCTGGGTGATAGGAAGTATGGTAGTGGACAGATATAGGGAAGTTCAGAAAACAGGTTTAAGGGGGAAGATAATGAGTTGTTTTGGACATGGAGTTTTGAGACACCTATAGGCCATCTGATTTTATTTTATTTATTTATTTATTTTTTGGAGGGGAACTGGGGTTGAGTGACTTGCCCAAAGTCACATGGCTAGTAAGTATGTCAAGTGTCTGAGGCCGCATTTGAACTCAGGTCCTCCTGACTCCAGGGCCGGTGCTCTATTTACTTCGCCACCTCGCTGCCCCAAAAGCGTAACTAAAACACGTTTCCACCTGGTTAGGACATCTGATTTTAAACAGCCAAAAGGCATTTCCTCTTGGAGACTGAACTCAGGAGAAAGACTAGGGTTGGATATATAGATCTGGGAATAATCTGCATAAAGCAACAAATGAAGCCACCAAATGAGAAAGTGTAGAGACAGAGTAGGCCCAGAACAAAGCCTTAGAATAGTGGTTCTCAACCTTCCTAATGCCACGCCCCTTTAATAGTTCCTCATGTTGTGGTGACCCCCAACCATAAAATTATTTTTGTTGCTACTTCATAACTGTAATTTTGCTACTGTTATGAATCGTAATGTAAATATCTGATATGCAGGATATATTTTCATTGTTACAAATTTAACATAACCCGCAGGTTGAGAACCGCTGCCTTAGAGTATACCCAGATTTAGGGAGTATAATCAATACGAGGGGATGGGGGATAGAGAGGGAAAAGGGGGAGATCACTCTTCTAGAAAAGACAGGAGGCGATAGGACCAATGATACGTGAAGAAGGGTGGGCCTTGGTGAGAAGAAAGGTTATTTCTTCATCAGTAAATAGTGTAAAGTAGGAAAGAATAGGGACTGATACCAATGGGTTCTGAGATGTAGAAAAATGGAGAAGAGAGAGCTCACCTTCTGATCTTTTACTATATATGTATCCCCCCCCCAAAGAGTTCACAGAATCAAAGAATTTTAAACTTAAAAGGGACCTCAGCAGCTATTTAGTTAAGCCTATACCTGAAAAAGAATCACCACTACAATATATCTGACAAGAAGGGTCAGCTTTTTCCTGAAGGCCTCCAATAAGTCAGAACAACTAATTCCTACTCCACTTTTGGACAGCTCTAATCATTTAGAAACTTTTCTTTTATTAAAGCCTAAACTGGCCCCTTGCAACTTCTACCTAAAGAAAGAGGCAATAGTTCCATCTGTATAAAAACAAATGCAGCAGCACTTTTTGTAGGAGAAAAAAAGCCAAAATAAACCAAGGGTACGGACACAAATTAGGTAGTAGCTGAACAAACTAAGGAGGTCTGTGAATATAATGAAATAATATCCTGCCAAACTTTTTTTTAAAAACACGGACTCCTATTAATATGAATCACAACAATGAACAGAAGGAATTCAGAGGAACATGGCAAGAATGTGGTACAGCAAAAAGACCGTTGGATTTGGAGTGTGAGGGCCTGATTTTGAGTCTTTGCTGTGTTACTTACTACTTGTTTAACTTTGGGCAAGTCATTTAACCTCTCTGGGACTCAGTTTATTCATCTGTAAGATGAGCAGGCTGGATCAGATGATTATCTAAGTCTCTTCTAGTTCTAAATCTATGGTCCTATATGTGGTATTTGTTTAAAATGGTACAGAGTGAAATAGGTACAGCCAAAACAAAAACACAAAAACAACACTAAGAAATGATGACTCAGATCAACTTCAGTGACCTATTTTGGTCTTGGAGAAAGATGATGAAGATTCAATAAAACTAATTATGCAACATATAATGACCCTCCAGGAATCACAATATCTGATTAACCAGAATTCTTCACATTCTCTGATCACGTAACAATGAGCAACAACTGATTACAGTTGGACATTGGTATAGAGATCTTCCATGGAGGGAAGTCTATCAATGCATACTGGCAATTTTTCTGCAACTTAGAATCTTAGCGGGTTGTGTGCAAGCACTGGGAAGTTAAGTAACTTTACCAGTCGGTGTGTCTCAAAAGTAAGACCTGAAAACAGGTCTTCCCGACTCCAGGGTCAGTTGTTTATCTACTACACCATGCTGAACTCTTTATAGTATTGAGGTATTAAACAGAAATGGAACCATATTAAAATAACAACAAAAATAACCAGTTTAAGAAACTTTAAAATTAAAATGGATACTTACTTTACAACTTTTCCATATTTGGAAAATATCTGCAATAAAGACCATAAAGGGAGACAATTCATTCTAACAACATACACATGAATGAATATGCCAGTCACCACAAATTATAAACTGATGAAATTCTTCTTTAGTGAAAGTCATAAAAAGTTCTATAACCCAGTTCTAAAATTTAGGTTTAAGACAAAGAAAGAAGGTAAGTGATTTTTTACTGCCTTTGGGTACAAGGCAGCTTTCCAGTTTTATTAGTTGGGTTACTGAAAGTTTCTAGTGAGTATGTGGTAACATACTGGTAATATATCACCAGGGGGAATATAATGCTACCTCCACAAAGGCAAAGACCCTAAACTCTTTTCTTTCACCACCCTGCAGCAGTGCTCTGTACCCATCAGGCACTAAAAAGTGTGATAACCAAAAAGTCATTGGTACTGATGTTAATGTAAAACAATTCTATCTCCATTTATTAATGGGATGAAAATACCAGTTTCAAAGCCTTGGGTGAAGTCACAAGTACGTGTGCAACGGTGTCAAATTCAAATAGAAACCCATCTCTGCATCCACATTTTGACTTATAAAGCCACAAATTAATCTTATCTACATTGTATTGCATTTTTACTTTATCAAGTGTTTCCTAATTACATTTTTATTTTAAAAATAAATTTATTTTACACGCACTTATAATTTGCTCCTCACACTGAACAAAAATTAAAAAAAATTCTTTTAAACACTCCTCATTAACCTGCAAAGAAATTTAACTAGTTCAGCAAAACAAGTTTCCATATCCTAATTACATTTTAATCTGGCTTGGTGACACGTCTGGTTCAGACAATGTTATGTTATTTTAGAAAAAAAAAACAAAAACCAAACAAACCCACTGTAGACTGGGCTCCTAAATTAGTAGAGGAGAGGGGAGAAAAATGCAGAAAATAGCAGAATACAAGGTACCCGCTTCTAGGTCATACAGCATAATTAATTAGTGGTATTTATAGGCATTGTATAACAGAAATAAAGTTGTCTGAGATATATCCTTGATGCCCTATCTTTGAAGAATGATTACTACTGAATATCTGCAGATTTTCTCATATATATAAACACACATATCATAGATTTGGTAAATCTGCATTTAAGTAATAAATAAGGAATTCTGCCAGGTTACACTTCGTTCATTTAGGACCCCAACATAGTTCATAAAGACTTCAGTAAAGGTATTTATTAATACAATTGCTTACCCTGTATAAATCATTGTTTGTCAGAGAAAAAGGCAAGTTGGATACATATACAGTACTTTTACTTGGTGCTAATCCACCACTCATTTCTGTATCAAGAAAGGGAAAAAAGATATAATCAGTTCAAATACAGGTAACTGTCTTTCTAAGAAAACACTATACACTGCACATTTAAGTTTGTAGATCTGATAGTTAAAAAAAAATCTGAAGCCTGGAATTTAGCATTAGGCTATTATTAGCTACTATAGACAGCTGCAAGTTACCGAGGTTAAGAAGCAAATATTTGCTACAGTTAGTGTATTACAATAAATCCAGTAGACTCCAAACTTTTTGGATCACCCCTTTCTATCAGTAAAAAATTTTAAATCATGTACCACCAATATGTTTATAAATTATAAAGATGTACAACTGTATAAATAATTAATTTTTTTACTACAAAACACAAAAAAGAAAATTAACAAGTATTTATACGAAGAAAATAATTTCTGATCCAAGAGTAAATAGTAACCACTAGAGTTTACTGAATAGGGGAATGATATGGTCAGATCCATCTTTAGGAAAACCACTTTGGCAGCTATATAGAGGATAAACTGGACTGGAGAGAGACTTGAAGCAGGAAAAGCAATTAGTAGTCTATTACAATGGTCCAAAAGGGAGAGATCATAAGGACCTGAACTAGGGTGGTAGCTATGCAAAAAAGAGGGAGAGATGTGGGAAAAACCGTAAAAGTAGAAATGACAATATTTGAAGGGAAAGAAGAGTGAAAAGTTCAGGATGACACCAAGGTTTCCCACCTAAGTGAATGGAAAATAGCATCCTTGATGAAAATAAGGAAGCAGGGAAAGATAATTTAATGAGATTTAATCTCAACCCATCCATACCAATGGATTTTCTGATGTCTAAAAATTTGAGTGTTGGCTGAATCCTCTTACACTCTCACCAAAATGTTTTTCTCCAGGATGGCCTTACTTAACGATTGTTCAGAGCTATTCTCTAAAGTCTTTGTCACACTAATTAATTACATTTTTAGAGTTTCTCTCTTATCAACTTAACATATCCCAAACCAAACTCATCTTTCCCCTCAAACCTATCCCTTTCCAAATTTCTCAATTACTGTCAAGGGCATCTTCCCAATCACCCAGGCTTGTAGCCTTGTTGTCATCTGCAACCCCTCACTCTTTCACCCTAAAAATCTAATCTGTTGCCAAGACCTGCAAATTTTACCTTTGTGACATCTTATATACAACCCCTTCTCTCCTTGACACTGCTACCACTTTGGTGCAGACCCTCATCACCTTATATACTGCAATAGACTACTAATAGGTTTCCCTGCTTCAATTCTCTCTCCATTCTCCTCAATCTCCACTCAGCTATCAAATTTATCTTCTTAAAGCACAGATTTAATCTTCCCTCCCTCACCTTGAGTAGTCCAGTGGCTCCATATCATCTCCAGAGTCAAATAAAAAAATCCTGTCATTCAAAGCCCTTTACAACCCCTCTCCCCCTGTCTTTCTAGTATTCTTACTCTTCCTACAGGCCCCTCTATGCTCTGCCCAAACTCTCATCCAGCAATATTAGCTTCCTTGCTGTTTCTCTCACATGATACTCCATTTCTAGACTCCTCATATTGATAATATTCTCCCTCTTCATCTCCACCTCTTAGCTTGGTTCAAGTCCCAGCTAAAATCCTATCTTCTACAAAAAGTGTTTCCTGATATCCCTCAATACCAGCGTCTTCCCAATATTATCTCTAATTTATCCTGTATATAGTTTGTTCGTACATAGTTGTTTACATTTTATCTTTCCTATTAGTCTATAAGCTCTCTGAGGACTAGAAACTCTAGCGAGAGATGGGAAAATGGAAATGGAATGGTAGGTAAAATGGTAGGGCAGATGGCAGATGCCTGAGTAGGCTTGGGTTTCCTGGTGGATACTAAATGGGATGTGAAGCATACTCTAGAGATAACTAGACATTATGGGTTAGTTAAATTTGTACTCACCTCCTCACTAATCTAGAGAGCAAAGCCTCAGAGCAGAATTCCCAAACTGGGTAGATCAACTCCCTCAGTGAACTGAGGCACAATCTCTTGAGATCCAACCTGGAGGGCACTATTCCAGGTAAAAAAAAGGAAGCAGATGGCAAGATACCCAGGTAGGACTGGATTTCCTGGTGCATTACTGGTTGGGATGTGGTTCATGGTCTGGGATCATCTTCAAATCCATAGAAGATTGAATGTTGGCTATATACTTTTCATCATTAGAATGAAGTAATTGGCAGTCCTGCTATGAGTTACTTCCCCTTCAGTCTGGGGCTCCAGGTATTTAAAAAGGGCCAAGTCTTTACAATTTAGGTGTGAGCTCCAATGGACTTAGTATGAAGAACAAATTACCATGTTCATATACGGGAAGATGTCTTGGGCGGGGGAGGGAGTGTTAGGATTTTTACTGAATACATGTGTCCACTTCAGATTGAGCTCCCAACAAGGACTGGAGAAAATAAAATTTTTGGAAGGTTCCAGTTATGTTTTATATTTTGAATACCTGAAGCCAAGTTCATTACAAAGTAGTTACAAAGTACTTGATAACTGTTTGGCAGCAAAAGAAAGAAAAAAAGTGGAAGATCAAGCAATAATAGCAATAGGTTTGAATACCAGATTTGTTGAAAATAAGGGAGCCTAATCTTGTTTTTATGAAGTTTCTTGTCCCGCTTTGACTCTTGAATAAAATGAATGAAAATAAAATCTCCCATAGTTCATTATATTGCCAGGTTACTTTTTTGGCATGATGTCAATGTTGTTGGATGACAGATGACTTGTGACTGAAAACTTTCCCTACATGCTACATTCACAGGATTTCTTTACAGTATGAATTATCTGATGTTGATTAAAGTACTTGTTTAGGTCAAAGGCTTTCCTACATTAAAGGCAAAAGATTTCTCTTTAATACGATTTTTCTGATGTTGAGTCAAATAAGGCTTTTAAACCATATTTATCACATTCATAGGGTCTTCATTTTGTGTGATTCACCTGACATCTCTCCAAAGGTTAATTAATGCTAAATCTTAAGGATTTTTCCACATTCATTAAATTTATTACATTTAGTCATGTTTGAGTGAAAACACAGACCAAAAAACAAAAACAAAACAAAACAAAAAACAACAACCCAAAAGGAACCTATGGGAAAAATGAAGAAAAAAGTAGTATGCTTCAATCGAGATTCAGACTCTCTCAATTCTTTCACTAAAGTCAACAGCATTTTTGATTGTCCTTCAGAATTGTTTTCGATCTTTGTATTGCTGAGAATAGTTCATCAACATATAATATTGTTGTTACTGTGCACAATGTTCTGGTTCTGTTCACTTCACTTTGCATCAGTTCAAGTAAGTCTTTCCAGATTTTTCTGAAAGCATCCTGCTTCTCACTTCTTATAGCATAATAGTATTTTATCATAATCATATACCACAACTTGTTCAACCATACCCTCAATTTCCAATTCTTTCACACCACAAAAAGAGCTGCTATAAATATTTTTGTACTTATAAGTCCTTTTCCATTAAAAAAAATCTCTTTGGTACACAGACGTAGTAGTGCTATTTCTGGGTCAAATGTACTTTTTTTTTTTTAAACTTTCTGTGATGCCATTCTTTTATTTAATTATTCATTTTTCTGTGTTCTGCAGTTTCATCTTCCCTTTCACTCCCAGACAGCCATCTCTTTTTTTAAAATTTATTTATGTTTATTTTTAGTTTACAAAATTCATTTCCACAAAATTTTAAGTTACAAATTTTCTCCTTGTCTTTCCCCTACCGCCACCCCAAAACAGCGATCCCACTGAATACGCCCCCCCCCCCCCAATCTGCTCTCTCCTATATCTTCCCCTATCCCCTTTTGACTTTCTGATAGGGCAAGATGGATCTCCTCACCCCAGTGCCAGTATATCTCATTTCCCAGTTGCATGTAAAAAAAAAATTTTTTTTAAACATTTGATTTTAACACTTTGAATTCCACATTCTTTCCCTCCTTCCCTCATCACCCACCATTACTGGAAAGATAAGCAATTCGTTATAGGTTGTACATGTGTAGTTATGCAAAACATTTCCATAGCAGATACATTGTGAAAGACTGACTATATTTCTCTCCATCCTATCCCGCCCACCACTTGTTTTATTTTCTACTTTCACCCTGTCCTTTTTCAAAAGTGTGTGCTTCTTGACCCAGCAATACCACTGTTGGGATTATATCCCAAAGAGATTACAGAAGTGGGAAAAGGTCCCATATGTGCAAAAATATTTATTGCAGCTCTCTTTGTGGTTGCAAAAAACTGGAAATATAGGGGATGCCCATCAATTGGGGAATGGCTGAATAAGCTGTGGTATATGAATGTAATGGAATACTATTGTGCTATAAG
>CM053581.1:416849486-416866608 GCA_028627135.1 Pseudochirops cupreus
GACTCTCTTTTCATGATTTTCCTGCAACGTTCTTATTTCTCTTCCCAATTTTTCTTCCACTTCCCTTATTTGGTTTTGAAAATCCTTCTTCAGCTCATCTCTAGCTTTAAGGCATTCTTCATGTTTATTGGAGGCCCCTGGTGGGGGCGCTCTGGCAGCGCTCTCCTCCTCCCTCTCTCTCCCATGATCTTTCTTTTCTCCAAAGAAGGAATCAAGGGTTTGGGAGCTGTTCTTACTTTGCTTCTTATGCTTATTCTTACTCATGGTTCTTCAGACCATGATTTTTTTTTTAAATCTCTGTGGGGCTCTGCTTCCAGAAGGGAAAGCTCTGTCCCAAATCGCTGGGGTCCTCCCGGCTGCCATAGCTCTCAGGAAGATGCTGGGACTCTTCCTAAATACTTCTGGCTGACTAGATAATGAAGACTCTAAGACGGAGGCCCAAGACGGCGGCCCAAGACAGCGATCCGGATCCAGGCCGCTCAACGCGAGAGCACTGTCCTGTGAACAATCGCTAATCGCCCTGCTGTCTGCAGGCCGCGGGCGGGAAGCTGCAACGCAGAGGCAGGTGCAAAACCTCTGCCCTTCGCTTTTCCGTTCTGGAGGCCTTTCACTGGACTGTTTATCTCCCCCTTTCACAATTCCCACTCGCAGGTGCTGCTAATCTACTCACCTGAGAGGCTCCTCTACTCCTCCCGTACAGCCGCCCCCGGGGCACAGCCGCGGCTTCAGGGCAGGCTGGTTTCGGTTAGCAGTGCTGATGTGGTTCCTCATAGCCGAGCTGACTTTAGTGGGAAGTATCTTTGTGTGCGTTTTGGAGTTCTAGGATTGGTTTAGAGTCCTGTTTTATGGGTATTTTGGGGTGTCTATGTGAGAGCTGCGATATGTTGCTGCTGCTACACCGCCATCTTGGCTCCATCCCTCCTTCCCCCCCCCCCCCCGAGAGAATGATCTTAATGATGATCCAGCAAAGGAGGCAGTGGAGTTCTCATATACATAAGAGGAGAACTAGGAGTGAGTGATGTCTTGAAACCTAGTATCAAGGAGGCGAGAGTGATGAACAGTGTTTAATGTCTGATACTACAGAGAAATTGAAGAGAATGAGGATTGAGGAAAGATCATTGGATTTGGCAACTAAGAGATCATTTCTAACTTTGGAGAAAACATTTTCATTGGAATGATGAGATTGGAAGCTGGCTTGTATGGATTTAAGAAGAGTGAGAGGAGAGGAAGTAGAAGCATCTACTGTAGATGGGTTTTTCAAGGAATTGGGGACAAAGGGCAGAAGTCTAGATAGAGGATGATAGTGGAGATGGAAGGGTCAAGTGAGAGTTTTTTGAGGGTGGAGGAACCAGGAAAATGTTTGTAGTCAGTAGAGAAGGAAATATTAGACAGAGATTGAAGTTAAGTTTTTAGAGATGGGATGACAGAGGGGCAGTATGGAGGAGATGGATTGGAATGAGATTGTCCAGGTGGAGGGGTGAGCCTTGCTAAGGAATAAATCCAACTTTATGTGAGAAAGGGGTAAAGGAGGAGGTATGGGCAGAAAGCATCCGAATGATATGAGATGAGAAAGAAAAGGGAGCTGGTGACAAATGGCTTTAATTTTTTCAGTAAACTATGAAGCAAGGTTCTCAGCTGATAGGATGTTGGTAGAGGGAACCATGGCAGGTTTGAGAAAGGATGAAAAGGTTTTGGAAAAACTGCCGTAGAAGGAGTAAGTTGATAAGAAAAAGTACGTTGATAAGAAAGGTTTAGAAATTTCTAGAGACTAGAGACAGACTGACATGGTTGGTTGCCTTAGGTCACATGACAGCTGCCCAAAATCCTTTGGCAGGCAGCATGTTGTGCAGGCCTGGTTTAGAAGAATTGCTTACTAGGAGTAATGTCCCAGTTGAAGTTGTTTAACATAACTGTGTAGTGGGCCTAGTCAGAATGGTTGTGTGACTTTTTCCACCTTCATTCATATATACCGTCTATATAGTATGTGATCCTGGACTGAGGCTTGTGGCAAAATTAGAGATAAGATAAAGGGGCTAAGGGATTTATAGAGTTGAACTGCTTCTCCTAGGAGTTAAGATAGGGAAAAGGGGAGAGAGTGGCTAAGATGGTCTAGAAGAGAAATGAAGGGTCGTGGGATTAGAGGTCACAGTGTGAACAAAGAATAGGTTTTGGTAAGGGAAGGAAGAAGGATAGGTGGAAAGCCAATAAATTAAGGTCAAATGAGATTTGGGAATTCTTAAATATGGAAGTGGTACATTTTTGGGGGATTAGAAGATTAAGTGTATGATCTTGTACATGGTAGAGGAGTAGGTCATGGGAAAGTAAGTTGAGGAACTGAGTGCATAGGATGTTTGAGGGAGATAATGATAAGACACCTCATTATACCACCTGAAACTACTCTCTCCAGAGTTACCAATGATCTCTCAGTTGCCAGATCTAATGACCTCTGCTGAATCCTCATTATTCTTTATTTTTCTGTGTCCTGACACAGAAGTACCAGATGATAACTTGTTCTTGCTCCCAGTTCTAGTTCAGGGGTCTCCTGGTTTCTTTTTCTGCATTTGGTGGGTTTGTGCCCCCACCCCCCACCCCGGTATGCTGTTTCAGTTCTTTGACTGAGAAGACCCTAATGGTGCGGTTTGTTGGGTTCAGAAAGAGTTGGACATGACTGAATGACTGAACAATGACAAAAATATGTGGGTTGGACTAGATAGCTACTTTCCCAACTCTTAAATTTTGAGCTTCCCTGATTTGTTGACGTGATTGTAGTCGTTATGTATATTCTGCATATATGTCTGCCTATTTCACTTTGTACAAGACTGTACAAATCTTTCCTGGATTCCTAATTTGTTATTTCTCAATGCATATTATAATATTGCATTTATATGCCATAGCGTTTTCAGCCATTTGCCTTTGATGTAAACTTTCCTTTAGAGTTTTTTTGCTACATCTACAAATTTTTTTGTTCAGTAATTCTTTTTTCTTTGACTTCCTTGAGATATTTGTCCAGTAATGTTATTGCTTTGTGAGATAGTATGGACAGTTCAGTCATTTTTCTGGAATAATTCCAAATTGAAACCCAGAATAGTTGGATCACTTCATAGCTTCAACATGATAAAATCAATATGCTTTCTCTTACCACAGTCCTTCCAACATTGATTTTATTTATTTTTCTTGTCCTTGCCATTTTGGTTGGTTGTAAAAACTTAAGAGTTGTTTTGATTCCCATTTCCAGATGACTTTGTTAGTCATCTGGAACATTTTTACGTGGCCATTTTTAGTTTGTAAAGCATCATTTGACTTCTCTGACTAACTTCTCTACCATATCCCTGCAGTGGGCACCTTTTCCATCCTTCCTCTTTCAATTTCTTTTTGTGTTTTTTCTCCCCCTGCCCTATTAGATCTTTAATTGCTTCAGGGCAAACTGTTTTTCAATGCTTACTGCAGTACCTTGGGCATAGTAGATGCTTAATAAATGTTTATTGAGGAAGAAATTTATAATGCTTTGTAGTCATGGAATGAAATAATTTGTCTGCTAAGGACAAGTCTTTATTTAAAATGTAGAGGTATAAAGGTGAGGGAGGGGGCGGCTAGGTGGTGCAGTGAATAGAGCACCAGCCCTGGAGTCGGGAGGAACTGAGTTCAAATCTGGCCTCAGACACTGAACACAGAAACTAACTCTGTGACCTTGGGCAAGTCACTTAACCCCAATTGCCCTCCAAAAAGCAAAAAAAAAAAAAAGGTGAGGGAGGTACAAAGTTAATTGGTTGATTTTGTAGTATTGCCATGGAATCATTTTTTGTCTTCAATGTGTTTAGTGATAGGAAATATTAGGCATGACTTCTTTGAAGGTAAATATATTAAGATGCCCGTTTACCTTTGATAAAAAGAATATTTAATATAGTTCAGATTTTTAAATATGTCCTTAAATTTTATAAGCTTTTATTCATTTCATTGATTTTATTTCTCATTCGTTTTGATTGCAAATAGCTTCCTAGGCTCAGAATCCTGCCTTATGTTTTTAATGCTGTGGAGTTTATGGCAGTGTGGATTATACGTATTTGTGGCTGTTATTTTATATTAACTGTTAAATCTTTGTATAGAAACAACTGTTTAAATCTGTCCTTTTTTTCTCCTCCATAGGCGTTTATTGATTCCTGAAAAGATACAAGTAAGTGCTCTTTTTTATTTGGGGGAAGGGATGACAGATTAGCCAGATTAATTTTAACATTAGTATTTTTAGTCATATCAAATTAATTATTATTTAATTGCAGGTTATAGAATTATTTTAATTTTTTTCTTTTTTTAAATTTTATTTGTTTACATGTTTTTAGTTTTCAACATTCACTTCCATGACATTTTGCGTTCTAAATTTTCTCCCCCTCCCCAAGATGGTGCGCAGTCTGAAATATAGGCTTCTCTTAAGTTTGATTGATGTTTGCTTTAAAACATTATAGCGTAAATGTTTTCATAACCTTCTCATTTTTGGAAAATAAACAAAACTATTTTTGAAAAGTTTAAATTTTCTCTAAATTTTTTGCATGGAGATGGGAAACTATTTGACTAATCTTCATTTTAGAGAAAATCTCTTTGCTGTTAGAGGCCCACTCTTTTTCCTTTGCATTTTCTGGAAGATAGCTTTAGTAGATCATTTATGTTCTTTGCCTGTTTTCTCACTCTTTCAATTCAGTTCAACAAATATTTACTATTTTAGGCTAAATAGATACTTCCTACCCAGTACTTAAAACAATATCTTTTGGAAAACAAAAATATGTGTATTTACATAGACATACATTAATAAATAGCACTGATTATAGACTTCACTTGAGTTTCTTTATTCAAAGCAAAAATTGTTTTTGATGGGGGTGGTGAAGCACAGCCTCTGTTCTACTAATAGAGTGTTACACCAAAAACCTTGTGTCAGACTCTCTGCTGACTGGGGGGTGGGGGAATAAGGAGGGGATAAATGAGTGACTAACAAATAACTTCTGTCCTAATGTTTACACTCTAGCAAGAGAAAGAAGGCAAACATACAGATAATTGTAATATAGAATAAAATGTGGTTATGCATTCGTTTGTGGGGGGCTAGTGAATTATGTCTGTTTGAGGGCATCGAGGAAAGTCTTATGGGAAGTAGTGACAGTATATCTTGAAAGATGGGGAGGTCTTAAGCAGTCAAATGGGTGAATGAGGCATATATCATGGGTAAGCACATTTACAAAGGTGGGATAGGGTTATACTGGAGTATGATTGAACAGTCCAATTTGACTGAGTCATCAGATGTTTAAAGGGGTTGTGGTATAAAAATTGCAAAGGTAGAAGATTTTGACTGCTAGGCTAGAGAGTTTATTAAGTAGTTTATCCTAATAAGTATATAAATTATGTTTCAGTGGTTCTTTTTTGTTTTTTATTCCTTAGTGGCATATAGAAGAGATGATATATGGTCTGAAGGACGCTATGAGTATGACAGGCTTCCAAGAGAACGCTTACCTCCTCGAAGTCATCCTGAGGTTAGTTGCTCTTATAAATAGAAAAACACAGAATAACTTCTGGAATTTTAATAGATTATCATTAAAATTATTACTTTACTTTCCAAAGGAAGCATATTAGTAAAATTCCATAGCATTAAAAAACTCTCTTAAAATACTAGTTGCATAATAGGTATTATTTGCTTACTTTTCCATTGGAAATAAGGTAATCAGACATGAAACACAGATGTCTTTCATGCAGTGTGTATGTGAGCACTAGTGATAGTATCAATGAATTATGTTTGTATAATCCTTCACAGTTTCCAAAGTGTTTTCATCATAGTTGTGCTGTGAGAAAGGTTGCATGAGTATTGCTATTTCCATTTTACAGAATAGAAAACTCAAATTTGGAGAGGTTGTGTCTCATGGAGTGTGACAAATGCAATTTTCCAAGACACAAGAGTTTCTGAGTAATTAATAATCAGTTTATTAATTATGGCTAGCAAATATTTAATAAAATGATGTCAGTAGTATTTTCAGGAATCAAAGATGAACTTTAGGGAATGTTGAATGCCTTTGGAAAAGGGGGTGTACCTGAGGGTGGAAATCAGCTCTGATTGGTTAACAACTAGTGAGGGGGTTGACAAGGACGTGGACTAAGGACCTTCAGCTCCTCCTGCTGAGGACTGAGGATGTAATGAGGCTCAGCTACATCCAGCTGTCTTGACAAAGGCATCCATATCTACCCAGTCAATGAACAATGAACAGTGTTGGAGTGAGAAGTCCACCTAGGTTCTCTTTGTAAGATCTTCTTGTTGGGGTCCCATCAAAGATCAAAAAGCATGTATCCTATGGATTTGGGTAATCTAATCCTTTACAATATCCTTCAGAGATTGACTGAATAACCTATAGGGGGCTGTTTCTGAATGAGGAAATAAGGAAAAACCTTAATCCTAATTTAATAATTGGTTATTGATATGAGAGAAATAATAATTTGTCTCATCCAAAGTGTTAAGCTAGTGACAAGGATATGAGTCTGGCATAGCAGTTGAACACTATGGTTATAGTTTACCTAGATTTTAACACAGTATTTTTCAAATGTGATTCACTTGGACAAAAATAGTTAGGTGATAGTGCCATTAGGCAAATTCTGAATTAGTTGAATGCCTGGACACAAAGGAGTAGTTGTTAATGGTTTTTTGTTTTTTTTTTTTTAATCTTAGAAAGAGGTTTCAAGTAGGATGCTCTGGGGCTATGTGATTGCCTTATATTGATTAACATTTTTATCACTGACATGGATAATGAAATAGGTGGCATGTTTATCAGATTTCCAGATATCACAGAACTGATGAGTAGCTAACATCTTTCAGGATTTTACTCAAGAAGTTAACATCTAGTCCTCAAAAATATCTTGATAATCTAGAATATTAGATGTAGGCTAGTAAGACATATTTTAATAGAGATAAATACTAAATCTTACGCTTGGGTGCCAGAACAACTTCACAAATATAAAATTGAGTAGGTATTGTTCCACAGCATTTTGCCTGAAAAAGATGTGAGGTTTTCAGTGTACTTAAGATTATTCTGAGAGTAGTGTGGCAGCCAAGAAAACAACTTCAGTCTCAGGCTAAATTGAAAGAGTAATGATATTCGGGGCTGGGGAGGTGATAGTCTCACTGTTCTCTATCTTGGTCAGACCACATCTGGAATATTGTAATAATTTCTAGACTCTGTTTTAGGAAGGCATTTATAAGCTGAAGATTGTACATTATAACTGTCTTCAAATAATGGAAGTTCTGGCTGTCATGTGAAACACTTGAAATTCCATTTTTTCTAATGATTTTTCCTTTGTAACTCATTTTTGCATTGTTTAATATATTTTTTTGAGATTAGGATATTTAAGTCCTCTTGTTAATTTGAGTATTTTTATTTTTATATAATATTCATGTATTTCATTTAGATTATAAGTTTTATTGATATATTAAAATAGTTTCTGATATAATAGTGAAATAATCTCTATTAATTTTTGTTATCACGATGATTGTGTATTCACTTTATAGTTAATTTGATTTTCTTCTTTTAAAAAATTCAAACCCTAGTGATTTTTGGACCTCCTTTTCCATATGGCCAATTCTGCTTCTTAAGGCATTCTTCTCCTCATTGGCTTTTTGAACCTCTTTTGCCATTTGGGTTAGTCTATATTTTAAGGTATTATTTTTTTCAGCATTTTTTGAGTCTCCTTTAGCAAGCTGTTGACTAATTTTTCATGATTTTCTTGCATCACTCTCATTTTTCTTCCCATTTTTTCCTCTTCTTACTTGATTTTCAAAATCTCTTTTGAGTTCATGCCCTTTGACCAATTCATAGTTTTCTTGGAGGCTTTGGATGTAGGAGCTTTGACTTTGTGGTCTTCTGATTGTGTGGTTTTATCTTTGTCACCGAAGTATGATTCTATAGTCTGAATTTTTTTACACTGTTCATTTTCCCAGTCAGTCACTTGACTTTTTAACTCTTTGTTAAGATAGGACTCTGCTTTCAGTGTGGAGAGCAAATTGTCCCAAGCTTCAGAAGTTTTGTGCTGCTGTTTTCGGAGCTAGTTCTAGGGACCTGTAAATTTTCAATTCTTCCAAGGTGGTATGATCTAAGGAGAGGTGGCCTATCATCTGGTCTGTGAGTGACCACAAGCACTCTTTTCTGCCTTGGAACTGTGAGGAGGATTCCCTCTCTACTGCTGCCCCATAAGCTCTGCCATGCCAGTGTTCCTCCTCACCCTAGGATTACCACCCAAGACTGAAACTCAGATCCAAGCATGAGCAAAGCAAGAGAATCCTCTCTCAACGCCTGCAAAGAGATCCCTGCAATCCCGCTCTGATCAGCCACTCGGTTTCCCCACCATCTGTTGGCCAAGGGCTCAGGGAGCAGCCACTGTTGCCATTTGCTGCCCCTGGGTTGGGGCAGGACCACTGTCGTCTCTCACCCTGGTCCAACAGACCTATTGACCTTCTAAGTTTTCTTTGGTGTTTGTGGCTTGAGCAGTCTGGAAAACCCCCACAGCTGCCAATGATTCAGTCCAGTGGGGCCTGCTCTAAGTTTGCCAGGGTCTATACTGGTGCGTTGCGCACTGGACTGCGCTTCCCTCTCAGCTTGGTACAACAGACCTTTCCTGTCAGTTTTCCAGGTTGTCTTGGGCTGGAAATTTGTTTCACCATCATTTTGTGAGTTCTGCTGTTCTAGAATTTGTTTAGTGATATTTTACAGGTATTTGAAGGGGTTTTGGGGGAGAGCTCAAACGAGTCCCTGCTTTTACTCTGCCATTTTGGGTCCCTTTCAGCAATTACAGTTTTAAAAGTATTCATAAGATTTTCACATATAAGAAGTAAATGGCTTGATCTTATTGAGTCCCTTGTTCTTTAATATTTACCTTTTGTTTCTCCTGAATCTTATATGCCCATTCAGTTTTGGTATTTTTGTTATAATACCTGAAAGTCTTTCAATTTGTTAAATGTCCCATTTTTTAAAAAAAGTTCAGGATTATACTCAGTTTTGCTTGGTAAATTATTTTTTGGTGGCAACATAGCTCTTTTGCTCTTTGAGATAGAATGTTGCAAAAAAAAAAAAGAAATATAATGTTGTAAAACCTATGGTCTTTTAATGTACATGATACTAGGTCTTGTGTGATGATCCTGATTGTAGCTTTGCAGTGCTTAAATTTTTTTCCCCTGTTCTTTGTAATATTTTCTTCATAACGTGGGAGGTTTTAAACTTGGCTAGGATATTCCTCCCGTAATCTCTTTCGGGTGGTGATTTGTGGATTTTTTTTCTATTTCTACTTTTTCTTGTTCTAAAACTTAAGGGCAATTTTTCTTAATTTCTTGTAATATTGTATCAAGGTTCTTTTTTTGATTGTAACTCCAAGTAGTCTAAGAGTTCTTATATTGTCTTTCCTTGATTTAGTTTCCAGATCATTTGTTTTTCTAGTGAGATGTTTTGCATTTTCTTCTCTTTTTTAATTTTTTCGATTTTATTTTATTATTTCTTGGTATCTTATAACAACTTATAACTGGGCTTTCCCTTGCCCAGTTCTGGTTTTCAGGGAGTTATTTTCTTTCTCAAGTTTTTAGATCTCTTTTTCATACCCTTATCTGCTGGTGCTCTGCCCAAGGAGAATGCAAATTTTAGTCTCTGAAACTTTTTAAAATTTGTTTTGTTTTCTCTCAAAGACCAACCTTAACTCTGGTCCCAGACCAAGCTCTACTTGGTCAAGATTTGTGCCCCGATTGGCTCAGAATGAATGTAAATAACAGTTGTTTCTGTTTTGGCCAGAAACCCTGAGGATCTTCCCTGCCCAGCTTTTATTTCTTTTTCAAGAGGCCATTCTTTGCCTTATTTTTTTAAACCTTAATCATTGAATGGTCTCTGCCTCAGTCAAACTGAAGCTTGTTAAAGACTTGAGCATGAAAGGGGAAAGAAACCCTGTTGTATCCTGGGACATTTCCAGTTGTCCTGATCCATATCTGGCCTCTGGACCCAGATGACTGAAGAGGAGAAAGTGTGGCTGGCGACTTTGCCCAGCCCTCCCTCACTTAAATCCAATTCATTTGAAATTTATGGCATCACCTTCCTGATAACCTGGTCCTTTTCAAGAGTTTAAGACAGACAACAATGTGTGAATAGTCCAAGCTGCCCCATTGGGGGCCCAACTGGCCAGTTCCATTTGGACAACACAACTTCTTCCTTATCTCTTTTCCTTCCTCCATCCCTTATTTCCCCTCCCCCCACCTCCCCTTACTGGATATATTTTTATCTTAAATTTTTTTGCCTTTTTTGGGGGGTGGGGTGAGGTGGGGCAATTGCGGTTAAGTGACTTACCCAGGGTCACAATGGCTATTAAGTGTTAAGTGTCTGACGCTGGCTAGTAAGTGCTAAGTGTCTGAGGCCAGATTTGAACTCAGGTCCTCCTGAGTCCAAGGCTGGTGCTCTATTCACTGGGCCACCTAGCCGCCCCTATTTTTCTTTCTTAAATGATCTTGTCTTAAAAGGGAGTTCACTCTGGTTTTCATTCTTGGCCAACCATAGGTCCCAGCTGAAGCCCCACTTAGTGATCATTCTTTGGACCCTAATTGTTAGGACCCTCTCACCTCGGGTTCCCTTCTGGACCACCTCCCTCACTTACCCTCCCCAGGGTCATCAGACGTCTCTGGATTGCTTCTTCTCGAACAGAGCTTCTGGCACACACAGATGGGTTTAGAAATGCAGCTTTATTGTTACATCTTCTCTTCCCTTCTCTCTCTCCTCTCTCACCTCTCTTCTCTCACCTCATACTTACCTCTATTCCTACCCCCTTCCTCCCCTCGCTCCCCTTTATCTCCCACCTGGGCAGACTAAGTCACGTGCCTCAGCAACAGGGGCAAGAAGAAAGGGTGGGCTATCCCATTGGATGATACATGCTCAATGCTGTTAATCCACATTCAGGTAAGGCAGACAGCCTTATCAGCGCTCTGGCTTCTAGGCCTTGGAATGCAACAGACCACCCAGAGGGCAGCAGGAAGGAGCAATGGGGGTTGGGGCCCAACACCTAATGGCACCAGTGTGAATGTAAGTAGTATTTGTTTCTGTTTTGACCAGACATCACAGGGATTTTCCTTTCCCAGATTGTTTTTTTTTTTGATTAGGTAAAATGGGCCATTCCTTGCTCATTTTTTACCTAGACTTAAGCACTGAATGGGTGGTGCCTCAGTGAAAGTGAGAACTCTGAAAGACTTCAGCTTAAAAAGACCAAGGTCTCCCACTGCTGCATTGTGGGTGGGCCATCTCCAGTCATTCTGGTCTGTATCTTGCCATTGGATCCAGATGGCTCAGGGAGAGAAAGTGATGCTGGTGACTTTGCAGAGCCCTCCCTCACTTAAATCCAGTTTACTTGCATGTCATGGCATCACCTCCCTGATGTCATGGTCTCCTTCAAGAATGAAGGACAAACGGATCTCTTTTTCTAATTTGTTTACTTTCTTTTCACAGTTTTCTTGATTTTCTTGGATTGTTCATATTTTTTTTCCTAATCTTTCCTCATTTTCTTTTATTTGATTTTTGAAGTCCTTTTTAAGTTCTACTGAGAACTCTTTTTGGGTGGGATGATTTGACATTTCTCTTTTGAAATAGGAGTGAGTACACGATTTAGATATAAAGGCTAATATTACAAACAAATTAAAGGAGCAAGGAAATAGTTTATCTGTCAAATTTATGGAGAATGGAGGAATTTATGACCAAACAAGAGAGAGAACATTATAAAATGCAAAATAGATAATTTTGATTACATTAAATTGAAAAGTTTTTGCACAAAGCCAATGTAACCAAGATTAGGAGGGAAGCAGACAACTGGGAAAGAATTTTTACAACTAGTGTTTCTGATGAAGGCCTAATTTTTAAAATATAATGTGAACTGAGTTAAATTTACAAGAATACAAGTCATTCCCTAGTTACTAAATGGTCAAAGGATATGAACAGGCAGTTTTCAGAGGAAGAAATTAAAGCTATCTATAGTCATATGAAAAAATCTAAATCACTATTAATTAGAGAGATGAAAATCGAAACAACTGTAAGGTACCACATGTAATGGCAAGCAAAGAAGTCCTTAATGCCTTGTTTCAGCTCTTTAATTATTTATCACCTGTTTCAGTTCAAATTTCTTTTAAGCCTTGCCCATGATTATATCAAGTCTTTGTTAAGAAACAGAACTTGTGAACCCCACAGCTTGTGAACTCCTTTTGGGAGGAGCTGATGGCCATATAAAGGAGAAGCCCAGGCTGGGAGAGAGCAGAACTGAGAAGAAGACTCTTGTGGTGGCAGAGTTGAGACGAAGAAAACTTGTGGTATCCTAGCATTCTTGTCTGTTCTGTCTGTGTTGATTTTTATTTGTAATATTTTGTACAGAAGCCCTAGGACCTTACTGAAAGCCCTGAAAGAGGATTTTCTGGTTGTTTATTTACAGAAGTCCTGGAGGAGGGTTTCAGAGGTCCTGGGACTTTACTGATGATTTGTGTTACCTCTTGGACCTTGTTTGTGGGTCTGTGTTGATTTTGTAGGCAGAGAGTGAATTGATGATGGTGCCAGAAATGTGTATGAATATTATTGTGGCTCTGTTGAGCTTTGTCTTCCCAGAAACAGGACCTGTGAAGGACTTGAGGTGTGCTGGATACTGTGAACTTCAGTATGGAATGGGAACTGGACGAGGAGCTGGACAAGGAACTGAGAGCTGCTTGCCTTTGAATCCAGGTGACAGTTGGATAGATTCAGGCTGGAGTTGGCTCCATGGAAGCTGAGAGCCAGCCTCCGGTCAAGATGAAAAGACCTCTACTTGGATACTTAATGCTCACTGAGAAGATCATGATTTACCATGACCTAGAGGTGGAGAACTTTGACCTTTGTAGTTTGTGTCCCTTAAGGAGGCTTGCTCTTTAAGGATGATTGAGTTAAGGACTTACTGAATGATATCTTTTGTTTAAAACAGTGGTTCTCAACCAGTGGGTTATGTTCAATTTGTAACAGTGAAAATACATCCTGCATATCAGATATTTATATTACGATTCATAACAGTAAGCAAAATTACAATTATGAAGTAGCAACAAAAATAATTTTATGGTTGGGCGTCACCACAACATGAGGAACTGTATTAAAGGGTCACGGCATTAGGAAGGTTGAGAACCACTGGTTTAAAACTGTGTAGCCACTTTGGTGAAAACTGTGGCCACTTTAGTGACAGGTCTTAACATTATGAATGTTAGGTCTTAACATTATGAATGCTGTACTTTGGTTTCTGTCAATGTTTTGCTTTAATTTACTGCTGAATAAATAGAGAGTTCACTATACTATGTAATCAGAACCTTAAAGCTGTTCACAGCAGCAGTCCTTTAGAAAGCTGCTCATGCTTGGCTTTATACCACATCACACCTATCAGATTGGCTGACATGACAAAATTGGAAAATGATAAATGCTGGAGATGTGGGAACATTGGAACACTAATGTATTGTTGTTGGAGTTGTGAGTTAATCCAACTGTTCAGAAGACCAATTTAGGACTATGCCCAAAGGGCTATAAAAATGTGCTTACCCTTTAACCTAGCAATACCACTTCTAGGACTGTGTCCCAACAAGATCATAAAAAGGGGAAAATAACTCACATGTACAAAAATATTTATAGCAATTCTTTTTGTGGTGACCAAGAACTGGAAATGGAGAGGATGCCCATCATTTGTAGAATGGCTGAACAAGTTGTGGTGTACGAATGTAATGGAATACTATTGTGCTATAAAACATGTTGAACAGGCACACTGCAGAAAAACCTGGAAAGACTTATATGAACTGATGCTGAGTGAAGTGAGCAGAACCAGGAGAACATTGTACACACTAAGAACCACAGTGTGCGATGACTGAGTTTGATAGACTTAGCCTTTCTCAACAATGCAAGGTCCTAAAACAATTCAAAAGGACTCATGATGGAAAATGCATGCATATCCAGAGAAAGAATTATGGAATCTGAATGCAAAGTGAGGCAGACTCTTTTTTTTTTTGCTTTCTCATGTTTTCTCTCCCTTTAATTCTAATCCTTCTATACAACATGACTAATGTGAAAATATGTTTACTAAGAATGTATATGTAGAGCCTGTATCTTTTTGCATTGGGGAGGGGAGAAGAGATGGAGGGGCAGAAAATTTAAAACTTATGGAAGTGAATATTGAAAACCAAAAATAAATAAATTTTTTTAAAAAGAGTGGCTTTTTAAACTTCACTAGTTTTTTCTGAGTCTGAACCCAGAGCTTCTCTATCCCCATAGCAGCTATCTACGAATGTCTTTTTCTTTTGCTTACTCATTTTTATTTTTATTTATATATATATATTTTTTAATCACCTTAGCATTTTAATCAGGTTGTAGTCCCAAGGTGTGGGGAATGGTGCCCCAGGCCTCAGGTCCTTCTTACTGTTATTTTCAGAGCTTTGTCTGGGCACTCCTCTCCACCCCTAAGCCATAACTAGGGCCCCCAGTCACACTGTTTCAGAAATGCTCTTGCTCCCCGCAGTCTCCTGGGTTGTAAACTTCAGCTCTCCACTCTGCCCAGGAAAGTAAACCAGTATTCTCTTGTAGGAGACCACAGCCAGCAGGGTCCTTGCTCCTATGCTACCATACTCACCAGCTATATGCTACCTCATTCTTTCTCATAGCTGCACCCTGGAACCATGTCTGGTTACTACAATTGGGCCTGGTCTCTTGTGACTGTGGAGGGTCTTTCAGCCTTCCCTTTCTCAACTGTTCTATGTGACAGTGTCCATAAGGTAAAACCCAAGGTTCCTTGCTGACCCACCTGCTTCTTTTTGTTGATTCAGTGGTTTTTGCCTAGAGGTGGTTACACTGCACACAAACCTCCTCTTTTGAAGAGTAGATCTTTCCTGATGTTATCTTAAATTCAGTATAGGTTATACATGCATGTAGTCATGCAAAACATGTTTAAAATAGGCATGCTGTGAAAGAAAGCAGATCAAAAAACTTTAAGAAAAATAAAGAAAGTTATAAAAATGTGTATGTTTCAATCTGTATTTCTTTTTCTGGGTGTGGATAGCATTTTTCATCTTAAGTCCAGAGTTGTCTTGGATCTTTGTATTGCTGAGACTTGGCTAAGTCATTCAGAGCTGATCATCTTATGACTTTGCTGTTATTTTGTACACAGTACATTTCATTTATATCAACATATGCAAGTCTTTCCAGGTTTTTCTGAGAGCATCCTGCTCATCATTTCTTACAGTACAGTAATATTTCATCATAATCACATACCACAACTTGTTCAGGCATTCCCCTATTGATGCACATCCCTTCAGTTTGTAATTCTTTGCCCCCCACAAAAGAGGTGCTGTCCTTTTCATTTTTGTTTATTATCTCTTTTGGAATACAGACTTAGTAGTGGTATTTCTAGGTCAAAGGATGCATGATTTTATAGCCATAGTTCCAGATTTGGGCATACTTCCTGGTTGCTCTGCAGGAAGGTTGAATCATATCATGATTCTACCAACAATGCATTATTGTCTCTTTTTCCCCCATATGCTTTCTAATATTTGTCATTTACTTTTGCTGCCCTATTGACCAATCTAATTGGTATTAGTACCTCAGAATTGTTTTAATTTGCATTTCTCCAATGAGTAGTGAGTTAACAGTATTTTTTCATACAGCTATAGATAGCTTTGATGAATTCCTCTGGAAACTGATAATTTCTTATGATTTTTTATCAATTGAGGTATGGCTCTTATTTTTATAAATTTGACTCAGTTCTCTATATATTTGATAAATGAGACTTTTATCAGAGAAACTTGCTTCAAAATTTTTTTCACAGTTACTCTTGTTAAATGTATTTCCCCCGCCACATCCCCTTTTATTCTATTTTCTCTCATCTTTTACCCTGTCATTCCTCAAAAGTGTTTTGCTTCTGACTACCCCCTCCCCTAATCCGCCCTGCCTTCTGTCACTCTCCCCTTCTCTTATCATCTTCCCTTCCTACTTTCCTGTATGGTAAGATAGATTTCTCTACCCAATTGAGTATGTGTTATTTCCTTTTTGAGCCAATTCTGATGAGAGTAAGGTTCACTCACTCAGTCACCTTCCCCCCTTTTACTGTCCATAGTAAAAGCTTTTTCTTGCCTCTTTTATGTGAGATAATTTATCTCATTGTACCTCTCCCTTTCTCCTTTTCCAAGGATCTTCCTCTCTCACTTCTTAATTTTGTTTTTTAGATATCATCTCTTCATATTCAACTCACACCTGTACCCTCTGTCTATGTATGTATGTATGTATGTATGTATGTATGTATGTATGTATACTCCAAACTACCCTAATAAATGGGCCAGTGGGACTCTGACCCTGATGGCTGAGTAAGCCCTCTCAGGTGAAGGGGCTTGCTTCCAGGCCTGGATCGGTTCCCCGTGCCCCAGGGAAGAGTTCTAGCATGCAGATGTGAGGATTAGATCCTCAAGATAAGCATAGTATTTTTGGCCCTGGGAACACTGTAGTGCGCATTGTCCACAGGGGAAAGCCATTATGAAGTGTCCTATAAAAGGCTTGCACTCAGGATAATAAAGAAGACTCTATTTTCCACCACTCTTTGAGTCCCTGTCTCTCTTTTAATTCACCCTCCCTCACAGCCTCTGGGTAGATAACTCTCTTGACCCTGCTGGGTGACAGCAGGGCTCCCACATTCTCTCAGCCCTGCTGTGGGATGGCAGGGCTCTCTGCCTTGGCCTACCACAAGGTCGAGGGCTGACACATCACAGTTGTGGACAGGGTTGACATCCAGCTTAAGCGATCAGGCATTTACAAGTGGAGGGTACTATGTCTGCAGGAAACAAAAAGAAACAAATACAGGGTTAGCTGTGCTTCTGGAGTCCATGAACTCACTATCATAGCCATGGTTCATAAAGATTTGTAGGGGCAATTCTTACTTTTCGATTCCATCTAACATCAAGCCCCTTTTCTTCTTTTACTTCCCTTATTTCTCTTCCCAATTTTTCTTCCACTTCCCTTATTTGGTTTTGAAAATCTTTCTTCAGCTCATCTCTAGCTTTAAGGCATTCTTCATGTTTAGTGGAGGCCTCTGGTGGGGGCGCTCTGGCTGCGCTCTC
>CM053581.1:416867108-416899665 GCA_028627135.1 Pseudochirops cupreus
GGTGGGGGTGCTCTGGCTGCACTCTCCTCCTCCCTCTCTTTGCCATGATCTTTCTTTTCCCCAAAGCGGGAATCTAGGGTTTGGTTGCTGTTCTTACCCTGCTTCTTATGCTTATTCTTACTCATGGTTCTTCAGACCATGATTTTTTTTTTAAATCTCTGTGGGGCTCTGCTTCCAGAAGGGAAAGCTCTGTCCCAAATCACTGGGGTCTTCCCAGCTGCCGTAGCTCTCAGGAAGATGCTGGGTCCCTTTCCTACTTACTTCCGGCTCACTGGATAATGAAGACTCCAGGACCGAGGCCCAAGACTGCGATCCGGATACAGGCCGCTCAACGCGAGAGCACTCGGCCTCTGAACAATCACTTAGTCCCCCTGCTGTCTGCAGGCCAGGAGTGTGGAAGCTGCAGTGCAGAGGCAGGTGCAGAACCTCTGCCTTTTGCTTTCCTGCCCTGGAGGCCTTTTTGGCCGGATCGCTTTTCTCCCCTGATTTCGCAATCTTGCACTGACCTAGTTCTGAACGCTTTCAGCTGCTGGTAATTCGCTCACCAGAGAGGCTCCTCGGCTCCTCACATCCAGGCGCCCCCGGGGCTCAGCCAGGGCTTCATGCCAGGCTGGTTTCGGTTCACAGTGGTGATAGGGTTCCTCGTAGCCGAGCTGACTTTAGTGGAAAGTATATTTGTGTGCGTTTTGGTGTTCTAGTATTAGTTTAGAGTCCTATTTTATGGGTATTTTGGGGTGGCTATGTGAGAGCTGCAATATGTTGCTGCTGCTACGCTTCATCTTGGCTCCGCCGAATGTGATATAATTTGTGCAGGAAATTAAAGGAACTTGTTACAATGTGATATTGCAGTTGTCAGTTTTAAAAAAGGTGACAGAAGAGTATATAAAAATATTCCTAGGATCAACATGAACTTAACTTAGCATGTCCTTCTAAAAGAAAGTAAGTATTCCTTAGAACTTAATTGAAGTTATTTTAGATACATGAAAAAAATGTTAATTCTTAGACAGAATTCTGGGAAGATGATGGAATAAACCCAAAAACTTTAAACTCTCCAAGTTTCTTCCACAAAAAAGACAGAATATTGCCTCAGAGCAGCAGAAATAAACATGGAGTAAAGCAGTTGTCCTCCTAAGACAATTTGAGAAGACCCCAGGAAAGACCCAACTTCTAGGGGCCTAAGTGAAAATGAAATACCTCCAGGCTAACTATGCAGAATCAACAAAAAACAAACTTTGGGGTCAGCTGTGTTGAGAGGTGGCCGCAGCTTGTGAGCATTATTTGGCAGCCACAGCCTTGGAAACTTCCAATTTGAAGACACTGTGTATGTGTGGAGGGGACCTTTCAGTGTATAAGCACAATTGTGCTGACCAGACCTATTCTAGGGTGGGCTGCTGCTGCAGGGGATAAGAAACTAGCATACACGTGGTGAATGCTATAGCAAAGAGTGGGGACCCTGTTGTAAGCTCAAGCATGAACAGCTCTCCAGAGGACTGCTGCTGTGAATAGCTTTAAGGTTCTAATCACATAATATAGTGATCTCTATTTCTTCAGCAGTAAACTAAAGCAAAACATTCACAGAAACCAAAAGTACAACATTTACAATGCTATAACATAACAACTTATCACTAAAGGGGCCACATAATTTTCACCAAAGTGGCCACATAGTTTTAAACAAAAGATATCATTCAGTAAATCCTTAATTATCCATAAGGAGCAAGCCTCCTTAAGGGACACAAAGTACAAAGATCAAAGTTTACCACCCCTAGGTCACATTGTCTTAACCTTAGTCAAAAAGTCTAATTTCTTCTTGATTGGAGATTAGTTTCCAATCATCCTTAATTCAGTCATCCTTAAGAGGTACAAGGTACAGAGTACAAAGTTCTCCCACCCCTAGGCCACAGTAAATCATGATCTTCTCAGTCAGCATGAAGTATCCAAGGACAGGTCTTTTCATCTTGACTTGAGGTTGGTTCCCAAATTCCATCGTTCCTCTTCCATGGGTCTAGCTCCTGCCTGAATCTACCCAACTGTCACCTGAATTCACAGGTAGGCAGCTCTCAGCTCCTCATCCAGCTCCTCATTCAGCTCCTTGTCCCGTTCCATATTGAAGCTCACAGTGTATCCAGTCCACCTCTAGTCCTTCACAGTTTCTGTTTCTGGGAATACAAAACTTAACAGAGCCAAACAACATTCATACACATTGCCAGCACCATCATCAGTTCACTTTCTGCTTGTGAAATAAACATAGACCCACCAACAAAGTCTGAGAACTCAGCACAAATTATTAATATAGTCCCAGGACTTCTGTAAATAGACAACAAGAAAATCCTCTTTCAGGGCTTCCAGTAATGTCCCAGAGCTTCTGTACAAAGTATTGCAAACACAAATCAACACAGACAGAACAGACAATCAGAGTGCCGGGATGCCACAAGTTTTTTCCTCCTCAGCTCTGCCACCACAAGTGTTCCCTTCTCAGTTCTGTTCTCTCCTGGCTTGTCCTCAGCTTTTTATGTGGTCATTAGCTCCTCCCTGTTCCACCCTTTCCTGTTGCATCAGTAAGTTCTTCCCACTGTGGGTTTAACAAGTTCTGTTTCTTAACAAAGACTTGACATAATCTTGGGTAGGGCTCAAAAGAAGAACTGAAACAAGGTGCTAAATAAATAGCTCAAACAAGGAGCTAAGTACTTCTTTGCATGCCATTATACCTATTGACTGTGGAACTTGTAGGAGAGCAGAGTCCCTGGTTTTAGTTGTAGGTCAGGGAAGTTAGCTGAAGTTTATAGCCATCAGAGGGACCTGGATCATTTGTGGGACAATGTGGCAGGGGTTCTAGCCTTGGCGTATGAGTAAAGAGGAGAGCCCAAAGTTGGGTCCTGAGATAGACCTCAGAAAATAACAGAAGGACTGAGACTTGGGGCATCATTGTCCATACATCATTGCTACAACTTTATTATGCTCATAGCTGCTAAAAAAAAAAAACAAACAAAAACTAAAAATGAGTAAGCAAAGAAGAAAGAACCCAACCAAAAATAGTTCCTGTTGGGACAGAGATCTGGGTTTATATTCAGAGGAAGATAATGGAGCTAAAAAAAGTCACTCATTTTTCATTGAGCAACATCAAATGATCTCAAGCATAAAAAGAGTTCTTGGAAGAACTTAAAAAGGACTTTAAAAATAACAAATCGTGGAAAAATTAGGGAAAAAAAGACCAATCCAAGAAAATTTAGAAAATTATGAAAGGAAAGTCATCCAATTTGAGATAGAGAATCAGAAACTTAAGGAAGAAAATAATTCCTTGACAATTAGAATTGGGCAAGGGGAAGCTATTATGAATGACATTCTAAGACACCAGGAAATCATAAAATCAACAGAATGGGAAAATAGAAGCAAAAGTGAAATATCTCATCAGAAAAACAACTGCTCAGGTGAACAGGCTGATGAGAAATAATGCAAAAATAGTTGAAGTACTAGAAATTTAGAATAAAAAAAGATGACCAGATTACAAGTAATTGTCAAGGAAGATTGCCCTGAAGTTCTTGTTGTTCTAGAGATAGAAGAAACCAACTGATCACCTCCTGAAAGAGATCCCAGGAGGAAAATTTACGGGATATCATAGCCAAGTTTCAAAGCTCTCAGGGTAGGGTGAAAATATTGGAAGCAACAAGAAAAAAAAGAATCCTTGGTTTAAATATCATGGAGCTGGCTCTAGGATTGCTCTAGATCTAGCAAATACTACATTGAAGGATGTAGGTCTTGGAATACTATATTCTGTAGAGCAAAAGAGCTGGGGCTATGACCAAGGGTAACTTACCCAGCAAAGTTAAGTATAATCCTCACTGGGGAAAAAAATAACATTTATTGAACTGAAAAACTTGTGAATATTTTTTATAAAAACAGTAGAATTTAAGGGAGAATTTGACATATAACATCCAGAGAAATATAAGGTAAACATTAAAGACCAAGTATAAGGGACTCAATATGATCAGATTGTTTACTTTCTATATGTGAATGTATTAGCAATATTCTTACTATTGTCATTATTTGGGTAATTTGAAAGAAAGGCTTGGGCCAAGATGCTTATGAAAGGATCATTCTAAAAAAATAAAATTGTAGGGAAAGATAAAAAGGTATAATTATCTCATAAGTGAGGCATAAAAATGAAAATTGGTACAGAAGAAGCTGGTAGGGGGGAGGGTGGATGACGCTGGAACCTTATTCTAATTGGAATGGGTTAAAAAGGGAACCACATATATATCTAGAAGGGTATAAAAATCTTCTAAATTCTGAAGAAATAAGAGGGCAAAAGGATAGGGTTGGGGAAGAGGATAAGGGAGGAACTTTTAGAGGTAGGTTAAGAAATAGGAGAGCAATGTAATGGGTAGAAGTAAAGCAGAGTAGTGAAGACAGCTGGGGTAAATAGGGTGAGAAAGTTCGGGGAAATAGGAAAGAAGAAAATACACAAGTTATTGTCACTTAGAATGTGAATGGGATAAATTTGCCCATAAAATGGAAGTGGATAGCAGATTAAAAATTTGAATTCAACAATATATTGCCTTTAGGAAGTATTAAAAACAAAAAACTATGCACAGAGATAAAATAAAAGACAGGAATAAACTTTTATTATGTAAAAAGAAAATCAGACATAGTAATTGTGATTTCAGACAAAGTTAAAGTTACAATAGATTTAACCAAAGGTGAAAAATAGAGAAACTACACTGTGTCAACAATATTCAGTATTGTTTTAGACCATTTAAAATACCTCGATAGTAGAAAATACATGAATGTATATCTGCCAAAACAGGCATAAAGACTATATGATCATAAACATAAAAATACTTTTTTATACAAATAAACTCAGATCTAAATAATTGGTATAATATTTGTTATTCATGGGTAGGTAAAGCTAGTATAATTTTTAAAATTACAATTTTACCTAACCTATTTATTCAGTGTCATCCAATTAAATTATTAAAAATTATCTTACTGACTTAGAAAATAAAATAAAGCTCATTTGGAAGAGCAAAAGTTCAGGACCTTCAAAGAAACGAGGGAAAAAATATGTCTGGGATAGGGAGATCCATCTTCCCTACCAAAAAGTCAGAAGGGTGATGGGGGAGGATATAGGAGAGAGCAGATTGGGGGAGGGGGTATACAGTGGGATTGCTGTTTTGGGGTGGTGGGTAGGGGAAAGACGGGGAAAAATTTGTAACTCAAAATCTTGTGGAAATCAATGATGTAAACTAAAAATAATAAACAAAAGCTAATTAAAAATATGTACAGGAAGAAGATTCAGAAGTTTCGGACTTTGTATTATAAGATGAGAACACTGTTGAAGTTTAAAAAGGATAATTTCAGTTTTTTTAAATTAAATGTTTCTTGTATAAATAAAACCTGTATAACCAAGAGCCAAAGGAATGCAGAAAATTGGGAAAAAACTTTCACAGTCTCTCAAATAGGATGTGATTGGATTGGAATACTGCTGTGGTATAGGGAGTGATAAGCTGGTTTATTTAGAAAAACATGGAAAGACTTGGAACTATGAAGGAATATGCTGTGTACCTTCCGAAAAACAGATGACAGGTAGAAATAATCATAGTATGATCATATGTGGATGAGTGTATTTCTGTATAAGTGTATGTTTATAGGGTGTGCGTGTGCGTGTGTGCGTGTGTGTGTGTGTGTGTGTGTGTGTGTAGCCATGCTTAATTTTAACTTTCTTTGGGGGGTGGACAGAAGTAAAAACTGCACAGCAGAGAACAAAAAGAAGCAACAAGGAAGCAAAGAAAAGTTGAGCACCTTTTAAAACAAGGTGTAGTATTACAGGTTTTTTTCTTTTACTCTGCCATTTTAGCTCCGCTTCCCAGAGGTTTTCTTGAAATAGAAACTTACTGTTTTATATAGAGAAAAAGAGAAGATTCTCTTATGCTCTTCTGTATCTATAGATGGCAGTGTGTTTCTTTTTTTCTTATTTTGTATTTAAGTTGAAAATAAAAACAAAAATTTGTAAGAAAAAACAAAAAAATCTTAGTTTTTGTTGTCCAAATAAATGCTATTGTGTGAACATTAAATTATTGATAAGTGTATAGAAAAATCAGAAATGTTAAGACCAAAATAAATGATTCAGGAAAATTTTTAATATTTGCCATGAAATAGATGTAAAAATAGCACAGCTTTGTCATTAAACAATCATGATTTTATTTATACCTCTGCCTTTAACTTTGTTTGACGTTAGGCATATTAATTCTCCAAGCTGGACCTCACCTTTGTCATCTTTAAAATCATAGTGTTAATACCACATGACCTCTGAGTTATGCAAAATACTTCCTTCTACTTCTTTGTTTATTGCTGTCATGCTAGCTTTTAAAGTGTTATTTTTTCCCTTACAAATGGAATATTAGACTGTATAGCTCCATGCCAGTATGTCAGATTATCATCAAATGTGATATATATTCATTGACATTCAGTTGATTCAATGAAAGTGTTACTTGGCATAGAAATATCTTAAAATACATGTGGCTATTCCAGCCAGGAAGATCCATCAGGAAGACTGAGAAGGAGCAATCAGACAGGTAGGAGAAGAGGAGGGGAGAGGTGGATTATGAAGACCTAGAGAGGAGAGAGTATTCAGGAGAAGAGTGTGTCAGAGACTGCACAGAGGTAATTTAGGATGAAAGGCTGAGAATATACTATTAAATTTGGCAATTAAAAGCTCTGTATCAGCTTTTGTGAACGTAGTTTCAGTGTAATGTTGAAGTTGGAAACCAGATTGGCAAATCAAATAGTGCACTCTCTGATATTGGAATGTTTCACGCACAAATAATGTTGAATCATTGTTTGGCAAATTAAACTATGTGACCTTTGAGATCTCTTCTATTTTTGTGTTTTTAAATCTTTAAATTACCGGGAACTTTATTTGGAAAGAGAAGATATTGATTGTTTTGAGTTGTTTCTAATTCCTGTTCAAATATGAGTGATATATACTGAAATCAGAAATTATTCTATATCCTGCTTAAGACTACTTAATATATACACAGCACGCACACACACACACACACACACACACACACACACACACACCCCATGCGTTGTTTTTTTAGGTTCCAACAACCCACAGATTGGTTTTTAGAGAAGAGGATAAGTGAAATTATGTTTGTATATTGCATGTTTTATGAATTCTTTTTTTACCCTGAAGTTAGGATACCAATTGAATTCTCAATAAATAGGTTCTTAAGACTTAAAGAAGTTCTGAAAACAGCTTCTTTGGAATTCAGTCAACTATAAACACCCGTAAGATCTTCCTTTTGTGAGCAAAATTAGTGATTTTATTGCTTTCAAAGTAGCATTGTCACTGCACCATGTATCTTTCTAATTTAGTAGCTGTTGGCTTTGCAGACTCTAAATTTCTAGTATACTAGAAATACTTTAAGATAATGACTACTAACTTTGGTCATTTGCTCTATTTTGCAGAAGCCCAGAGATACCCAGATTAATGTATAAACTATCAGTTTTTACTTAAGCCTTTCACCCATCTATACAAATGCATTTATTTAACTAAATTATGTCTTGTATTTGTGTAGAGATTTATAGTTTTTCTAAATACTTTCAAACTTTAGCTTATCTACATTAATGGAGAGATGAAATGGCATAGCTTTTATAATTAGTTTTCTTTCATTGAATAACTTACTTTAAATTTTCTAGTCTTTTAAAGGCTTTATAGTATTAGGTTTAATAAGAATTTTTTTTTCAAGTTTACCCAGTTTATTTAAAGGAAAGGACTCCTGTGCTTTAAAAAAAAAAGCCCCTCTAGTAGTGAAATTAGTGATTTTATATATTTCTTTTTGTCTGTTTTAGGATGACTACCATAGAGTAGTTAATACTGTACCCAAGAAACCACCACTCCTAGACAGACCTGGTGAAGGAGGCTACAATAGATATGATTATGGTCATGTTGATTACCGAGAATATGACGAGGGCCGCAGTTTTTCTCATGATCGAAGAAGTGGTCTACCCAAAAGAGGCGTATGTAAATTTTCCCCCTGTCACTTTTTTGTTCCTGTACTTATAAAAAGTTGATTGGATGCAGTTTTTGACTACTCTGTGATCATATAGACTGTTGAATAAATCTTTCTGGCTTGATGTTCTTTTAAAATGCCTGTTGTATAGAAGTAGTAGGTAAGACATATATAGGCATCTTATCTTCCTCCCTTTTTTTTACTAGGAGGACAAATGATTGGGTCATCTATTGCCATGGCACTCTAGGGATGAGTAGATAGTCCCTGTATATGTGACTGTTCTTAACATTAGATATCTATGTATAATTGTTTTGATCATTTAAGATAAAAGAAGATGGTAGAATTTGCTTGGGTTAGAGTTGCCAAGAGTGTGTGTGTGTGTGTGTGTGTGTGTGTGTGTGTGTGTGTGTGTGTGTTCATTTTAAGTTACTTGCTAACTTAGAGAACAAAAACTATTATTTCTTTTATTCTTTTTTTCTCATCTAATGCTTCATTGGTAGCTGGCAGTCTTCTGGTGTGATTCTTTTCTTCTCCCCTGCCTTCACATTTGCCATTCCCCTGCTACTCCTTTTCTTCAGTATCTTGAATTAATAGATAATGAAACATATGTCAATATCATATAAGATTACTTGGTAGACATAGCAATTCTCACTTGATCAAAGAGTAAGTGTTGGGAGTGTAAAGTGTAGGATGACTGAAAAGGAAAGTAGATGGGCTAGGTTATAAAGGACTTTGAGTGCCAAACAGAAGCTTTTGTATTTGATCCTGGAGGTGAATAGGGAGCTGGAGTTTATTGAGTAGGGAGTGACAAATTCAGACCTACTTTAAGAATATCACTTTGCTGACTAAATATAGGATAAACTGGAATAGGGAAGGCCCTGTAGCAGACAGTGCAACCAGCTAGGTATTGGCAATAAAGTGTGAGGTGATAAGGACCTGTACCAGCATGGTGGCAGTGTAATTAGAGATGTCACAGAGGTGAAAACAGTAGACCTTGGCAATAGATTAGATATTGGGGGTTGGTGAGACTTAGTGAAGAGTTGAGAATGTTACCTAGGTTTTGACCCTGCCTAACTGGGAGGATGGTGATGTAATAATTGACAATAATAGGTATCCTGGGCTCCTTGCTGTTTCATGAATAAGATACTCCATCTCTCTTATCTTGGCATTTTCCCTGGGTGTCCCCCTTGCTTAGAATGCTTTCATTCCTCATCTCTGCCTCTTGGATTCCCTGGCTTCCATTCCCAACTAAAATCCTGTTTTCAACAAGAATCTTTTCCCAGTTCCTCCTAATTCTTGTGTCTTCTCTCTATTATTTCCTGCATGTTGCTTGTTTGTATATATTTGTTTGCTTGCATCTCCCACTTTAGGTGAACTCCTTGAAGTCAGGGACTATCTTCTTATACACAGTGCTTAGCATAGTGCCTGGCAAATAGTAGGCACTTAATAAATGTTTACTTAACTGACTTATAAGACATATTGAGAAATTTTGAGGTAATTCACAAAAAGTTAGTTTAGATTCACTTTTAAGAATCCATTCCATAATATGCTTTTAGAAGGAAGGATGAAATAGCATAAAGGCAGACAGTTGAGCAGATAAAGGCTGAGAATTAGTGAATTGTAGCTTTAGGAAAACCAAGTGGTAGGAAATCTGATTCCGTTAGTGTTTGTCTAGATCTATAAGCTCTCTGGTTAAAAATAGTGTAACTATTCAGTTAGGGTCAGATTTTGAATTCCAAATTGAGTTCCAACTTTTCTCTCTCACACCCCTCTCTTACCCTCTACCCCCTTGTCCCCATATGGCAAACAATTTGATATAGGGTTATACATGTTCAGTCATACAAAACATACTTTTTTGTGTGTGAGGCAGTTGGGGTTAAGTGCCTTGCCCAGGGTCACACAGCTAGTAAGTGTCAAGTGTCTGGTCAGAAGTCAGATTTTAACTCAGGTCCTCCTGACTCTTCCCACTGCACCACCTAGCTGCCCCTAATACAAAACACATTAACGTATTAGTCATGTCGTGAAAGAAAGCCTAAAAGGGGGGAAAAAAACCCATGAAAAAATACAGAAAGTGAAAAATCTATACTTTGATCTGCATTCAGATTCCTATCAGTTTTTCCTCTGGAGGTAATTAGCATTTTTCATCATGGGTCCTTTGGAATTGTCCTAGATTATTGTATTGCTGAGCGTAAATAAGTCATTCATAGTTAATCATCATATAGTATTGTATAATATTTTCCTGGTTCTGCTCATTTGAGTTTGCATCAGTTCATATAAGTCTTTCCAGGTTTTTCTGAAATCAGCTTACTTATCATTTCATATAACACAGTAATATTCCATTACAATTATATGTCACAACTTGTTCAACCGTTCCCCAATTGATGGGCATCCTATCAATTTCTAATTTTTTGCTACTATAAAAAGAGCTGCTATAAATATTTTTGTACAGATAGGTCCTTTCCCCTTCTTTCTGATCTCTTTGTAGTGGTATTCCTGGATCAAATTGCTCTCTGGATTGGTAGGATCAGTTCATAACTCCACCAACAGTGCCTTAGTGTCCCAGTTTTCCCATATTTCTCCAACATTTATTGTTTTCTTTTTATGTCATATTAGCCAAACTGATAGGTGTGTGGTGGTAGCTCAGAGTTTTAATTTACATTTCTTTAATCAGTAATGATGTAGAGCATTTTTTATATGATTATAGATGGCTTTGATTATTTTGTCAGAAAACTGCTTGTTCATATCTTTTGACTATTTTATCAATTGGGGAATATGTTGTATCTTTATAAATTTGATACAGCTTTCTGTATACTTGAGAAATGAGGTCTTTATTAGAAAATATTGCTGTAAAAATTGTTTCCTAGCTTTCTGCTTTCTTTCTAATCTTGACTTCATTGGTTTTGTTTGTGCAAAAACTCTTAAATTTAATGTAATCAGAATTTTCCATTTTACAACTTTACATTTTACATCCATTTCACATGTAACTCATTTAACTTCTCCTTCAGAAATTTGGATGCTATACCATTTAATATTACTTCATTATCTATGGTACCCTTTAACAAGGTGTAATTTCCTTCCTTGTCTCTTTACGTCTATTTTACAGTACATTTCACATCCATTTTCTATTTTTGATTTTCCATTTTGTAATTATTTATATCCAGTTTACATTTAGTAATGCTCTCTTTCTTGTTTGGTATTAAATTCTTCCGTTCTACATAGATCTAACAGGTAAAAACTATTCCACACTCCACTAATTTGTTTATGGTTTCAACTTTTATGTCTAAAGCAAATCCTTTCCATCTTATCTTGGTATAGAGTATAAGATGTTGATCTATACCTAGTTTTTTCCCTACTGTTTGCCAGTATTCCCAGAAGTTTTTGTTGAATAGTGAGTTCTTGTCTCAAAAGCTAGGTGCTTTGGGTTTACCAAACAGTAGATAACTATGGTTATTTACTACCGAATCTTGTTTACCTAATCTGTTCCACTGCTCCACCATTCTGTTTCTTAGCCAGTACAAGAATGCTTTGATGGTTACTGCTTTATCATAGTTTGAAAGCTGGTATGACTAGGTCACATTCCTACACATTTTTTCAATAATTCCCTTGATAGTCTTGACCTTTTGTTCTTCCATATGAATTTTGTTGTTGGTTTTTTTCCACACTCATATATATTTCTATACGCATACATCCTCCTATAAATACATACATACATACATGTATGTGTATATATACATATATAGTATATATGTGTGTGTATACACACACACACACACACACACACACACACATATATTCCCTTCAGCTATCCTCATACTGAGAAAAGTCTTATGAGTTACAGTTATAGTTTTTCCATGTAGGAAAGTAAATATTTCAACTTTAATAAGTTCCTTATGATATTTTTTTCCTGTTTACTGTCTCATGCTTCTTTTGCTTCTTGTATTTGAAAGTCAGATTTTCTGTTCAGTTCTGGTTTTTTCCTCAAGAATGCTTGAAAGTCCTCTATTTCGTTGAATGACCATATTTTTCCCTGTAGCATTATACTCAAGTTTTGCTGGGTAGGTGATTGTTGGTTTAATCCTAGGTCCTTTGACCTCTGGAATATCATATTCCAAACCCTTCGATCCCTTAATGTAGAAGCTGCTAGGTCTTGTGTTATCCTGATTGTGTTTCCACAATACTCCAGTTGTTTTTTCTTGCCTGCTTGCAGTATTTTCTCCTTGATCTAAGGGACTCTGGAATTTGGCTATAATATTCCTAGGAGTTTTCTTTTTGGGATCTTTTTCAAGAGATGATTGGTGAATTCTTTCAATTTCTATTTTGCCCTCTGGTTCTAGAATATCAGGGCAATTTTACTTGATAATTTCTTGAAGGATGGTATCTAGACTCTTTTTTTGATCATGGCTTTCAAGTAGACTAGTAATTTTAAAATTATCTCTCCTGGATCTATTTTCCACGTCAGTGGTTTTTCCAATGAGATATTTCACATTGCCTTCTATTTTTCATTTGTTTGGATCTGTTTAATAGTACCTTGATTTCTCATAAAGTCATTTGCTTCCATTTGCTCCAGTCTAATTTTGAAGGAGTTATTCTCTTCAGTGAGTTTTTGAAATTCCTTTTCTACCTGGCAAATTCGACTTTTTAAATCATTCTTCTCCTCATTGGCTTTTTGGGCCTCTTTTGCCATTTGAGTTAGTCTATTTTTTAAGGTGTTATTTTCTTAAGTGTATTTTTGGGTCTCCTTTAGCAGGCTTTTGACTTGCTTTTCATGATTTTCTTGCATCATTCTCATTTCTTTTCCCAGTTTTTCTTCCACTTCTCTTACTTGATTTTCAAAATCTTTCTTGAGTTCCTTCATGGCCTGTAATAAGTTCATATTTTTCTTGGAAGCTTTTGATGCGAGAGTTCTGACTTCAGTGTCTTCCTCCTGCTCCATGCTTTGATCCTTTTTGTCCCCCAAAAAAAGGATTCTATCATCTGTTTCTGCTTCCTGTGCTTGCTCATGTTGGCAGCCAATTACTTGACTTTTGAGCTCTTTGCCATGGTAGAACTCTGCTTCCAAAATGAAGAGAACTATGTCCCAAATTGCTGGGGTTTTTGCAGCTGTGGAGCTATTAGATGGGCACCCTCTATACAGCCCCCACACACTCTGGCGCACTGGTCACACATCCCAGGACCATCACCCAAGGCTGTGATCCAGATCCAAGCAGGTCAAAGGAAGAGCAATTACCCTTTGAATGGTCAGTTGGTTCCCCTACAGTCTGCAGGCCAGGAGTTCCAGAAGCAGCCACCTCCTCTGCTTCTCGCCCATAGGGTAGCAGCTGCACCATACTACCCCTGTTCCAACAGTTTCACACTCATCTTTTACTTTGTCTTTGGCATTTGTGTATTGAGAAATCTGGAAACTGCTACAGCTGCTGGTGATTTACTCTTGTGAAATCAGCTCCAGCTACTGCTGGTCAGGGTGGGGCTACCCTGGGGCTAAAACCCTGGGCTCAGTAGGGACTGAGCTCGGCTTCCAGCACACTGCAATGGACCCTTCCTGCCAGCCTGCTGGGCTGTCTTCAGCGGGAGATTTGTTTCTCTCTCTCACTTTGTGAATTCTGTAGCTCTAGAGTTTGTTTAGAGTCATTTTTTACTTGTAATGGAGGAGGTAGAAGCTGGAACCGAGCTGAAGTCCTGTTTCTACACTGCCATCTTGGTTCTGCCCCCATTGTTAGTTTTTCTAGCTCTATAAAATAAATTTTTGGTGGGGTGATTGTTGTGGCACTTGAAGAAGTAAGTTAATTTAGGTTGAATTGTCATCTTTCTTATATTGACTTTGTCTGTGAGTGGTTAATATTTTTTTCCAGTTGTTTAGATTTGAATTTATTTGTGTGAAAAGTGCTTTGTAATTACGTATCAAGAATTCCTGGATTTGTCTTGTGAGGTAGACTCCCTAGTATTTTATATTGTCTGCAGTTATTATAAATGGAATTTTTCTTTCTGCCTCTTGCTGCTAGACTTTTTTTGGATAACATATGGACATGCTGATGATTTCTGTGGGTTCATTTTATATCCTGCAACTTTACTGAAGTTGTTAATTATTTCAGCTAGTTTTTTAATCAATTCTTTAGGGTTCTCTAAGTATAGCGTCATATCATCTGCAAAGAGTGAAAGTTTGTTTTTTCTCATTGCATATTATAATTCCTTTGATTTCTTTTTCTTCTCTTACTGCTATAGCCAGCATTTCTAGTACAATATTGAATAATTGTGGTGTTAATGGACATCCTTGTTTCACCCCTAATCTTAGTAGGAAGGCTTCAAGGTTATTCCCATTACAGATAATGATTACTGATGGTTTTAGGTAGTTAATACTTATCATATAAGGAAAACTTCATTTATTTTTTTGTTCTCTAATGTTTTTAATAGGAAAGGGTATTGTACTTTGTCAAAATTCTTTTTGGCATCTGTTGAGATAACCATGATTTCTGTTAGTTTTGATACTGATATGGTCAGGTATGTGGGTAGTTTTCCTAATATTGAACCAACCCTACATTCCTTGTATAAAGCTGACCTGGTCATAAGTGTGTGATCCTTGTGATATATTGTAGCAATCTCATTGCTAGTATTTTATTTAAAAATTTTTTCAGCAGTATTCATTAGGGAAATGAGTGTAATTTTCTTACTCTTTTTTTTCCTGCTCTTCCTGGTATAACTTAGCACCATATTTTTGTTGTAAAGGGAATTTGGTTAAGATTCCTTCTTTGCCTGTTTTTCCAAACAGTTTATAGTGTATTGAAATTAATTGATCTTTAAATGTTTGATGGAATTCACTTGTGAATTCTAGCCCTGGAGATTTTTTTTTTCTGTTCATTGATGGCTTGTTCAGTTTCTTTTTCTAAAATGAGGTTACTTAAAGTATTCTATTTTCTCTTCCGTTAATCTTCATTTTGTATTTTTCTAAATATTTATCCATTTCACTTAGGTTGTCAAATTTATTAGCATACAGTTGGCTAAAATAACTCCTAATTATTGCTTTAATTTCCTCTTCATTTTTGGTGAATTCATCCTTTTCATTTTAGATGCTGGTAATTTGGCTTTCTTCTTTTATTCAGTCAAATTAGCCACTGGCTTATGTGTTTAATAGTTATTTTCAATTTTATTAGTCTCATATCCTGAAAAATTCGGTGTTTAACTGGGGATTTTTAATCTGTTCTTTTTTGAATTTTTTTTAGTTACTTGCCCCATATTTCGATCTGTTCTTTTCTATTTTATTGATGGAAGTGTTTAGAGATATGCATATTCCTTTGCCTTCATGCCATAAATTTCCATCTGTCTCATTGTTATCATTCTCTTGAGTGAAATTACTGATTGTTTCTATGATTTGTTCTTTGACCCATTCATTCTTTAGGATTAAATTATTAAGTTTCCAATTAATTTTTACTCTCTTTCTATGGCCCTTTATTAAATGTAATTTTTATTGCATCATGATCTGAAAAGATGTATTTAATAGTTCTGCCTTTCTGCATTTGATTGTGAGACTTTTTGCCCTTTATGTGGTTAGTTCTTGTATAGGTTCCATGTATTGCTGAGATAAAGGTATATTCCTTTCTATCCCCATTGACTTTCCTCCAGAAGTCTGTCATATCTAACTTCCTAAAAAAAATTTTCAGCTCCTTAAGTTCTCTCTTGTTTATTTTTTGGTTAGATTTATCTAGTTATGAGAGCAGAAAGTTGAAGTTCCCCATTAGTATAGTTTTACTGTCTGTTTGCTCCTGTAACTCATTTAACTTCTTTAGAAATTCGGATGCCATACCATTTGATATTACTTCATTATCTATGGTACTTTTAAAAAAGATGTAATTTCTTCCTTCTCTCTTTAATTAGATCTGATTTTGCTTTTGCTTTGTCTGAGATCATGATTGCTACCTCTGCTTTATAATATATTCTGCTCTAGCCTTTTACCTTTGCTATGTCTGAGGCCAGATTTGAACTCAGGTCCTCCTGATTTCAGGGCCAGTGCTCTGTTCACTGTGCCACCTAGCTGCTCCTTCAAATGTGTTTATTACAAAACACAGGATTCTGATTTTCAATCCACTCAGCTATATGTCTCTATTTTATGGTTGAGTTCATACCATTCTCTTCAGAATTATTATTACTAACTGGATATTTCCCTTTATTCTCTTTTTCTCATGTTTATACTTCTCTTTCTCTGTGTCCCTCTATGTCTCTTCCCCTGCCCCCATCCCTCCTCACCAGTTTTTTCCTTCCTACAACTGTTTTCCTCATTCTGCCTTCCCTTCTGTTATTAATCTGACCCCCCTGCTTTCTACTTATCCCCTGTCTACTTCCGTATGAAGTAAGATCAGTTTCTGTACCCTACTAAATCTATATTATTCCCTCATAGAGCCCAATCTGTTGAGAATAAGGTTCAAGCAATGTTCATCATCTCTTCTTTTTCTTCATTGTACTAGGTCTTTTAACCATGCTCTCCATGTGTGATAATTTACCCCATTCTTTCTCTTCCCTCTTCCCTCAGTGCACTCCTTTCTCATCCCTTAATTTTTTTTAATATCATCCCGTCAAAGTCAGCATATACCTGCCTCTTCTGTCTATGAGTAGTTCTTCTCACTGCCCTAATAGCGGTAGTTATTAAGAGTGACAGTTCTGATTTTCCCACGTAAAGATGTAGATTAATCTTATTGAATAATTTCTTTTCCCTTTCTTTTTTAATATTTTATGCTTCTCTTGTGTCTTGTGTTTGAAAATCTTATTTTTATTCAGCTCCAGTCTTTCATCAGCAATGTTTGAAAGTTCTTGATTCCATTGAATGTCCATTTTTCCCCCTGAAGGATTATGCTATGTTTTGCTAGATAGTTGATTTTTGGTTGTAATCTAAATTCCTTTGCCTTCCAGAATCTCATATTCCGAGTCCTCTTATCCTACAATGTACAAGTTGCTAAATCCTTTGTGTCTCTATAATATTTGAACAGTTTCTTCCTGGATGCTTGTAGTATTTTCTTCTTGACCTGAGAGTTCTGGAATTTGTCTGTAATATTCCTGTGAGTTTTCATTTTGGGGTCTCTTTAAGTAGGTCATTGGTAGATTCTTACAGTTACCATTTTGCCCTCTGGTTCTAGGATAGCAGGGCAGTTTTCCTTGATAATTTTTTGAAAGATGCTGACCCCACTCTTTTTTGATCATGTTTTTCATGTAGTCCAATCATTCTTAAATTATCTCTGACTGATCTGTTTTCCAGGTCAGTTTATTCTATGAGATAGTTCACATTTTCTTCTATTTTTTTTCATTCTTTTCATTTTGTTGATTGATTCTTGATGTATCATAGAGCAATTACCTTCTACTTGCTCAATTCTACTTTTTAAGGAATTAATTTTTTTAGTGAGCTTTTGTACCTCCTTTTCCATTTGTCCCATTCTACTTTTTAAGGAGTTGTTTTCTTCAGTGAATTTTTGTACATCTTTTTCCATCTTTTCTACTTCCTTTACCAAGCTGTTGACTTTTTTTTGATTCTCTTGCATAACTCATTTCATTTCTCAGTTTTTTTTCTATCTCCCTCATTTGATTAAAAAAAATTTTTTTTTAAAGCTCTTACAAATGTTCTTCTTGGGCCTGTGACCAGTTCATATTTCTCTTTGCATCTTCAAATTTTTACATTGTTGTCATCTTCTGAGTTTATATTTTTATCTTCTCTGTTTCCACAGTAGCTTTCTATGGTTAAGGTGGTTTTTCTCCCCTTTTCATCTCCAACCCTTTTTTCTGGCCTATTTTGTAGCTTTTAAATTTGAGCTCTGTTCCTGCTGTAAAACTGCCCCTGTTATAAGCTTCTTATACTGATTGCCCAGGTGGGTACCTGCTCTACCAGGGTCTCAGGGCCTACTCACTTGCTTGTTTCCCTTGGGCTTCTGGGACTGGTGCTTTCCTGCCTACCACCTATTATGCGGGTCAGTCTGTGATTGGTTGCTCCTGCTGTGCTGGAGACTCCAAGCCTGGCCACTCACCTGATGCACCAGGGCTGGAGGCCTCCCAGCTGGCTTGCTGTTCTGCTACCCTGCCTTGTCAGGGCCACAGTGAGCCTCAGTGACTGACCTGTGCTGGGGTAGGGATGTGTTGCTGGCTTGCCAGGACACTTCCTCTGCTGGGCTGTAGTTCCCCTTCATCAGAGACATACCTTTCCTTCACTCCTAAATTGTCCTGGACTAGAAAATTCTTTCACTTTGTCTTTTTGTGAAATTTCTTTTGAGGTGTTATGTAAAATTTTTTGGAGGAGGATTTGGGAGAGCTTAGGCGAGGTCTTGCCTTTCCTCTGCCTCTTCCTCCTCCTTATTTTTAAATCACAACAGCATTGCATCACACGTTTATATTGGAACTTGTTCCACTCCTTTGTTCCAGTCCTCTGCCCCCGTGAAGAACATTTTGTATGTGGGGGCTCTTTTCCTCCTTCCTTGCGCTCTTTGAAACTGAGGCCTCGTAGTTCACAGCGTTACTGGGTGGAAGTGGGCGTAGTTCACCAGCTTGGGGGCTGAACTCCAGAATCACGTGTCTTTTTTCCATGGCTTCTCCAGCATTTGTCGTTTCCCTTCCTGTCTGTTTCCCTTGTTTTACTTTGTGCTTCTCTTATTGTTGGGGATTTACAGCAGCTTTTTCTTTCAGATTTCTTCTGAAAACTGCCTATTCATATTTTATGACCGTTTATGGAACGGATACTCTCAGATTTTAGGTATTTTTGTTTTTACTGTTTTGAGGTTAGAAGGTCAATTTCCTTTTGAAGGACAAAGAATGAGGACTAGACCAACGTATGATTTTAGTGACACGGTGAACTCCTGGTCAAGAAATCGAGTGAACTACTCAGAACGTTGCCTTGGCCACAGTGAGGTGAAATGGCTCAGCAAGGGTCGTACAGCCGTTATGTCTCAGAAGTAGGGCTTGAACCTAGAAACACTCTGTCTAGGATGCTGTGCTGATCAAGGAATAAATCAGCAGAGAGTCGTCCTTCAGGGGAATTGGAAAGTGAGAAAGGACACTGTACTTCCCTTTAATTCATCGTGCCTTTGCATTAAATGCAGGAAATCCAAAGATTTTGTTTTCCTGTTGGTTTATTGGATGTAAGATTAACAGATTCTTTTTCTCAACAGTAATAATACGGTTGTCATAATCTTTTTTTTTCTTCAACTCTTAGGCAATTTAAATCATGGTAAGTGTTTAGGATTTAGAGTTCATTTGTTCTTTCATTGACTTTTTTAAAAAAATATTTATTGCTGTCAAAGACTTGCACTTTCTAGATTTGTTTCCTGATATTTTGAAATGCTAAACTCCTTGAAGAGTTTAGAAAATTACAGTTGCAAAACTGCTGATAATGCAACCATATTAAGCTTAGCTATTCTTTTTTGGAGAGGTGGGAGAAATCCATTGCGGTTAAGTGACTTGCCCAGGGTTACACAGCTAGTAAATGTCAAGTGTGTGAGACTGGATTTGAACTCAGAACCTTTGTCTGTAGGGCTGGTTCTCTATTCACTATGCCACCTACCTGTCTCTAGACCAGCTGTTCTTACACTGGAGTTTATAGACTCCCAAAAATCTGTGGATAGATTTTAGGGGAGTCTTACATTTTTTTTCAATATAATTTATTTCCTTTGTAATATTATGCATTTTATTTTGTATTTAAGAACATTATTCTGAAAGGATATATGGATATATCAGCAATGCAGTATTCACAATGCCTACGGTAACTATATGTATGCTGATATGGTTATTAATCAGAAAATATAACAGGCTCTCTACACGGGGGACAAAGCTAGAGCATTTATTCAAATGCCAGTAAACTGAGTCCTCAAACCAGAAAGTCAAAGCCATCATAATAGCTATAGAGTTGGCACACGTAGTTAATGCAGTAAACACCCACATTCTCAAGCCTTCTAAATAGAACAGGCTACCTCAGGCAAAGGTCTTCCTCTTCTCACTCATGGCAGCTGCTCAGCATCCATGCAGCTCGCTCCTAGCTGCTCCAGCCCCCCCCCCAGCTGCTCCAGCCCCCCACAGTTCATGTCCCTGGCAGTCCTGCGTAGGAGTCCTTAGTAGAAATTGTGGCTGGCTCAAAAAAAGGAGTTTGTGCCTCCACCGCCAGTGCTGCCGCCAGTGCTGCCACCACTGCTTCCAGTCTCTGTGCTGGCTGCAGCTCAGCTCCAGCTTCCTTCTGCCCCACCCCTTCCTGCTACGTCAGCAAGTTCAAGGGTCATGGAAGATCTTCAAATCCCATAACCATTATAGTGGGTTCCAGCAGACTGCCAAAGGAGTCTTTGACATAAAAAAAAAGAAAAATAGAAAAAAATTTTGAACAGTTTAGATCTTTTTAAAAGCCATTGGATGAATTGCAGTTATGTTGCTTAAGAAATATATTGGGATTGGTTGAGGAAACATGGTTACATCCTGTAGTTTATTAATTTCAGGTCAGTTCAGGACCAAGGGAGTCGAGGTAAGGATCAAGCCAGGAGAAACTATTCCAACCAAATTCTTGAGAAAGAATTTCTTTAGGAGTGACAAGAATGTCTTGGATTCAATACCTTTCCTATCTGATCGCTTGACCAGAGGAAGACCTTGTATGTTTTGAGGGTTTTTTAGAGGATTTTGTATTAAGGGTGTGTTCACCAGCATTGCCCCAGTTAGTTAGCAACAATAGTATCTTCAAGACACAGGAGCTCAGCAAAAAAAAACAACAACAGAAAAATTGCATCATGTCTAAGGGGAACTTACTGAGTTCTAGACAAAATGAAGAAAGAAATTCTTGGCAACTAGGAGCCACCCTTTTGGTGCATATGTTGTCTAAGTTTGAGTTCACTTTCCCTAGTGCTCCATTCTAGTAGGAAAGTATATCACCACATTTTGAGGGGAGAAGTCTGGTTTAGTATTAGTACTTCTTACTATGCCAGTTTAGTAGATATTCCTTTCTAAAAGCTAATTGTTTGCCTGATTGATGTTAACTGATAATCATGTGGAAAGGGCTGGTGAATTATATATATATAACCTTAGAAGCACATCTCTCAGCCCTTTGGTGGCACCCCTAAAAAGCATTTTGCAAGTGTATCTCTGTTTTAGGGAATAAGATCCTTAGTGTTTCATTAAACATGATTGGTAAATGTGGGGTTCTGACATTAACAAAAAGAAACTCCTCACAAACCCTCTCAAAAAACCTACCAGTCTATTAAGAGATAATTAAACATGTAAACATAAGTATGATAGGAGATATAGTGCTAAGCACAAACTACTGTGAGAGGAGGGGAAGGAACAAAGATCGCTTTTCTTTCAGGGCATTATTATTATAGAAGACTTCCTGTAGGAGATAACACCCATAGGAGATCTTTTAGGATGAGAAGAATTTTTACCTTTTTATAAATTGCTCAAAATGTAACTAATGTCATTTCAATGTAACCAAGTTAGTTTTATTGTAATCCTTATTTTATTTAAATTTTTTTTTTGCTTTTTGCAGGGGGTACACAGGACAATTGGGGTTAAATGACTTGCCTAAGGTCACACAGCTAGTAAGTGTTAAGTGTCTGAGGCCGGATTTGAACTCCGATCCTCCTGATTCCAGGGCTGGTGCTCTATTCACTGCGCTACCTAGCCATCCCTGTAATTTTTATTTTAAGCAGGAACACTTCTTCCCAGACTGCTTTCAGGAGAATGTAAAAAGCCATTTCGTCCTATTGGATATCTGTTTTTTAGAATTATAGATCTAGAATCTGGGGTGTAGGGTGAATATTTTCTTTAGTGCTGTTACTTCAATTATGGCAAATTGGAATTTGTAAAGGCTTCAAACAAGATTGAGTTTGATGTCAGTGTACTTGCTTAAGGGAGAAATAATACTTGAGAAAATATACTTAGGCATCGACCTGTAACAAATTAATATTTTTTTGTGCTAACAGTTTGTCTTAGGCACAGAATAATTGTAATGGTGATGATGATAACTGACATCTGTTACAGTACATCCTATGTGCCAGACACTGCTAAATTATTTATAAATACTATCTTATTTGATCCTTACCAACAACTCTGGAAGGTAGGTGCTATTATTATTCTATGAATAATTGAATATGAATAATATGAATATTTGAAGGAAACTGAGTCAAACAGAGATTAAAAAGAATAAGTTAACTTGGATTCTTAAATTTGTTGGGTAGGTCATAATCTTCTCTTTTCATCCAGGCTTCTCATTTAGTTGTTAAAATGTTTTACCTATAAATCTAAGACAAATAAATATTCAAAAAGTGGATTTTTGTTTTCTTCTCAAGATAATTTTGGTTTTAGCCACTGAGATTCAGAGATTTATAACTATAATGGACCCTTAGAGATTCCCCCGGCCTCCCCATCAAGTCTAGCCATCAGGGCCTTTGACTCCAAATCTGACACAGATTTTCAAATATGTTTGGTTTATCTAAAATATTTTCATTAATAGTTTTATTTTCATAGTCATATTCTGCCAATGCTTAATCAGAATAATTTACATATAATATATTTAAGTATCCAAATGTGTAATAAGTATCTTTTCATGTTCCAGGATGAGCCCAGCTATCGATGGACGAGGGATGATCATCCCATAAGTAGACAACCTGACTATAGGTAAAAATAAAATAAGTATAACTTAGGTTACTGTAACTTCTTCCTCACTTGTTAGGTGTTTTATCAGGTTTTATTTTTGTTGATTAGCATTTGAATATCAGTTTCAGATAGATATCTAAAATGTCTTGTATTGGGGTGGTGGGTTTTTTCTGTCATTCAACAAGGATTTATTATATTCCTTTTACAGCCATATTTTTATACTAGTGACAGTAGCACTGTGCAGTACATTTGTGAACGTTTTCCATCTCATAAGGTATTTAAATAACTCCATCTGCATTTTTTGTATAATCTCTGTAATAAACTTCAAAGAAGTAATTGGTGGTCTTTTCTCTAATTGTTAATGAACAGGAACTTCTCATCATCCTCTCCTCATTTATGGTATTAGAGAAAAAAAATCCAAAGAATTGTTTAGGCCTAGTCAAAGTTTTTCATATTTTTAATGTTCTGATATATATGTGACCTTGGAGCAAGTAATGATACATACCTCAGTAGACCTCAGTGTTGCCAGTGTGCTAAGGCTAAGGGTTTAAACTCTTAGTTCTCTAGAAAATACGCTTATTTCGAGTGAATTGTTCTCTGCCAGTCAGATCACTGGATAGAGAGAGAGAGAGTTGTGTTTATGATAGACATAGTTATAGTATTTGAACTTCATTGATGGATCATTGAGCGATCATTTGTTAATTGATCATTTCATATGGGAGGGGTAGTGAATAAAGTTCTCTAGCTTCTGTAGCCAGAAAGACCAGGACTCAGGTCCTGCCTCTTACATGTCTAAGGCCCATAAAAATTCAGATAGTGGATTTTTGTTTTCCTCTGCAGATAATTTTAGTTTTAGTAGATTTAGAGCTAAAAGTGACATTGGATGTCATCTGATCCATTGTCCAGGCCCTTTGACTCCAAATCTAGTACAGGTTTTCAGATATGCTTGGGTTTTCTAAAATAGTTCCAGTCAGTCTTAATTTACTCATAACCATATTTTGCCTTTGTTTAATCAAAATCTTTTAAATACATACCAACTGCGTGACTCTGGACACGTCACTTTAATTGATGTTCTAGGTAACACTCTAAGACTATAAGTTGCAAAAGAGATGTTGAACTACATTGTCATAGGGAGTTTACTGAGGAGTTCCTACACCAATGAAACCACAGGTCTAGTCTCTATTCGTATTGTGTTTTCTCTGTGTATATGTATAAATGTATGGAAATATGTAGATATATATGTATTACACATGTATCTGTCTATGTACTTAATGCAATCTATGAAGATGTATAATAGTTTCATTTTATAATGGGAAAGGAACATTTTTCTTTCCAAGTATAATAAACATTGTAATGTTTCCTCAATTTGTAATAACATTCATTCCTTTAGAATGCCTCTTGGATTATTGAGACTATCTACTATCCCATGTTCTACAAAGGAGTAAAGTGAAGCATTAAGATTTTAAGTAACTTGCTTAAGGTCATAGAGTTAGTAAATATCCATGGGGAAAAAAATCACCCCAGACGACCAAGGGAACCTGAGGCAGAGCTATGGGCCAAAACACTTTATTAAAGGGACCTGGCCCCCTTCAATGAAGGGGCCCCCAGACCTTATTTCTATCTAAGGTACCTACTCTTTCTAGGTCCCTTATTTTTATAAGGTTAGATGTCTAGACATTCAAAAGTGGCTTCATTAGGTATCGATTAAGTTTTTTGGTTGCATCTAATGTATAGGCTAAAATAAACAAAATAGTATGTCAGCAAGGTCATGGGTTGTGCAAGGCAGAAAGTATTTCTGCTGACTAGGTGATCACAAGATGAATGGGCTGCTGGTTGGGAAAGAGGAGATGGTTCAGACTCTACATACGTCCTAGGGACATTTTGTGGGGAACTAAGGGACTTTCCGTGCCGTTCCAAAATTCATCCTAGGTGGAGTCATGGAATTTGAGCAAAACAGGATGAAGATGTCCATGTCTGTGTTTCTTCAGTCTTATGGTTGTACAAGTAAACTCTATAGCTGGTAAGCAAATATTAACCATTGTATTAAAAGCTGGCAGCCTATTATAGGGCTTTCCTATTACAATCTATATTCTTATGCAACTTATATAAAATATGGATTAAGAATAATTAGATGACTGACTAAATATGTATTACTATATGAATACAGTAAAATAACTTCTAACAATTGATTACCCCATATAAGATCATAATGAACACACTAATACTGATTAGGGTTTGAGTAGGGGTCCTCAAGGAATCAGCTTTCATATATCAAAAGAAGGATTTAAACCTAGGTCATTTAACTCCAAAATCAGTATTTTCTGCCTCTGTAGCTAGTATGAAATCTTTACCTCCAGACAGTATCAATAAATATTTATTAAGCATCTACTGGAGGCAACTAGGCCTGGAGTCAGGAAGACTCATCTTCTTGAATTCAAATGTGACCTCAGACACTTACTAGGTATATGACCCTGGACAAGTCACTTAACCCTATTTGCCTCTGTTTTCTCATTTGTAAAATGAGCTGGAGAAGGAAATGGCAAATGCCTCCAGTATCTTTACCCAGAAAACCTCAGATTGTCTAGCATGACTGAAAAGTGACCGAAAGTGCCTGTTTAGTGCCAGGCACTGTGCTAAATGCTGGTGATAGAAAAAAGAGGCAAAAGACAATCTTTGGCCTCAGGTAGCTTAAAGTCTGATGGGAGAAATGTCATTTAAACAAATTTATTCAAAACAAATTTATATAGGATAAATACAGCATACTGTGAATAGGTGGGGTACAAGACACAAAAAGAATTATCTGTCTATCTACATGTATATATTTGTATATATACAAACCAATGTACTAGCAAAAAAATCTTTATGAGATTTGAAGGCAATAGGCTTTACAGAAGAAGTAACATTGAATTTGGTCTTTAGATGGTTAGGAATTTAGCCAGTAAAGGAAAGAAAATTATATTTAAGGCATAGGAAAAAGTGTGAACAAAAGAACAGACCAGAAAAGGCTGAAATTACTGGAGATGGGGAGAGTGAAAGAAAGATCAGTTTATTTCAAGTGTAAAGTGCTGTGTCACTAATGATACTTGCAGCTGCTGTGAAGGTGCCAGACCAGTAACACCAGCACACAGAAGGGCTGCTACCACAAGTTGTTTGATCTGCTTTTCTAAAGGAAAGACAGCTTCAAAGGGGTCAACAATCTTACTTTAATTAAACAGTGCAGACAGATAAGTAGAAAGCAGTGAGTATTCAAGAAAGAATCCAATAAACAGGGCTCCAGCTGTCTAAACAGGGTAAGAGATATCTAATCACCAGAGCAGGGCGCACCAGCATCTGGGTTCACAAAGCCTGCCAACTCCTTAACAATATAAATGTAAGTCTCCCTGAATTTACACACACACACTCACTCACACACACACGCACACGCACACGCACACACACACACACTCTCTCTCTCTCTCTCTCTCTCTCTGTCTCTATGTGACTCATTATGTGTCACAGCTGTGAACTGGACTGGAGCTCAAAGCAGTAAGACATCCATGATTGAAATACCTGTGTACGTTTAGACCTGGCAACATGGCCTCTATTCCAAGGAAAAAGAGGAACACATGTAGTCACATTGACCTGTTAATGGACAGGGAAGATCTTATATTCCATTAACCCTACAAGTACATGGAAAGGATTAATATGAAATATAACTGCAGGGTAGGTTAATAGAGGGCCTTGAATGCCAGACAAAGGAGTTTAAATTTTACTTGGCAGGTAGTGGAGAGTACAAACTATGTATTGGAATCTCTTCTTATTTGGCATGAGAGTGATAAATAGGCAGAATAAAGATGAATTAAACATAAAAGCTTTCTCATTTTTCTTGAAATTCTGAATGGTCATATGTACTTACGAAGAATTTAACCATTAAACCTGACCTTTACAATAGTATTCTTGTTTAAAATTTGTTACCAAGTGGTCAGATAAATTTCAGAAGCTAACTTCTTTGTTTTTCAATGTTATTCATTTTTATACTTTCAGATTTTGGGTAGGTTTTTAAAAGTTAACATTTCACTATTAGTTTTAGATTTAGAAAAAATTCCTGTTTTTTTTCCTTAATGGTTCCATATTTCAATATAAGAGAATTAATTTAAGAAAATGATTGCAGTATAACTAAGTGTATATTGCATGAATCATTCAGTCTTTCCTCGTGGCAGACTCTTAGTGTTCTAATACATTTTATAGATTATATTGTACCTGTTCTGGGAACCTCATTATTTTATAGCTCATGCCCATTCATTCCTTTTTAGCTCTCAAGGAAAGATGGCAGTTTTTGTAAATTATATCTAATTTTCTATCTGTATGATACAGACATATTTTGCTAAAACAACATCTTCAGTTGATTACTAAATAGACTGGCAAATGTTCTTTGGAAACCCTTTTAAGATAGTTGTAGTGTGGGATGTTGGCTTATGTGTAAATAATTTCATAAAAAAGAATTTATAACATTCATAATAACAGAAAAATAGCAAATACTGTAAATTATTAAGTAAATAATGATTACATTAGTTTTATTTAAGTACAATTCTATTTATATCAAAAAATATTTTTGTAGCTGTTCTGAATTGGGTCTAAAATACAACCACCATTTATAAAACTCTTCCTTTTTAGGTTTTATTAATATATTTTTAATACTTCCATTTTATCTTCCACAATCATTTCCATCTCTTACCTGGTCAGTAACTCTTCAACACTCTTGAATTATGAAAAATATTTTATTCCTTGATCTTCTAACTTGTTCATGATGATGTGAAAATTTATATTTAAATCAAATATACATTTAGAGCTTGTTAATAGTGTATGTACATGCGCACTCATACAGTACTCTACAACATATATTACATATGTTGTGGGAGTCTATGTAAACCTAATTGGAACCAGACTTCTTTCCAGTTTGTTTAACAGTTCTTGTTGAATTATTGGTCCTTATTCCACTAGTTTGGTCTTTGGATTTGTTGAATACTTATATCTTCAAAAATTTAAAGTAATTTTTTTGGTTTCATTTTAAAGTTCCAAACTATCTCTCTCCCCACATTCGACACCATACTAGGTATACTTCCATTTATCAGTTCTTTCTCTGGAAATTAATAGCATCTTCATAGGTTTTTTATAGTTGATTTGACTATTTATAGTACTTTGAATAACTTCTTTTTTCACAATTATTCTTCGAACAATATTGTTACTGTCTACAATATTCTCTTAGTCCTTTTTATTTCACTTTTCATTATTTCATGTAAGTCTTTCCATGGTTTTCTAAAATCAGCCTGTTCATCATTCTTTCATTTATCTATTCATCTTCTATTAGTGGTATTTTATTTTTTTCCATATTACATGTAAAGATAGTAACATTCATTTTATTTTTGGTAAGATTTTGAGTTCCAAATTTTTCTCTCTCCCACCTTCTCCCTCTGCAAGATGACAAGCAGTCTACTATAGGTTTTCATCCTGAGTTCATTGCAATTGTCTCAGATGATTATATTGATATGTTTAGCTTGAATTTTTCACAGTTGATAGTTTTTACAGTATTGCGGTTTCATTTTTGACCTCGGTAATTTATTTTGCAAGTCTTTTTAATTCAGATTAATCAGTGTTTCATTTCATTTATTTAAAAAGTATAGCTTTGGTTATTAAAATTTTTTTTGGCTTTCATTTTTCATAACACTATGGAAATAGTTTTAAGGAACCATATAATATGAGTCATTGTTCCAAGCTCCCTTATTGAAACTGAGGGGCAGAGGTTAATTTTTTCTTTAATTTTTCAGGTAGCTAGGCATTACTGTGGATCATAGCTGTACCTGAAATCAGGAAGACCTGAGTTTAAATCAGCCTCAGATACTTAACTTTGTGACCCTGTGCAAATTACTTAATTTTTCTCTGCTTCAGTTTTCTCATTTGTAAAATGGGATAATAGCACTTGTCTTCCAGGGTGGTTGTGAGAATAAAATGAGATAATATTTTTAAACAATTTTTCAAACTTAAAGTGCTGTATCTGCACATACCCACACACACACGCACGCATGCTCTCTCTCTCTCTCTCGCTCTCCCTCTCTCTCTCTCACTTTCTTCCCCAAAACAGTACAATAGCTTCAGCATAACAGCGCTTAAGCCTGATAGCCAGTTATCTCAGGCACAGGGCAGAAGGTCCCCGCTGCGCAGGGGGAATGACGCCTCCAAGGCTCTCTTCTGCCTCTTGGCCTGTCTCTGTGGGTACACTTTGCTTCTGAAGTGGCCGTACTGCAGCCAGTCAGGAGCGGTTGAGTTTCAGACTGTGTGCTGCTGGGTGGGAACTACGGCACTGCCATTGCCGGGATTTGAGGCTGCCCGTTTGTAACACGTATAGAACAGCGAGGCTAAGTTCAAGAAAGCGCACCAATCTAAAATTGGCTTCCCTGTGAGTATTTTTTTAGTCCCAAACATTCTTTTATTGTTATTTATATTTTTAATTTTTTTTCCAATTGCATGTAAAACCATTTTTAACATTCATTTTCTTCAAATTTTTAAGTTCTAAATTCTCTCCGTCTCCCCTCCTTGAGATGGTAAGCAGTTTGATATAGGTTGTATGATTGCAATCATGCAAAACATGTTTCCCCATGGTATGAAAGAAAAGAGAGACAAAAACTCCCTCCACAAAAAATTAAGTGAAAAATAATATGCTTGAATCTGTAATCAGACTCCAACAGATCTTTTGCTGGAGGTGGGTAACATTTTTCATCATAAGTCCTTTGGACTTGTCTTTAGATCATTGTATTGTTGGGAAGAGCTAAGTCATCCACAGTTGATCATTGTATAATATTGCTTTTATTGTGTACAATGTTCTCCTCATTCTGCTTACTTCATTCTTTATCAGTTCATATAAGTCTTTCCAGGTTTTTCTGAAAACAGCCTGTTCATTCCTTATAGCATAATAGTATTCCATTATAATCATATTTCACAACTTGTTAAGCCATTCCCCAATTGATGAGCATCACCTCAGTTTCCAATTTTTTGCTACCACAAAAAGAGCTGCTATAAATATTTTTATACAAATAGGTACTTTTTCCTTTTTTTAATCTCTTTGGGATACCGGCCTAGTAGTGGTATTGCTGGGTCAAAGGGTATGCACAATTTTATAAACCTTTGGTCATAGTTCCAGATTGCTCTCCAGAATAGTTGGATCAGTTCACAGCTCCACCAGGAGTAGTGTCCCAATTTTTCCATATCCCCTCCAACATTTTTCATTTTCCTTTCTTTCATATTGGCTAGTCTCATGGGTATGAGGTGGAGTTTTAATTTGCATTTCTCTAATCAATAGTAATTTAGATCATTTTTTCATATAACTATAGATAGCTTTGATTGTTTTTTTGAACACTTGTCTATTGATGTCCTTTGGCCATTTACCAATTGATTACAAGCTGTTCTTGAAGAATATCTGCCATGTGAATGAGGGCCTGATATTTCATTGGATTATTGAAGAACTCACTGTACAATAACCAGTGGTCCTTCAAATTTGAAATACATGTTCTAATCAAGTCTCAGGTCATTTGTGTAGAGTTTCCTTTAGTGTCCAAGAAACCAAATACATACATATTTAAAATATAATTGTGATATGAAAAAATTTGAAGAACGTGGTACGTTCCCTTCACTGATCAAATAAGGGCTAGAAGTGATGATAAAAAATAAAATGGTTAACTCTGATTACATAACATTCAGTAGCTTTTGTGTTACCAATACTAATGATACTGGGATAAATAGGGTCATTTCATTGTTATGATGCTGAATAAATAAATTATTTTAGGTAGTATTGATGAGTGACCCCAGATAGCATGGTGAGGCCTGGAACCCCCTTCTCATTATACTGGCTTCTGCAAGGGACTGAAAAGGAAGAGCACACCTGGACAGATTTTTGCCATTTGCTCCCTTGGGGGCACTGGCGCTATTAGGTTGAATTCCCCTCAGGGTTCCCACTCAAATTTGTTGAGCCTGAACTAAGTCTCTCCAAGCTGCAGATTGGTTAGTCTGCATTGATTTATTCCTAAATTCTTTTCCTTTAAGAACAGTCCCTCAGTTTGTGTTTGGATTTATTAGTTCCGGAACCCTCAGATTTAACTTTTACAAAAATTATATGGCCATAATTTTAATTTTTTAAAACATAGACTAATGTTTCTCTTTCCTCCACTTACTTTCACTTTGTTCAATAGGGCTACTGAGTGAGATTTCAGCAGTGAAGCTGTTAGTTTCTCTTTTTTAGCCAGCAGGTAGAAGAGCTTCCTTTTACCATAGTTAAAACAGAATTTTGCCTTTAAATTCTCTTAGCAAGGTATAATTAAATCATTCTTCTCATTAAGTAGCTCAAACTTGTTGAGGGGGAGCTCAGTTTATTGGCTCACAGTAGAGTGAGGAACCTGCCTAGAGGACCCTAAAGTCAATTCAGTATTAAGTGGGTAGGGTCTAGCACTGCGATTTCCTTACCAGAGTGCTCTGACATCACTCTGAGGGAGCAATAATTCAGGCCTGACCCAGTAGCTGTAGGGAACAGATTCCCCACCTCAGTGATAAGCTGTCAAGATACTAGGCCTTCCACAAAGCATATCTAATTTGAGGAGGCTCTCCTTCAGTTATAAGTAAGGTAGTTTTATTTATTTTTAAGGAAGCTTTAAGGAAAGCTGGTATAAATTTTATTGAATTTTAGTTTGACCTCAATGGAAAGTACATTATTAACTTGATCTCTGAGTCTCTTCGGTATACTTAATCACAACAGGTAGGGGAAAGAGTTAATATTACTGGTGGCTGTACCTGTGACTGGATGAGACAGGTGTAGGTGGGATGTTGATACTGTGATTCCAATTCTAGAAAGCTAGGACTGCTAGTGGAACCCTGTGAACCTTTAGTGAGAAAAGGCCCTGAGGATGTAAACTAGGTTTCTGTGTACTAGGACTGATGACAGCTGCACCAAAGCCATCTTAAACAGCTTGCAGTGATAGTGGCTTTGAAAACAAGGGTGATCAGTCTGAACAGATGAATAGCTAGGAATAACTGGGAGGTTGCTACCTGTTAGGGTCTTCTTGGCAGAGAATTCCTGGGAATTACTTCTTCCTAGTAGCCTAGTTAAGGACACCTGGGATTTCCTTAGCTCCATAAGCCTAGACACCAAGTCTGTGACTAGATCTCCTAACGCCTCCTACAGACACTGAAGAGGATTGAATTGTGTGACTCTCCCTAATAAGGGACTCCTCTTCCTCCATACCCAAAGATGATAGGAACAGTTTAAAGACACACAAGAGTTTCCAGAGACCAGTGACCTGATTTTTAGTATTTCTATTCTCTTACTCTATTCTCTTATTGGGCTAGGGCCCCAAAAGTACATGTTTTAGGACCTCAAAGTTAGGAATTGAAAGAGTTGGAGATTATAGCAAGATAGATCCCTGAATATTTAAGTATTAGCTGTAGGAAAGGACTCCCATGAGGATACTCTCAGACCGTTTATAAATAGTTTTTTAAACATATTAAGTGGGATACTTCTCAGAAGTAAGCAGAGAAGCTGAGCCTCAAGAATTTAGTCCAGTTCTCTTAGAAGAAGATCCTTTGAGATTTTCTTCTCCTGGTAGGGAAAACCCCCAAGAGAGATGGGATCAAGCATAAGAGGATAAAGCATCCTACAGGATCCTCATTGGTCCACATTCCCTGGTCATGTCCAACTCAGTAACTGACGGGCCAGGGAATTTCAAATTTTGGGCATAAGGTTGGGCTCCTTGTCTGGAGATGACTAAAGAAAGAGCTATCCAATCTGGAACTTTGCCCAAAGGACTATAAATAATTGCATACCCTTTGACCCAGCAATACCACTGTTGGGATTATATCCCAAAGAGATTACAGAAATGGAAAAAGGTCCCATATGTGCAAAAATATTTATTGCAGCTCTCTTTGTGGTTGCAAAA
>CM053581.1:416900165-416915357 GCA_028627135.1 Pseudochirops cupreus
TACAATGTGAAAGTATTTGCAGATCCTATATATGATTGCACGCCACCATGGTGGGGGGGGAGAAGGGAGGGGAGAAAAATCTGAAACTCAAGTGATTGTGGAACTGAATCTTCTAAATTAAAAGTAAATAAGTAAATTTTAAAAATTAAAAAAAAAAAGAGCTATCAAGCTGTGTAAAAGTTTGGTTTGAGACTACCAAGTATTCAGGAGATTGTTTTGGCTAAAGCTTGGAGCTTTTGATTGATCTACCCATAGTTTTATTGAGCAGTCTTCTATAACAAGTTTAGAGCAAATAAGTTGATATTGCTGGGAGGCCCTGTTAGAAATGTTCCATCTTCTCAGTATTTGAAAACTTTCAGTTTTACTGAATCTCAGTTTTTCATTATTTTTTTTTCTGTGAATATGCTTTGGGAAATAGTCTAGAGGAATGAGCTTTTCTTTAAGTGGAAACAAGGAGGAAGATTTTGCTAAAGCACACCTATTTCTGTGTGGATACTGAAGAAAAATTCATAAAGAAGAGGGCAGAACTAGAAAAAAAAATTATGACCCTGGAAAGCAGATCAGCTTGGCAGCTGTAATTTTTCCTTTCTTCTTGCATTAGAGAAACTAAGAATAGATTTAGGGTCCATGTCTGCTGCTCCGTAATAGGATCCGTTAATGTGAGTGTCTGTTTTGTCTGTGCTGTGCCATCTGTACTTTGTGCTGACCCATAGCTAGCAGGTATTTTATCTGTGCCTTTTCTTTTGGCATGATCAACCAAAAGGAACAGGCTATAAAAAGGAAACTTTTTTAAAAGTCTTAAAAGAAGGTGAATCTCTTTTTTTCTCAGTTTCTAATACTGGCCGATCTCCATATTGGAGATTACTCAGGTGAAAGATACATAAATTAGAAAATCTAATTAGAAACCAGATTTGTGAAAAATAATAATTGATTTCTCTCATTTTGAGGATTTTTATGAAATATTTTGGAAGAGAAAAATGGACAGAACAGTTATTTCATAAAAGGACCTTTAAAATGATTAGCAGGGCAGTGGCTAGGTGGCACAGTGAATAGAGCACCAGCCCTGGAGTCAGGAGGACCTGAGTTCAAATGTGGCCTCAGACACTTGACACACTTACTAGCTGTGTGACTTTGTTTAAGTCACTTAACCCCAATTACCCTTCAAAAACAAAAAAAATAATGATTAGGGATTTATTTAAAGCTGTAGTTTGAATTTTAAGAACTGTTTTTATTAATCATGAAATCTGTTCAGAATAGATTAAGTGAAATAGAGATTCAGAGAAAGTAAAACTCCTGTGAGTTAAAGTAATTCCACAATTTAGAATTTAAGAATGAACATGCTTGCTATTTAATATTAAAGTTACCTATTGGAGAATTAGGGATTGAGATTAGATCTCTCAAGTCTCAGCGCTGAGCAAGAATAACTGCTTCTCCTTTTTCATCAGTAGAATACTTTGTCAGCAGTTTCAGTTGCAAATTTGAAGTTTTGACTTATCACTCTATGACTGCTGCTTATCTTTTTTAGTCTTTTTGGTTTCTTTTAAATTTGAGCTCCACTTGGGGCAGAAGGGAGACATTATCAAGTTTCTTGTGCCAGTGACTACAGTCCCTGCCTGTTTACCTGATGCTGTACCAGTATTGCTCCAAGGACCACAGGGGACCCGTTTGTCTGGTGCTGTGCTAAGGGGATGGGGTGAGGGTGGTAGGGTAGCTGACCCTTGTGGAGACTGTAGGTATCTAGCACCTTACTTAGTACTGAGATGGAGTCCTAGTGGTTGTGTCTGTCATGTGCTGAGGCTGGTGGGATGTTTCTGCATTTTCCCAGGGATACACTGAAAACACTGTGGAGTTTGGCTGCTGGTGGCTACCTGTTTGCCCTGGACTATGCTGAAGCACTTGGCAGTTCTCAGAGCTAGAATTTGCCTGTTCACCTGGCTATCCTGAGGCATGTGGGTGGTCCTGGTTTTGGTTTATAGTGGTTTATAGTGGTTTGCTATGGTGGGGCTTGCTGCTACTTTGCTGGGATGCTTTCTGTCTAGGACTGTGCTCGCCTTTTATCTGAATGAGACAGACCTTTCTAATCTTCCAAGTTTCTTGGTCTAAAAGATTGTTTTGCCCTGTCTTTTTTGCTGGTTCTGCCATTCAGGATTTGTTGTGGGACACTATTTTATAGTTGTTTGGAGGTAAATATGAGATAGTTACAGCGATTTACTGCTTACTCCACCATCTTGCCTCCCAGAACCATTTACTGTTTGAATGGAGAATTTTCCCACGTGGCTCAAATTTTAAGGCAGGCTGTGCTGTTTTGTCTGTACACTTGTCTCTCTGTATGACTCTTACCTGGCATGAATAGTAAGTTAGGGAATTATTTTTTCTCCTTACTATAGCTATGTCCCTTTTTTTCTTTCTATGACAGATTTCTGTGTTCATGGCAAGTGATAAGTATGGATGCAATATTAAAGCTTTATCTTCCAGGCTAATACTGGAGCACAACTGAGCTATTATAATTAGATACAAATATATGATTTGAGTTATTTAGTCTAGAATTTTAGTCTATTCCAAAGTTAATGTGAGCATGGTCCAAGACACAATATTTGTGTATTGATGGAACATTTTACGACACCAAGTTGTTCTATTTATTATTAAGTCTAAAACAGAAACTTCTTCAGTTTTGATTTGAAGAAAAAAATTAGTATGATCAGTGTTCTTAGATGAGAGTAATTTGTGGAACATCATGTGTTACCTCAAGGAAAAGTGAATTTTATTTGGGCTTATTTTCTGGAAATTGAGCATGTCTTGAAAGGTACAAACATGTTTTATTATGAACAACTTACTTGATATGCACTATATTGAATACCCAGGGTATTCATACATCTCACTCCTAAACTTTTTGTTACAATTGTGGTAATTTTGGCAACTTCTAAGTGAATTGAGTTGTATATTGGAGGTCAGGTTATTTTTAAAAAGTGTTCTGTTACTAGTTTCCTAGCAGAATTTCATACTCGTGAGAGAGGAATGAGTTATTTAGGAGTAGGTAACTAGCAGCTAATATTAAATATTTTTTTTCAAAATTAAATCTTAAAAAGATCAACTTGACAGTTTGCTACCCTAAAAATGTAAATTTTCTGGGCTGGATATTCCTAATTTGATGTTCTTATTTAGGGGATATAAGGTTTGAGCTAGCTCTGACCATTAATTGTTATAAGATCTAGTTTGTCAGAGATTTTAACTGAAAAGGGTATCTCTACAAATGATCTCAACCAGAGAAGCACATCCATGAGAAGCTACTCTGAAGCCCCACCTATTCCAGCATCCCTAAGAGAAATCTCTGGAGGAGGTGTTTGGTTCCTGAAACATCTCCAGAGGATTGCATTTTGAGGTTTTTCAGAAACCAGCCAATTGTATGAGATGAGACATCTGAACCTTATGATATGATAAGTTGATGAAATGGACGTGGGAATGGGTTAATGAGAAAGGGATTATGCCATTATAGTCTATAAGACCTACTTGCATTAGGGGACAGCCCCCACTGACTTCTGTCAGTGCAATGCTCTGTCGCTCTTACCTTCACATTGCTGACACCCTTCTGATTTTTCATTATTCATAGAGGACTGCTCTAAACTCACCTCTATTGTGACAATCCATGGAAAGGACTAGGGTCTTTCTTTGGATCAAAAAGGGGAATTAGAGGAATGATTTATTAGACCCCTATTTTATTCCAACAAGTATTAATCAATCCAGTGGGATTCTTTTGGGGTAATGGTTATTAACAATTATATACTCATCTAGTAATATAGTAATATACATTTAGTAGGTCTAATTAACTGGTATTAGTCTAAGAATTTGACATTAATACATATTTTACATATATTGTATCTAGAGAAAATAGATTAATTTCTTCTTATAAAAGGCTTCAAACTTTAAACTGTAAGCTTTAATTACATTGTTCAATGTTCACTAGCCTGTTATAAAGTCCAGTTGCCTAACAAGAATAATATCTCCATTTTTGTTATATTGACTTCACCTATCCTGAGTAATTAGTATTTCTCCAGTTATTTATAAGTTTTTATTTCTATACAGTGTTCTGTAATTATATTCATATCATCCCTATGCATGTCTTAGCAGGTAGACTTCCAAGTACTTTTATGCTTAGTATTTTAAATAGGCTTAATATTTCTTTCACTTTGTGCTGGATTTTCTTGATAATACAAAGAAAGCATGATGATTTGGATGACCTTATTTAGTATCCTGTATTTTATAATGTAAGGGAGCTAGGTGTTTGTAAAACCAAGCTCGAGCAGCTTTCCAGAGAACCGCTACTGTGAATAGCTCTAAGGTTCTGATCACATAGTATAGTGAACTCTATTTATTTAGCAATAAACTAAAGCAAAACATTCACAGAAACCAAAGTATAGCATCCTTGACTCAATCATCCTTAAGAAGTACAAGGTACAAAATTCTCCCACTCCTAGGCCACAATAAATCATGATCTTCTCAGTCAGCATGAAGTACCCAAGGAGAGGTCTTTTCATCTTGACTTGAGGCTGGCTCCCAAATTCCATGGTTCTTCTTCCATGGGTCCAGCTCCTGCCTGAATCTACCCAACTGTCACCTGAATTCACAGGTAGGCAGCTCTCAGCTCCTCATCCAGCTGCTCGTTCAGCTCTTTGTCCCATTCCATATTGAAGTCCACAGTGTGTCCAGTCCATTTTCAGTCCTTCGCAGTTTCTGTTTCTGGAAGACAAAGCTTAACAGAGCCAAACAACATTCATGCACATTGCCAGCACCATCATTAGTTCACTATCTGCCTGTGAAATCAGACCCACCAACAAAATCTGAGAATGCAATACAAATCGTCGATATAGTCCCAGGACCTCTGAAACCCTCCCCCAGACTTCTGTAAACAGACAACAAGAAAATCCTCTTTCAGGGCTTCTGTACAAAGTATCACCAACAAAAATCAACACAGACACAACAGAATGCTGGCCTCCACAGCTGTTCCCCTTCTCAGTTCTGCTCTCTCCCTGTTCCACCCCTTCCTGTTACATCAGCAAGTTCCTCCCACTGTGGGTTTCACAAGTTCTGTTTCCTTAACAAAAACTTGATATAATCAAGGACAAGGCTTAACTGAAACAAGGCACTAAGTACTTGTTTGCTTGCCATTACAGTGGTGGGTGAATAGAATGCTGGCCCTGGAGTCAAGAGGGCTCATCTTCCCGAGTCAAATCTAACCATATGATAACTTATTAGTTTCGTGACCCTGGACAAATCACCTAACCCCATTTGCCTCAGTTTCCTCATCTGTAAAATGAACTGGAGTCAAGAAAATGACAAATTTCTTCAGTATCTTTACCAAGGAAACCCCAAATGGTGTCACAAAGACTCAAGCATGACTGAAAAACCTTGCTGAAGTTTAAGTTAATTTTTTTCTTTGAATCTCTAAGATTCTCTTTATAAAACATCATAGCATCTACACAAGTAATAATTTTGTTTCCACTTTTTCTTTGTTTATTGTTTCTATTTCTTTTTCTTGTCTTATTAATATAGTAGCATTTCTAGCACTGTATTGCATAGTAATAGTGATAATGAACATCCTTGCTTTATCTTTGATTGTTTTTACTGTAAATAATGCTAGCTCTTGGTTTCAGATAGATACTATTTATATTAAGGAAAGCTCCTTTTATTCTTATCTTTGAATATTTTTTTCTGAACCAGGAGTGGATGTTGTGTCTTGTCAAATGCTTCTTTATCTGTTTATATAATCATGATTTAAAAAATATTTTTGTTATTAATGTGTTCCATTATGTGTAGAGTTTTCCAAATATTGCATTTCCTAATATCTGCATTTTTGATATAGATTCAGCATGGTCATAATATATAGTTTGAGACAACTCTTTTCCCTGATTTTTCAAAGAGAATATGTTATATTGGAATTAATTGTTCTTTAAATGTTGATAAAATTTTCTTGTCAATCCATTTGCTTCTACTGGGTTTTTAGGTTGTGGTTTGTTGTTTCTTTTTTTAGAGAATGGAGTTCATTTATGACTTAATCAGTTTCTTTTCCCATGGTAGCATTATTTAAGTTCTGTTGCCTCTTTTAGGAATTTACATTTTTATAAATATTCATCCATTTCATTTATATTGTTGATTTTATTGGCATATAATTTGGTTAAATATTTCCTCATGTGAATTTCCCTTTTATATTGCTGATACTGGTGATTTAAGTTTCTTTATTCCTTTTTAAACCAAGTTGGCTATTGTCTTATTTTATTTTATTTTTTCAAAAACCGGCTCCAATTTATTCAGTTTTTGTCTTTCACTTTTATTAATTTCTCCTTTGATTTTTAGGCTTTCTTTTTTTGGCATTTAATGGGATGGTTTTAATTTGTTGTTTTTCTAGTTGTTTAGTTGTTTGCCCAATTTTTAGATCTGCTCTTTGTCTCTCTTATTGTTTGAAATGTTGAGACTTATTATTCCCCTTAAGTACTGCATTGGGTAATCTTAATCTTGATTTAAGAGTTTTTGTATTGGGAGTGGCTAGGTGGCACAGTTAATAGAGCACTGGCCCTGGAGTCAAGAGGACCTCAGACACTTTTATAAAAAAAATTAACTTTTGTTTATTTTTATTTTACGTTATTGATTTCCACAAGATTTTGAGTTACAGATTTTTTTTCCCCGTCTTTCCCCTACCCACCTCCCCCGAAACAGTGATCCCACTGTATACCCCCTCCCCCAATCTGCTGTCTCCTATATCCTCCCCCATCACCCCTTTGACTTTCTGGTAGAGCAAGATGGATCTCCCTATCTTATTTCCCAGTTACATGTAAATAATAATAATAATAATTATTATATATATATATATTTTTTTTTAACAAATGATTTTAGAACTTTAAATTCTAGATTCTTTCGCTTCCTCCCTTGTCACCCACCCCCACTGGAAAGACAAGCAATTCAATATAGGCTGTACATGTGTAGTTACGCAGAATATCTCCGCAATGGACACATTGTGTAACACTGACGACATTTCCTTCCTTTCTCTCCCACCCTCCCCTTGTTCTATTCTCTACTTTGTCCCTGTCCCTTAACAGAAGTGTCTGCTTCTAACAACCCACTGCCACAGCCTGCCCTCCCCTTCATCATCCCCCCTCTCATCCCCTTCCCTCCTACTCTCCAGCAGAGCAAGATACCCATTTTAGAGTGTATGTCATTCCTTCCCTAAGCCAAATTCAGTGAGAGTGAGGTTGACCCATTCCCTTTTGCTTTCCTGTTCTTCCCCTCCAATGTAACAGTTATCCTTTGCCTCTTATATATGGAATGATTAACCCCATTCTGTCTCCTCTCATTCTGTTTCTTGCCCACCTCTTAATTTCACCTTTTAAAATATCATCCCTTTCTATTCAATTGATCCTGTGCCCTCTGTCTATGTACACACACTCCCATGTGTATTCATGTGCATATATACCCTCCTATATAGACATATAGGTATGTATACATACATACATTTATATTCCCTTCACCTATCCTCATACTGACAAAAATTTCCTAAGTTATAATTCTCATTTTTCCATGTTGGCATGTAAATAGTTCAACTTTGATACGTTCCTTATGATTTCTTTTCCATGTTTACCTTCTCATGCTTCTTGTGTTTGAATGTCAAATTTTCTATTCAGTCCTGTTTTTTCCCTCAAGAATGCTTGAAAGTCCTCCCCTTCACTGAATGACCATATTTTCCCCTGAAACATTATACTCAGTTTTGCTGGGTAGGTGATAGCCTCAGATATTTAACACACTTACTAGCCGTGTGACCTTGGGCAAGTCACTGAACCCCAATTTCCCAGCCTTTTCCCCTCCGAAAAAAAAGCAAAAAAAAAAAGTTTTTGTGTGTTATCCCATTATTTTTTGGAGGACTCTAGATGGTGCTGATAAACTTGGGATCTGGAAGACTCATCTACCTGACTTTAAATCTGGCCACAGAATAAATGTATGACCATTGACAAGTCACTTAACCCCATTTGCCTCAGTTCCTCATTTGTTAAATGACTTGGAGAAGGAAAGAGCAAACCCCTCTAGTATCTCTTCTCACAAAATCCCATATAGCATCATGGAGAGTCAGATACTACTGAAACTACTGAACAACAATCCATTGTTCTCATTAATTTTAATGAAATTGTTATTGCTATGATTTGTTCTTTAGCTTATCCATTCTATAGGATTAAGTTATTTAATTTCCAAATAATTTCTGATCTTTGCTTCAGTAACCTTTTTTTGAATATAATTTTTAATGCATTGTGAGGATATGCTTGGAATTTTTTTTTGTGGCATTCTTTTGTGAGGTTTTAATGCCCCAATATATACTCAGTTTTTCAAAAGTGACATGCACAGTGGAGAAATGTTTAGTAATCTCCCAAAGGCTGTATATGATTTTTCTAGAATTCTATTTTATTCCATACCTTCTTTCATTTGCATTTTTACTTGATTGATCAAGGTTTAAAAAAGTTATATTGAGTTTCTCTACTATAAATAAATAAATAAGAATATAAAAATTATAAAAATAAATATATATATTTTACATCACCATATATCAGTGGTTCTCAGCCTATGGGTCACAACCCCTTTGGGGTTAAACAGCCCTTTCACAGGGGTCACAAGTGTCACCTAAGACCATGGGAAAACACATATTTCTGGAAAACACATATTTCCCATAGTCTTAGGAACCTCCTCTATCTGTCTCCAGTCGGGTCCACCCACATGCAGACACGCCCACATAGGACTGTTAAAAGGTTGCAGCATTAGGAAGGTTGAGAACCACTGCCATATATAATGCTTTGTTGATTTTTCTGACATCATGATTGCTACTTCTGCCCTTTTTTTGCTTCAGGTGAAACATAATAGATTCTGTTCCAACTCTGATTTTAATTCTTTATGTGTCTTTTCTTTTTGAAGTGTGTTTCTTGCAAACAACTTATTTTTGAATTTTGGTTTTTAAACGTTCTGCTAGCCATTTTATTGTTTTATGGTGAATTCATTGCATTCACATTCACAGTTATGATTGTTAGTGGTATACTTCCTTCTATGCCATTCTTTTATACTTGTACCTCTCTCTCTTCCCATAGTTTATTTTGCTTCATCTACTTTCCCTCTTATTTCCTGCCCCCTTTCCCTAATCTCTTTTTCTTCCTGTTTCACTGTTCTGTTATATGTATTTCTGTACTAATTCTGTACGTATTCTATCCTTTCTTACTTTGGCCAATTAATATGAGAATGAAGTTCAGGTGTCACTGACTCTCTACCCACGCTCTCCCCAACACAGATACAAACTCCCTCTTCCTTGTTCTCTAGAATTCTGCTTGGATACACTGATGATGTATAATTTTCCTCATTCTTCCTCTCTTTTCCTCCTACAACCGCCTTCCCCAGTGCATTTTTTTTCTCCTTCTCCCTTCCAAAAGTTTTTTTTTCAAATCATCAAATGAAATATTAGGTTTAATTGTTCTAGTATGGTGCATGTATTATAATCTCCCCAAGGCAGCTAGTTGCCACAGTGGAAAGGAAGACCAGTTCAAATTGGGCCTCAGACAATTAACTAGCAAGTTAATCCTGTTGGCTTCTATTTCCTCATCTGTCATGTGAGCTGCAGAAGGAAATGGCAAATCACTCTGGTATCTTTGCCAAGAAAACCCCAATGGGGTCAAGAAGAGTTGGACACAACTGAAACCACTCAATATCATCTTCCCCTATTGGAATATAAGCAATTTAACTTTGATTAGCTCTCCATGATTCTTTATTCATGTTTACCTTTTTATGCTTCTCTTGACTCTTCTGTGGTTTGTTTTATTTTTTTGGTAAGATTTTCTATTCAGCTCTGATCTTTTCATCATCAGGAATGCTTGCAGTTCCTGTATTTCATTAAAGATTCATTTTCTTCCCTGTAGGATTACACTCAGTTTTGCTGCGTAAATTATTCTGACTTTTAAGCCTAGGTCTTTTGCTTTCTGGTATGTTATATTCTAAGTTCTGTTCATTCCTCTCTCACCACCCTGCCCTCCTCATTGAGAAGGCAAGCAGTTTGTTATAGTTTATATGTCTATAGTCATACAAAACATGTCCATAATAGTCACATTGTGAAAGAAAACGTAGACAAAAAAAACTCAAGAAAAAAGTTAACAAAAGTATGTTTCAATATGTATTCAGATACCATCAGTTCTTTCTCTGGGGAGGGATAGCATTTTTCATCATAAGTCCTTCAGAGTTGTCTTGGATTGTTGTATTGCTGAAAATAACTAAGTTATTCACAGCTGATAAATATATATCCATTTGGAGATAGTTTTACATTGCTCTACAGAATGAATGAATCAGTTCACAACTCTACCAACAGTGCATTAATGCCTCATTTTTCTCACATCCCCTCTAATATTTGTCATTTACCTTTTCTGTCCTATTAGCTAATCTAATAGGTGTGAGATTGTACCTCAGGATTGTTTTAATTTGCATTTCTCCAGTCTGTAATGAGTTAAAGTATTTTTTCATATGGCTATAGATAGCTTTGGTTACTTCATTTGAAACCATCATATCCTTTGATCATTTATCAGTTGGGGAATGCCTCTTATTTATATAAATTGAACTCAGTTCTCTATATGTCTGAGAAATGAGACCTCTATCAGGGAAAACTGCTTCAAAGATTTTTTCACAGTTACTATTGCTAACTGTATTTCCCTCCATCTTGTTCTTCCTCCACCTTCCCCATTTATTCTATTTTCTCTCTCCTTTTACTCTGTCCCCTCTCAAACGTGTTTTGCTTCTGACTACACCTTCCCCCAGTCTGCCCTCTCTTCTATCATCCTTCCCCCCCATCCCCTTCTCCTCCTACTTTCCTATAGGATAAGATAGATTTCTATACCCACTTCAGTGTGTATATTATTCCATCTTTGAGCTAATTTTAATGGGAGTAAGGTTCACTCACTCTGCCTTCTCCTCTGTAAAAGCCTTTTCATTCCTCTTTTAGGTGAGATAATTTACCCCATTCTACATCTCCCTTTTTATCCCAGTACATTCCTCCCTCACCCCTTAATTTTATTTTTTAGATATCATTTCTTCATATTCCACTCGCATTTGTGCCCTCTGTCTATATATACTCCTTCTAACTACCCTAATAATGAGAAAGGTCTTTTGAATTACAAATATCATTCCATATAGGAAAGTAAACAGTTTAACCTTATTAAATCCCTTATTAGTTCCCTTTTCTGTTTATCAATTTGTGCTGCTCTCAAGTTTTGTATTTGAAAGTCAAATTTTTTATTCAGCTCTGGTTTTTCATCAGGAATGCTCGAAAGTCCTCTATCTCATTGAATGTCTGTTTTCCCCCCTAAGGAATTATACTCAGTTTTTCTGGGTAGATGATTCTTGGTTGTAATCCTAACTCCTTTGCCCTCCAAAATATCATATTCCTGTCCCTCTATTCCTTTAAGGTAGAAGTTGCTAAGTCTTGTGTTATTGTGTGTTTCCATGATACTTGAATTGTTTCTTTCTGGCTTCTTGCACTATTTTCTCCCTGACTTGAGAACTCTGGAATTTGGCTATAATATTACTGGCAGTTTTCATTTTGGGATCTCTTTCATGAGGCAGTTGGTAGATTCCTTCAATTTCTATTTTACCTTCTGGTTCTAGAATATTAGGGCACTTTTCCTTGATAATTTCTTGGAAGATGATGTCTAGGATCTTTTTTTGTTTGTGACTGTCAGGTAGTCCAGTAATTTTTAAATGATCTCTCCTGGATCTATTTTCCTGGTCAGTTGTTTTTTCCAATAAGATATTTCAAATTGTGGTCTATTTTTTCATTCTTTTGGTTTTGTTTGATTGTTTCTTGATTTCTTATAATGTCATAACTGTCAGTTTTCTTCATTCCAATTTTTAAGGTATTATTTTCTTCAGTGAGCTTTTGGACCTCCTTTTCCATTTGGCCAGTTTTGCTTTTAAAGACATCCTTCTCCTCATTGACTTTTTGGACCTCTTTTCCTATTTGGCCTAGTCAGTTTTTTAACTTAACTTTTCCCCCAAATACCATTGGTTCATTTGGTATTGATACAGCTTCATTGTCTATGGTATCGTTTAATGAGATTTAGTTTCCTTGTCTCTTTTTTAGATCTGTTTTTGCTTTTGCTTTGTCTAAAATCACAACTGCTACTCCTGCTTTTTTTCCTTTAGCTGAAGCACAGTATATTCTGCTACAGCCTTTTGGCTTTATTCTGTACATATCTTTCTGTTTCAGATCCTACTGTTGTAGGATTCTGGTTTTTAATCCACTCTGCTATTCTCTTCCATTTTATGGCAGAGTTCATCCCATTAACATTCACATTTATGATTTCTGATTGTTTCTTTCTCTCCATCCTATTTCCCTGTTTATGCTTTTCTTCTTCCTTTCTTCCTTTCCCTCCTCACCAGTGTTTTGCTTCTCACCACTGCTTCCCTCACTCCTTCCTTCTATCGACCCCACCTTCCACTTCTTTCTCCTTTCTCCTTTCTCCTACTACTTCTCCCACCCCTTCTGTCTACCCCCCTTCCTTTTTTTGTTCCCTTTCCCCTTCTACTTCCTATTGGGTATGATAGATTTCTATGCCAAACTGCATGTGTATGTTATTCCCTCTTTCAGTCAAATTCAATGAGAGTAAGGTTCAGACATTGCTCGCCTCCCTGCCTTCTTTCCCTCTACTCTAAAAGGTCTGTCTACTTCTTCATGTGATGTAAGTTGCCCTTTTCTGCCTCCTTTTTTCTCATGGTACAGTGCTCCCCCCCAAATCAATCAATCAATCAATTATTTATTTTTAACATCACATCAAAGTCTGCAAAAATCCTATAGACTCAAAGAACTCATTTCCTTTGTGTCCTAGGGCAAATACATTAAATTCCTAGTTATCATTTACCTCATCTATAATATATTGAAGGTTGGGTTAGATGGCCTTTAAGTTAGATCTATAATCAAGATCTATAGTCTTCTAACCTTTTTGTATTTCTTCTAACTATTGGAGTCTTTAATATTTGTTTAGAATATAGTTGTTATCTTTTCAAGATTTGTTCATTCCAGACTGTGAAGCACTAGTGATAGATAGATGCTATATAACATTTTCTAGTCTCATGATTGGATTTTATTGGGCCAGCAAAATTTACATGAAAGTAAATTAATAAGCCTCATAACTGTTACATAAATGCTACTTGTAAAATAATATTGTCACTTTTATTTTGGTTTGTGTTTTTTAAAAAGTTTAGTGATTTTTGTTTTTTTTTCTCCAAAGGGACACTAGAGACGGCTTTAGAAGAAAAGGTTTCTACTCTTCCCATTACATGAGAGAAAGATCTCCTCATAAAAGGGACAATCCATTCTTCCGGGAATCTCCTGTAAATCGAAAAGATTCTCCACATAGCAGATCTGGCTCCAGTGTCAGCAGCAGAAGTTACTCTCCAGAACGGAGTAAAGCTTATTCTTTCCACCAGTCTCAGCATAGAAGTATGTGCTTAGGTTTTTGTGTTTATTTTTCTCTCAAACATACCATACTGTGTGTCTTTGGCATGGTGTTGCCAATATCAAACTGGTATACCATTTATTTTTAAGTTCTTCCCTAATCCTCTCACATTGAAACATTTTAGTGTCTGTTTCTATCATTCCCAAATCACTAAAGCAAGAAAACCGATGTTTTTTCCAGTCATTTCTCTATTATTAATATTACAATCACCTGTTATAGATCATTTATATTGACTTTGAACTGCTTAAAAAAACAGCAAATCTAATTTAATTTGTGGGTATGCGACATTATAAGAATTTCTGACATTTAAAAGAAAGTAGTTAAGTGGCACTGAATACTCTCGGGAGTGATATATGGGCATTATCTTCTGTGATTCCCCATGTGTTTAAGTTATTCCTTTTCGTTCCTTTTTTATTTTTTTCCTCTTTTTCTTCTCAGTTCACTGTGTGAATCAAAGAATAAATGTTTTGTTTTAAACGTCTTTTTTGCTGGTTGAGGATGATGAAGAAAGACACCCTCAAATTTCCCTGTATGCCTTCTGCTCTGTTGATTCATTCATTGCTTCATCCATCTAACAAATATTTATGGAGTGGAGTGCTTCCCATATGAATATTATTTTTCTAAGGAGCATTGAGGAACATAGAGGTATAATGTGGTATTGTTTTTTTAGTCAGTAGAGGTGGGTGTGGTGACATACACCTTTAATCTCAATTTCTGTAGACTGAAGCTGGCAGATCTCTTTAACTCAGGAGTTCTGGGTCCCAAGGGACTATGTGATCAGGTGTCTGCACTCAGTTCAGATTTTAATATGTTGAGCCCTGAGTGAGAACCAGCCCATGTCAGAACCTGAGCAGATCAAAGGTCTCATGCTTATGAGTAGCCCTCTTGAAATAATCTCTGAATTTCCATACCGGGCTAGCAAGATATGTGGAGAAGGAGGTTGGCAGGGAGACCGATTCTTAACAATTTTGTGTTAAATAATTGTGTTAAATTAAATTAAATAATTTAATATTGTGTTAAGTAATTTAAAAGATGATTTTATAATCTGATGTTTTCAAAGCCTTTCTCTCCAAATTGATGTTTCCAGTACTTGAATCTTGGAATACAAAAATGTAACATGGTAATGATTTGGGTTGGCAGAAGAAGTTAAAAAAAAACCCACCCCTTAGCTCTACTACAAGTCTTAGTAATACTCACTATAAAAACTACTACCTCCTTTTTTCTGACGGTGAGGAAAACATAGCTGATTATAGGATGCTTAAAATTACTGTATCATAGCAATTTTTGATGATATAAAGTAACTTATGGTAGGATATAGGAAGGTTAAACTTGTTTTTTCTTTTTACATATATCATGACAATGAGTTGCCAAAGAGATTAGATTTTCATTTATTTTCATTCTGTGTGACATATTCAGTGACCACAAACCCCTGTACTTCTTAGAAATAAACATAGATACAGCAAAGATAAAACATTCCCTTTTTAAGAGCTTTAATGCCATTCTTTATCTATTTCCTTGAAACATATTAGGGAACTTAAAAGTAATTAAGTAAATTGAAAGTGATTAAATGGAAATTTAAATATGTATTTTGTCATTTAAAATTAATTTTCACTTAATTATTTAGTTTTGAAAAATGGAATTCTTCAATCAAAAAAGGAAATTTATCTCCTGGATATAT
>CM053581.1:416915457-416933027 GCA_028627135.1 Pseudochirops cupreus
GTGTATATGTATAAAGATGGAATTAGCCAATTTTCTCTTATCATTTAATATTAAATGACAGCATTGTAGTATCATAAAATAGCAAAAAAAGATATTGGAGAGGTCTGTTTTCAACAGTCTGTGAGAAAGGGCAAAAGCAAGACAAAAAACATTTATAAAGATGCACTGTGCCCAGTTCTGGGGTTACAAATACAACCAAAAAGAACAACAATCCCTTGTTCTTAAGGAACTTATGTTTTAAGAAGAGAATAGAAAACAAAAGAGGGAGCTAAAGTTAAGAAAGCATGGGGGCCAGGGAGGAGGCATATTCATAGGAATGCTGTTGAAATCTGGAACGTTACCAGGAGAGTGAGGATGATAATGAAGGTTGATTGACTTGAGCTTCTTGGAGCCCAGGAGGAACTCACCAATGGGAGAAGGGTTCTAAAAGTAATTAATTACCACCAAGTTTATCCATTAAAGTGCATTGAAAAGATTAAAAGTAAAAATAGTTTATATGTAACGGTTATATTTGATTTTGAAATCCAGTACATACATAGATGGCCTAAATTTGGTACCTGCTTCTTCTGATCATGTTTTTCATTAGAAAAAGATTATCAAAGTGATTCCAATAATCTGATCATTTAAAACGTATTTTATATTTCTATTAATGTAGTGAACTCATTGAAATGCTTTACATTACACAGTAAACTACAGGTCTTGCACTCTGTGCCATCAGAGCCCAAACTGTCATGTTCTGTTACACTAGTAGTAGTGTTGACAGAAGACTATGTCTTTCATTGGAAATCTAGACCAACTAAAGTCAGAAACTCTTGTCACCAGGGATTGGGATGATTAAATTATTGCCATAGGAACTCTCAGTTGAAAATCTCAGTTGAGATTTGACACATATATAATGATTCATCAGTGTTCCAGTAACTGAGAACACAGCTTTACTTGTAAAGATCTAGAGTAGTATAGGAGATAGCATTTTCTTGATGTGGCTTACTTTGGCTCTAGATTCCCTGATTCAGTTTCTTGGTTAAGAGACATGAAAATTCCCAATCATGTGTAGTCTGGACCTCTCAGACTTGTTGGGTACATGAAACCATGAACATTGATGATGACTCACTGACCAAATGGATTTCTAGATGGAGATGATAAGGGGGACCATATCCGGAGAAGCTTAGTGCCACTGTATTCTTATTGTTAAGTTGCACAGTGACTTTTTAGTGCCTTCATCAAACTGAACTAAGAGAATACTGTTGTGAGAGCCTCACCTACAACAAATACTTAGTTCCTTGTAGTAATATGTATATTAGATGTAATGGAGGGAATTTTCTTTCTTATTCTTTAAGACTTGAAACTTGAACTATTGAGAAAAAAAAATTAAAATTCAGATGATATGCCAGATTCTTAGAAAAACAAGTTTAAATCTTCATAGATCAGAGACCTTATTTTTATTAGCGTGCCTTTATAATTTCTCACACTAGAATTTTTAAAAAAATGCAATTTGATATTCTAGAGCCTCCCTTACTAATTACATGAAAAAAAATTATGGATCTCAATTTCAGCCCATTTATCCTTTACTAGGTAAGGAAAGCCTTCAATATCTTTTTTTTTTAGGATCTTTTGTATATTTAAAAAAATTGTTCCACATTCTGTTCATTTTTGAAAAATTTTATTTCTTGTTTGTTGTCTTATTTTCTTTCTTTAAAAATATTTTTTAAAAAATTAGCATCTCTTATTTTTGCATTATCTTTATTTGTTGATATATCACCACCCCATTATCTAATAAGCCATCCTTTGCAAGTGTTTAAAATTAAAGAGAAAAATTGCAGTATAATTAAACTAATTAACATATTGATTAAATCTGATAGTATGTGCAATATTCTACACCTTTAGTCAGTCTGATATCTACAAAGAGAGAAGGAAGGTACATTTACTTCAGTCATTATAATTACATAAAGTTGAATCAATTTTGGGATTTGATTTTGTTAAAAATCATATATATTTTTACATGGTCTTGTTCACTGTTTCTCTTCTAAATCTTATGCTTCTCTGGATCTTTTATATTCATTGTTTTATGACTCAGTATTGCATTACATTCATATAATTTTTTAGCCTGTCTCTCATCTGTTGGCCTTTACCTTGTTTCATAGCTTTTTACATAGACCAGGAAGTGCTACTATCGCTATTTTGGGGCATATATCTTTTTTTTCTTCTGGTTTTATTTTCTAATCTTATAAGTGTTACGTTTGCCCATACTAGTTATCACACAGGACCAGCAAAGTTCATGCTGTAAGTTATAATCCTTAAATTACAATTTGTTTCATAGTCTCCTACAATTATATAGATACAGCCAGAATAGAACTTCATCCATAAACTTTTATCAACTGTGGACCCCAGAGACTTTTATTTTGGTCATACATGAAAATAATCAGGTATTCTTTATCTTAGAATAATTTAATTTTCTTTTTTCTCAAAGTTTTACTCCCAAATAGAAATACTTATATTCACTCTGTTTCTGGACCTTTCTCCTTCCTTTACTTATTTTCTCCTTTATATCCACAGTGTACTTTTTTGATGCCTCATTATGACGTAGAAGTTACCTGTGGTTATTGAAGACTATGTCATTTGGGTGTGAATTCAGAAAGGTTCTTGCATCTTAGAAAAGCTTTGATTGCAGATTCCATTATTATGCTATGTCTTGACAAGATGGCTATGTGAATGGAAACAAACCATCCAGCTCTTAGATACTTTGTCCCACGAATTCTTGAAGTTTGCATCAGACAAAATAATAATCAAGAAATTTAATGAGAAACTAAAGTGACTTCTTTCACTCCTGTTGTGCACACAGAGTCATCCAGAGTCCCACACACAGTAGAAAAGGCTCCCCTTTAGCAAAGCTTGTGCCAGCATGACCAGAGGTGGGATGTGTACCCTGAAAAAGGTTTGTTTCAGAAGCAGCAAGAATGGAGAACTCTCCTCAGAAAGCCCCAGCCTGGAAATCTTCAGTAGTCCAGGGAATAGCGATGGGCGACAACCAGTTGTTGTTGACAAAACAGTGTCAAGCAGCATGGTGTTGCCAAGACAACTCGGATATAAGAGCTCTGAGATCCCTACTTCTCTGAGATGCCAGCGAAGGCCCTGAAGATCAAGAGCACTGAACAATTGATGATCCAGGGGAGCCTAATCACAGAATGTGGAGGTCTGTAGAAAAATCCTGGAGACGCAGGGTGAGGCCAAGCAGGGCTGATCACTCTATCCCAATATTCAGAAAGGTAATGGAGTCTGTCCCTGGCACAAAGCCCCAGTGTGTTGACTAAGACTGGACAGACACATGAATAAGACAAAGAAATCACTAATTTTGCGACTCTAAAGATTGCCTTTCCCCCTAAAGAAGAGAGTAACGTAAAAAAGAGTTACACGCTGGGAATCAAAGAGAAAAAATGGATTGTCCACAAAGATATCATGAATACCTTGAAGAAATATAGCCAGAAAAAATGAAATAAGACTTTTGTGGAAAAAATTGGAGTGAGAATAATTAGCTCAGAATAAAATATGGTAGGCCTTACCTAAGAATTGTACTCTGAAAGGTAGAATTGACAAAGCAGAAATCATTGAGTAGCCAACTGGCTCAGTGGATATCGAGTATGGCACATAGAGCCAGGGAGACCTCAGTTCATATTTTGCCTCAGACACTTATTTTGGTAACCTCTTTCAGTTTCAGTTTCCTCATCAGTAATATGGGGAGAGTAATAACACTTCACAAGATTGTTGTACATATCAAATGAGATAACATATTTAAAATGCTTCAAAAACTGTTAAGCACTATATAAATGTTAGCTATTATTAGTATTTGCTATCATTATTAAGAAATGTCATAACAAAATAAAAACTTTCAAAAAATAGAAGAAAATAGAAGAGTCTATATCAAAAACAACTGACTTGATGAAGGTTGAGGAGAGAGAATTTGAGAATCTGGAGGCCCTGAAAATCATGATTTAGGGGGGAAAAAAAGTCTGGACACAATCCAGAGCTCTCATGTTAATGTAAAAAAATAAATATTCAGAAAGAAGTTAGATACTAAAGAACAGTGGCCGGTATCCCATAAGACTTAGCGGCTCCAATGATGAAGATGGTGATGATGATGATAGCAGCACTTACATAGTGTTTTAAAGTCTGCAAAGCAACTGTAGGAGGGAACTACTTTTATGATCCCCGTTTTACAGTTGGGGAAATTGAGGTATGTAATAGTTTAAATGATTTGATCACCTGACCAAAGAAGTGTTTGTAGCTAGATTTGACTCAAGTCTTGTGACTCAAGGTCCATTTGGCATTGACCACTGCACCACCTATCTACCTAATGAAATCTCAGAATGCAGTATTTGAAAATACAAAGGACATAGGCTTAAAACTCAGGATAACTTACCCTGTATAGTTGAATATAGGAAAAAATGAACCTTTAATGTACTACAGGTTTTTTTTTTAGTATTTTTGATTAAAGATGAGTAGGATCTTTGACATATAAATACAAGAATCTGGAGAGAACTAGAAAGATAAATTTATTTGAACAGTTAAAAAGAAGCATATATTGATGTAGTGCTAACATTTAATAAGTTTGAGATTCTTAACTTGGATGCCATAAGCTTATTTTCATGTTTTTTACGACTGTATTTCATTATAACTTGTCTTCCCCTATATTCATATATATTTTGTTTTATGCTTTTAAAAACTTTTTCTGAGAAAGGGTCCATAGACTTTTACCAGACTGCCAGAAGAGTTCAGTGTACACACACACACACACACACACACACACACACACACACACACACACACACACACACACCCCCCCATCATGAGGAGAAAAAGTGTCTCTTAAAATAAGAAATGCTATCGTCCTGGATTATTGAGCGGGAAGATTATTAATGTTCTAAGAGTTTTGAAAGGGCTGTTTGTCATGACTGAAATGTTTTGAGAAGAGTATACAAGCATAGAGGAAGTGGAAGGGGGAGTGGGCATTTGACAAACAATAATTCTCATCTAAAATGAATAAATAAGAACTGTTGAATATACTCACAATAAGTTTGGTGTAAAATTCATCAAACTCAGCAGATAAACAAGTGGGAATGGGATGTACAGATGGACATGAGGGAGGATAATACTGGAACAGGAATGGTCACAAACAGAAGACTTCTTAATCCTAAAAGGTGGAAGGAGGTGAGGAAGGAAAGAGAGACAGAGATCTGTGATTCCTTAGATCCCAGGGCTTCTTTATTTTGACTCTTAAGATAGTTGGGTAATGCCTAAACAAATTATTGATAAATGTAAGGGAACATTATTGTGTCATGAGAAATGATTGAAGAGATAATTTCAGATAATTCTTGGTAACGTGAATAGATGCTGAGTGAAATGAGAAGAATCAAGAGAATAATTTACACAAGGACATCAACATTGTAAAGAGTGACAACTTTAAAAAACTTAAGCACTTGGATCAGTGCAGTGGATCATGTCTTGAGAAGACCTAAAATGAAGAATATTACCCACTTCCTAATAAAGAAGTGGTGGACACAAGCAGAGGCTTATATTTTTGGATGTGGTTGCTGTGTAGATTTTCTTTGCTTGATGATGCTTATTTGACAATTGTCTTTGTTTTCCCTCTCTTTTTAAAGTGTGTTGATGCTTTTTTGTGGAGATTGGGGGCTTAGCAGAAGTGACGCTGGGGGAAAAAAGCTATCCATTATAATATTTTTTAAAATTGCTAGAAAAGAAAAGAAGGAACTATGGACAAGCAGGGCAATTTTGAAAGTAACACATGGAATTTATTAAATCCATTTTAAAAAAAGCAAGCAGTTTAAAACTGAGATTTGTGGTTTCACTTAGAATTTTTTTGTATATTCTGCTCTGTATATGGAAGTATGTGTGTCTGTGTCTGTGTCTGTATCTGTGTGTCTGTGTTTTGTTTTTTTAAAAATAGGGCCTACAGGGATTGTGAAGAAGTTATGGTTAAAAGATTTTGGAGAGGCAAATAAAGGAATTGGCTGAGTTAATTTTTATTCTATATAGAGTCAAGGCTACCCCTCCTCTTAGAACATGGGTTGACTAGAGCACATGTATTCCAGTTTCAAGTTACTCTGTGGGTCTCTGTTCTTGAAACTTGATCATGATGCCTGGCTGATGTGTTTATCTTTGAATTATCAGCCAGATGACAACATTCACTCAAAACTTAAGCAATTATTGAAATTTTTATAGTAAAAATACATAGTAATAAAGCATTTCCATCATCCTCCCTCAGTTGTACCTCACAGCATTGAGTATGAACACAGAGGTCACAAGTAGAGAGGTGATGCTGTGGGTAAAATATGCGGAGAGGTATATACATAGAGGGAGCATGTGTGTGCTGATGGTTCAAGTGAAGAGGTAAAACTCATACCTCCAATGCTACAAGGTAACTGATATCTTTACTCTGAACTGATCTTGATACTCTTGTGTCTGCTGTACCCCTCTATGATGAATAACATAACGATAGAGTTGAAACTGTCCTTGCAGTCAGGTAGACTGGGCTTTGAATTCTACTGTAGAGAACTCTTAGATGTATAACCCTAGGTGAGTTATTTAGCCATTCTACTATTATTTAGCCTTTCTCATTTGTAAAATTAGGAGGTTAGACTCATTGACTTTTGATGTCCCTTTCCTAAGTTGCAGATTTTGTAATCAGTTGTAGTGGAAAAAATAGAAAAGTTAACATATACTTTAATAGTATGTGATTTAAATGCTAAGATTAGTAACATTGACAGTAATAAAAAATATCCTGGAAAACCTGGTTTCAAGAATAATGGACAAAGGAACCCAAAAGTTTGTAAAATATAGGAATATATTTCCTGAATATGCCTGTGTCATCTGGAACAGTCATATTACTCTGGATATGGGAATCTTAATGATATTTAGAAGTGAAATTGATTATCTTTTAACAAAGTGTCTGGTTACCAATGAGGGTTCTTTTTGAACCAACTATTTATGTACTTTTAACTTTTTATATATATCCTAGAATAACGATTAAAATGAGAAAATATGGTACCCAGTTGAGGCAACTCCATTTTCACTTATTCAAAACAAGTTGCTAATGCTATCAATTGGAAATGGATAAAAGAGTGAATTTCATCACTATTATCATTTTTTAAGGACATTGATCTCTATTAAATCATTTATTAAAATGAGGAAATCAAAAGAACTTATAAACCACCCCAATTAGTTATCACTTGATGCAATGGAAATTGCACTGAATTCAGAATCAGAGAATCTGATATTAAAATCCTGCCTCTCACTATCTCTAATGTTGAGTCAGTTGCCAGTATTTGGGTCTCTGTCCTAGTTTTGTTCATCTGTAAAATGAACAGATTTGACTAGATGGCCTTTTATGTTCTTTTCTTTCCCTAAATCTATAATCATATGATTCTATATACATCAGAAAATTCAAGTGCGTTAAAATTTATGGTATGTTGAATGGACAACCCATAGAGTCGATCCATGTATGTCTGATAAACTCTGTGAGAAGAGTGGGCTGTATCGCTTTTAGGAAAATGCACGGTACTTTTAGTGACCTGAAACATCTCTCTGAAACAAAGTCTTCTTTTTTCATTATCAATAAACTCCGTATGAAGCGTGATGGCTGTGTGTCTTGGTATACCACACACGAAGTCTCAAAGAAGTACATGTTGCAAGTCAAGAAAAGGACAGTGTTATTCAGCACACGTATGATAGAAAAAGAACCGGAACAGATTATATCAACAAAACAATTATCAGACCTTTTTGAGTGTTGCCCATGAAATATTTTTTTAAAAAAGTTTAATGGAAAGCCTCTAGCAGTTGCATAGATTCTTCATGGATTATCTCTGGGTAAACATGGACAGAAATAACACAGAATATGGAGATGAAAATGCATTTCAGTTAGTAAAAGTCACTCTTCTCTTTACCAAGGCCGACCCACATGGTCTTAACACCTCATTCATCTTTCATCTGTCATCCTTCCTCATTCTTATATTTCCTTCTCTGTCTCAAGGGAAGAAATCCTAATTAGCTATAGCCATATTAAAAGAAAAATGAAATGCTTGTGAAAGCAACTCTGAGATTTCAACTCATATCCAGTCAGGTGGGCAAAACTGACAAAAATGGGAAATGACAAATTAATAGTGGAGCTGTGGAAAAAACAGGCAAGTTTAATGTCACATTGACTTCATTGCTCTTACTCATATGTGACACTCCATCTTCTGACTCCATACTTTTTCATTGCCTGTCCTCAATCTCCAGAGTGTTCTTCCTTCTCTGCTCAAATGTCACCTTGTGTAAAAAGCCTTTCGAAGTTCTTCTCAATGCCTTTCCTCTGAGATTACCTATTTATATCTTGTGCATATGTAATTGTTTGCATGTTGTCTCCCCTGATAGAATGTGTGCTTTTTAATTATTAGGATTGTTGCTGCCTTTCTTTGTATCCACATACTTAGCATTTATTGTGCTTAATAAATGCTTGATGACTTAACTGATGTTGGTGGAGCTGTAAATTGATCCAGCCATTCTTAGAAGAAGCTTTGAACTATGCACAAAAAGATACTGAATTTTGCATATCCTTTGACTTAGTAATACCACTACTAGGCTTACACTTCAAAGAAATCAAAAGAAGAGGAAGTGGTCCTATATATATGAAAATATTTTTTAGCTGCTCTTTTTGAAGTGGCAAACTACTGGAAACTAAGGGGCATGCCCTTCAACAATGTAGGGCAACAAACATTTATTAAGTGCCTGTTAAGGCCACTAATTATGCTAATTCTGGGTATACAAAGAAAGGCAAAAACCAGCCTTTCCTCAAGGAGTTCACGATCTATTGGAGGGGATGATGTGTAAACAACAATTTACAGACAAGACAGGATCACTTTTACTGTTTGGAATACCAAGCTTATTACAAGGCTCATTTTAAATGCATGTCTCTTAAGATACCCCTCCTGATTTTCCTCTTTTGTTAATGTGAACTGTCCCCTCACCCTCAGTATATTTTGCATGTATTCTTGTTTTACTTACCTGTAAATGTCATATCCCTTTAGTAGAATCCAGGCTTTCTGAGATCAGGGTGCATTTCAGTTTTGTATTTTTATCACCAGGGCCATCGTAGTTTCTGACATTGAAGATATACTTTTGTTTTTTTTAATTGAGACAAATTGCATTTAGACTGTGTGAAGAGGAGTAATGTGAGTTGTTTTTGTTTTTTTTGCTGTTTGGAGGGGGAAGGCAGGGCAATTGGGGTTAATTGACTTGCCCAAGGTCACATGACTAGTTTTGTGTTTAGTGTCTGGAAGGGGAGTAATGTGAAACAGAGTAGGAAAAGTATATTGAAGTCAGACTGTAGATGATCTAAACTAGCCTTCTAAGGAATTAGTGATTTATTTTGTTGACCATTGAATGTTTTTTATCAACAAAGGAGCAACATGAACCTAAGAATCAGGAAAATTATTTGGGCATCTTTGTGTAGGATAGTTTGGAGAGAAGGTGAATTAGAGAAAAGGTCTTCTGGTGAGAGACTAGTCTAGGCTAGAAGTGATAAGTACCTAAACTGGGGATAGCAGTGTGAATAGAGGAGAGGGAGCAGCTTTGATAGATATTGTAAGGGTAGAAATGACAGAATCAGTTGATTTGGATGAAGAGGTGAAAAAAGATGAAAGAATCAGATGATTTCAAGGTTTTGAGTCTTGATGGGCTGTGAATATAATCAGTGCATTTGAGGCACCACCAGAAATAGACATGTAGAAAGAGACTTGCGTGTAGAGACAAAATGCTAGATAGATAGATGTGAGGTACCAACAGCAGAAGTAGGTAGAAATATCCAAGAGACAATTTATGTAGTGTTAGTACTTGAAAGTATTCATTTATTCTTTCACTCTTATTCATTCACTCACTATACATTTATTGAGAGCCTACTATGTTAAGATACGTCAAGTACTATAAGGTTTACAGATATGACTAAGACATAATCCTTGATCTCAGAGAAGTGCTTTACCCTGTTATATTCATTATTAATTACCTTCTGTCTTCACTTTTGGGATAGATGTATTCCTTTCCTGGCTATAGTTATCACCTGTAGTTATTTGTGCCACCCCCACAGCACACAGTTGTGTACTGTAGTGAACCCTTGCTTGTTGCTGGTTTAGGACTGAAGCATTTCCTCATGTCCATGGTTGGTTATAGCTTAGTTAATAATCAGTTCAATGTTGAGTATTTGGGGGGATATAAGGGCGGTCATCTGCAAACAAACCTGCTATAAAGTTCTCACTACCTTGATCCTTGCTGCTTGTCTTGGGCTTTTTGCCTTTTCTGAGAGCACAGAGAGGTGCTGGTGTTAACTCCTACCTGCCCACCTTTCTCCAGAGTCCGTGCGTGCTGGTGCCTGCTACAAACAGCAGAATGAAGGAGAGCCAGGAAGAGGTGAGTGTTGAAGCTGAATTCTCATTTGGGATTGGCATGGGAGGGACATACTAGTTGTTGTGGGGGGTAGGGAGGGGATTTGGTGTATTCTGTCTCTAGCCTTCACAATGGAAAGATCAGACTAGAGCTTGAAAATATACGTACAGTCACATGTAAGTAAACACACATATATACACACAAACACACACATACACGTATTTGCACATACACACAGATCAGCATGGTGTAGTGGATAGAGAGCAAGACTTGGATTCAAGATAACTTGAATTTAGTTCCTGCCTGTGACATATTCTGGCTATGTGGCCCTAGTTAAGTCATTTGACTTCTCAGTGCCTGAAACAGATTTTTTAAATGATAAGTTATAGTACATATACCCATTTCCATTGGTTAGAGGCAGTTTACTCACCAGGAGCCCCTACAACAATGAAATCACGGGGTCTTTCTGTCTGCCTGTCTCCACACCTAGTTGGTATAATTGTTTGGGGGAGGAGGTGGAAGTGGAAGTTAGAAGTTGGAGAAGAGATCTACTTACATCATCCTAATATGGCTCCAGTCTTTTCTCCACCTGTTCTTCTTGCATGGAGAAATGGGAAGGTTGAAGTATGCATTATGGCTATATTAGAAGAATCATGAGCAGATAGAAATGGATAGCACTTATGCCAGAGGATTTCATCCCTTCTTATTTTTCCTACTTGCGTGCTTTCCCCACTACCTCTCTTCTTTCTCCAGCTTCCTCTTCCACAAGACGAATAATTTTTGCTCAGTGTCTCTGATTGGATTACCTTATTGCCCTAGATAGTCACTGCAGTAAAAATCTTTTTGAATATTATTAATATTCAAATGAATAATATTAATATTATATAACTATACCTGAAGAAAATAATCATTGGTCATACTAGCCATTTCAGGAACAAGTTTTATACTTTATATGCATCAGGAGCAGAACAAGTTGATTTCTGTTGTTATATGAGAGCAGTTGAAAATAGAGAAGCTTTAAACTTACATAAATAAATTAACTAACTTAAGCTTCATCATAATACCTGAGAGTAAAATTAGGATTCATATTTTGCTATATCCAAAGAGGTCTGCTATCCTCTTAATTTAAATAAATGCAGTTCTTTGGTGGGTTAATAAAGTGCAGCAGTCTGTGAAACAATTACTCCATGTAAAATTAGTTTCACTTACCCATTTGGGGATTGGATGTTAGCCTTCATTGCTATCACTTCTTTCCCCTAATCCTTCTGACCCCATACCCCATGAAGAGATTTATTGACTGAAAAGGATATAAAAATCACTTCATAAAACTTTAATTGTGTGTTTGGAGGAGGAATGAGGGTTTACATTATTAAATAGTTGCTTGTATGTCAATTATGTCGGCTTACATGATTATTTTCTTATATTGTAAATTCCTAAAGGGCAAGAGCAGTACTTGTTCAGTCTGTTTTATTCAAAGCTCAAGATAGTGCTACGTGTAGGTGGGTACTGTATTTGTGCCTCTTTTAAATTACTGGATTATTAAAATTGGACATTGTCTTAAGAGATTGTCAGGAGTTGCTAAGAATAGAAGAGAGCTCATCCTTGTCTGTACAGAGAACATCTTGTACTTTAGGTTTAGGGCTGATTTTGTTCTTGGAAGTCAATCATTCATTCCTTATTCTTTTCAAAAGTGGTGTAGAAGTTTGTCTGCAGTCGGTTTTGCCTCAGTATCAAGGTTCTCAAGTTTCTTATGTGATGTATCTGTTTCTTACTGCTAGCTTTAGTACTGCCCTATGTTGACTCTCAGCTTCTGAATGATTTCCAACTCTTTAATGATTACCAAGCTTTGTCCTGAGGGCCATTCTGGGCTTTCAGCTTCTCTCTGATTTATGGTGCCCTTCCCCTTTTCTGGCATATTTCTCTCTGTTTTCATCTTTAGCTGATATGCAATTTCTAGGAATATAATCATCTGTTATTTGGTCTTTTAATTTACTTGGCTTTGTGTAAGTTTATCTTATCCACTACTGTCCATGACCACCACACCTTAGCCCTTTCTTTTCATCACCAGCCAAATAGTTGTTTTGGTTCATTTTGATTTTTGCATATGAAATTGGACCAAGTGATTTATTCTTTATTTATAAAGCATAGTATAATAATTATAATAATAATAATTGACATTTCCTAGTAATTTAAAATTGCAAAGCACTTAATATGCATTAATTAATATGCCTCTAGTATGAATTTAATAAGGTTTTATAATTACTAATTACTCAAGTTTACCATTCATTGTACAAGTTGCACTCATTTAAGCATTTTGTTGTATATAACCTACTATGATAATTATATTGTTTTTAAATGTTTTGCTAAAATTTTAAAATGTGTTTTGCTGAAATGTTCAAGTAACATTACACATTTTGTGCTCAAGTAACTGAAGTTAAGGCTCACTGGCTTCAACAAACACAATTAAATTGTTTTGAACTGTGTTTTACTAATTTGTATTTTGCTTTATTATGTAAACATTCGAGATCAATAGGCATCATTGCCAAATTATACTATTGCCTTTATTATTATTATTTTTAGCCCTGATACTTAACTAATAGTGATGGTCCCTATAGTAATTGCCTTTGGTAATTTTGGTGCTTCATAATGAATGCCTATTTTAAAAGTTGACATTTTGGTATGTGATGAACCTACATATGGGAAGCGCTCCTGACTATTGCAGCTCTTATTCTGCTGTTTCTCCCTTGGTGACTTATGGGTAACGGCTAGTGAAAATGACAGGCACTTCTAGTTTCTTTAGACTTTTGAATAGTGCTGAGCAAGGTCAACTATCCTAGATATTGTCAGCTTGATTTGAGTACCTTAATAAACTGTGTACAAGTGATGACCTGAACCTTTACTTTTACCTTAAGGAATTTGAGATTCCTTCTTGAAAAATCCAAAAAGGATGTGGAAAAGGATGAAATTTCTTTTAAAAAATAGTAACTACAGCATTTTAAAAGTATATTTCCACTAATCCTTTACAAACTTTTTCTTAAAGGTAAAGAGAGACCTTCTGTCCAGCCTTTGAAAACGTCAAGAGATACTTCTCCCTCCAGTTCTACAGCAGCTCCCTCATCAAAGGTTTGTTTTGCTTTAGATTTTAAAAAATGATCACTTGAATGTTATTGGTTAGGTGGAATTAATTAAAGATTTGCCATTTGCAGTATGCTTCCTACAATAAGCCTTTTCATGCTTATTTTAAAACTGATGTACTGTTAGGGGGATAATTTGTCTTGAATTTTAGACACATGAATTTTAGTTGCTACAGTTTGAAACTTAGTGTTTCCAAGCACCTTTCACCAGTTTGAAACTATGAGGTATACCTTTTACATCTGTGACTAAAGGTTTGAATTTTTAACCAAACAAGCAAGAGAGGCAATTTAGAATGATAAACTAGATAATTTCTGTTATATGAAACTGAAAATATTTTGTATGAATGAAATTAATTCAACTAGGATAAGAAGAGAAACAGTCAACTGGGGAAAATCTTGGTATAAAATATTTCTAACAAGGGTCTGTTCTGATAAAGATATATAGAAAATTTTATTTTATTTTATAATACCTTAAATCATCCCTCAATAGATAAGTGGTCAAAGGATATGAACACACAGTACTCAAAGGAAGAATTATAAGCCATTAAGAATCATTTTTTAAAATTCTCAGAATCACTAATAAGAGAAAAGTAATCCCTGAGTTTTCACCTCACTTCTAACAAACTGACAAAGATAATAAGTTGAAGAGGCTGTGAAAAGATAGGCACACTAATGTTGTAGTTTCTATTTTTTAAAAAATAAATAATGAGGAAGAAGAAATAAAAACAAAATGAAAAAGAGAGAGAGCAAGTAGTTTGCTTAAATCTGTATTCAGACTCCATAATTCTTTCTCTGGGTGTGGATAGCTTTTTCCATCTTAAGTTCTTTGGAGTTGTCTTATAGCATTGCATTGCAGTCTATCAGAGTCAGTTATCACAGATACGATGTATCTGTAATTGTGTACAATGTTCTCCTAGTTTTGCTCCCCTCATTGAGCATGAGTTTATTTAAGTCTTTGCAGGTTCATATGAAGTCTTGTCTGTTCATCATTTATTATAGCACAATAGTATTCCATTGCATTCATTTACCACAACTTGTTCAGCCATTCCCCAATTGATGGGCATCCCCTAGATTTCCAATTCTTTGCCACTGCAAAAAGAGCTGCAGTAAATATTTTTGTACATATAGGTTGTTTTCCCACTTGTATGATCTCTTCAGGATACAGCCCCAGAAATGGTATTGCTGCGTCAAAAAGTATGCACTTATTTATAGCTTGGGCATAGTCCCTAATTGTTCTCCAAAATGGTCAGATCAGTTCACAACTCCACCAACAGTGCCTCAATATGCCAATTTTCCCACATCCTCTCCAGCATTTATCATTTTCCTTCCCTCCCCTCCCCTCCCCTTCCCTTTTTCTTTTCTGACTAACCTAATTAAGTATAACAGAATGTTCATTAGGTTGTGGCATATAAACCACATCATAAATTTGTGCTTTACAACATCATTTGCTTCACGAAAGTACTACTTCAACACCTAATGGCATGATGATGAATCTCCAGTCTTGCTTCAGAATTCAACTCTGGCAGGTTCTGTCATGTTGTAAAATTGTGGTATTGACTCTGAACTGCTTTCTAATAACCAACCTAGCTAAATGTTGAGAGGCTTACATTTTAACAGTAAGGTGATGAATTTCTTGGTCATGGCAACTGATGAAGCAAAGAAAAATGGAAAATGGCCCTTAATTCTGTGTACTTTTTTTCTGGAGTAACTGTGGAAGAGAAGTACGGAAGGAAGACATAGTGTGCTAAAAATTACAAGGGTTTTAGATTACCTGTAAACTTACCTAGTCTAGTTACCAGTGAGGAGACTGAGAATTTAGAACCATAACATTCTTGATATTTTTACAATAAATTAATCCAAGAGAAAAAAAAAGTTGTAGCTTTATGGAAGAATGAGTTTATAGGTTCTTTTTGGAGGGGCAGAAGAATTGACTGAGATGGTTTTATCACATTCAGAGGCTACTTAAAAGCATCATTTCATGGGATACTTGAATATCTTCTCTTGCAGTGTTCATTAGTATTTGCAGAAAGACAGTGAATTGCAAATTACATGTCAGTATCCTTTGTAGAGAGTGAGGAGGTTGATAAAGTCTGTGAAAAACTCAAAAGGTCCTCCAATTTAAATTGACACATACTTGAATACTCAGTGACTATTGTCTTCCTGTGATAATTTGATTTTTACTAGAGTAAAAACCGGAATCCATAGGCAGGTATACTATGATGTGCAAGCTAATTGGAGAAAAAATAAATTTGTTCACATACAATAGACCTTATAACTTTTTACACCTTTTAAAATCTTTTAATGTGTATATGCTTATTTTACATAATAATAATAATTATTATTATTATTATTATTTTACATACTTTATTGTGAGTTCACAAGATTTTAATACATTCTTTAGTTCTTCATCATGGAACCACACCTATCACTATTATTCATACCTTTGACAAAGTCCATTTTTCCAGGTTGTTTTGGTTGTTTTCAATGGCATTTCTATCAGGTGTTCCCAGTCTAGTGAAGCATATTCTTAATCTTTTGGGATATATTCTGTTTCCATTTGAAAATTCTGATAATTCTAGAACACTTCTGTTTATTCATATCTTTTGACCATTTATCTATTGGGAAAAGACCCATTGTCTTATGGTAGCTGTTTTTTAAAAGGAAATAATTCCTCGCTAAAGTTTTGCTAATTTAATAAGCACCTATTTTTAGATATAGGACACTCAAATGTGGAAATTCATCATCATTGTCCTTATAACCTATTTTTGTAGCGTTTTGAAGTTTGCAAAATGCTCTCCTCACAAAAGTTATAAGAAGTACATAGTTTCAATCATCAGTACTCATTTTACTGATGAGGAAGCAATCAGGAAGAAGCAAAATGACTTGACCAACTTGAGTCAGCTCTCAGGTCTTAAATATGGAACTCCAGTCTACATGCTAATCTTTTGATTGTTAAGACCCAAGCTCTTTACACTCTTAACAACATTTCATTTCATAAATTACTTCTGCTTTAAGGGAGGTATACCTTTTCTTTTTATTTTATCATTATAAAATATTTTAGAATTTTAACAAATTTTTGTTTTCATTAGGTCTTGGATAAACCTAGTAGGCTAACTGAAAAGGAGCTTGCTGAGGCTGCAAACAAGTGGGCCGCAGAGAAATTAGAGAAGAATGATGAGAATAACTTACCAGAAATTTCTGATTATGATGTAAGAACCCCATTTCTCTGTCTGCATTCTTCTTAGTTAAAAGAAATAGTTTGTTGTCTTAATATATACTATTTATTAGAAGGAAAGCAATGGAATTGCCATTTCATTATTTCTTATATCCTTAGATATTTTTATTCATACGTGGCTAGTTTGAGAGAGAGAGAGAGAGAGTGTGTGTGTGTGTGTGTGTGTGTGTGTGTGTGTGTGTGTGTATCTCTGTATTCATTCTCTTTGTGTTTAGAACATAAGGTAAAAAAGGTTTTTCATTTACTCTAGACCTGTGATTTTTATCAGTGTAGATAACTCCAAATGAAGGAATTCCCTCTGATTGCAGAACGTTGCACCCATCTGGGATTTACCTGGGACACTAAGAGGATAATGCAGGGCCTATAGTCATGACTCTAAGCCTAACTATTCCCTGTTTTTACTGTACTTCCTTTTACTGTCAAGATAAGTTATACGTTAAAAGAGCATGAGTTTTGTTTTTTAAGGAAGCATTTAGTTATTTTATTTTTTTCCAGTTACAGGTAAAAACAGTTGTTAACATTCGTTATTCCAACTTTGAGTTCCCAATTATCTTCCTTTCTGCCTCGTCTCTCTGCCCCCATGAATTCTTAACTGACCAAAAAGAACCTGGTGAATTAAGGCTCATGGTGAGACTTTTAAAAAGCAGTATAACATATGTAGGTGTGTATATGTTTTTATATGTATATATATATATATATATATGTATGTATATATATATATATATATATATATATATATATATATATATATATATATATATATATATATATAT
>CM053581.1:416943335-416963874 GCA_028627135.1 Pseudochirops cupreus
CCCCCCCGCCCCGTGCCAATCCGCGGTTTCAGGCTGGGCTGGTTTTAGCTCCCAGTGCACTGTGATGAACCCTTCCTGTCCTGCCTTCCTAGCTGCCTTCAGCAGGAGATGTGTTTTTCTGTATTTTTGTGAGTTTTGGAGCCCTAAAATTTGTTTAGAATCATATTTTATGGGTATTTGAGGTTGCTATGTGGGAGCTGCAGAGTTTTCCTGCTTCTACACTGCCATCTTCTGTCTTGATGATCTTAAGGAAAAACTGAAAAGATTGAGAAAGAAGAATACTCTGAGGGGGGAAGGAGAAGGAAAGGAAGTGTAAAATGACTGCAGTTAAAGAAGTGCAGAATGAGTTCAGCCAGGTGGGAAAAATGTATTGGTAGAACTCTGCAAACTTTTAAAGTATGATATAAATGTTATCTATCAACCCATTTTCCTCTGGTGGCCTGCCCTGCGGAGTCCCACCTCCACATCAAAACCATTTCTTCTCTCCAGTTAATGGAGCTGGTTCCTGATCCCCAATCTTATTTCTCAGCTACCAGCTCCCCCAGTGCTCCCCAGAAGCAAAAGACATGACTCCTAGGCCAGGCAAAAGTATTCCTCTCTGCAACTCTTATTCCTTGAGGAGGTGCCCCAGAGAGTTTTCTGTGTCCGTTTATACTTCTGTAATAAAGAACATGGTTTCTAGGAAGTTCAAGAACTAGTTAAATTTTTGTCCTTTCCCTCCCTGCTCCAGTTCCTTAGATCTCCTTTGAAATTAGCCCATAGATGATCTTTTTGATCTATCAGTTGAACTTAAGGTGAGAATTTTGAAGAATCCCTAGAACTATGTAAATATTGATTTAATGTCTTCGTGTTGTTTTGCTATCTGTAATTGTTTAACTTTGTAATGTTTCTTTATTGTATTCATATGTCATACTTCTGATTTGTTTTCCTTGCTTTTTTAATGTGTGACTAATATCTTTTTAAAAAACAATGTATATCACAATATATTCCTCATACCCTCCCTTCTGTGCCCCTTCACAAATACACTGAACCTTTGATTTTAACCAGGGAAACTGGTTAAATAAAAGTTATTGATCATTTCTGTCAGCATGTGTTTTCTACCATGTGATGCCCATGGTCCATCATCATTACTCCTTTTGAATCAAGATTATTTAGTATATACCCTTGATATCCCAGAGACTTTAAACTCCTGTGGATCATCATCCAAACTCTACTCCATTTCCCATGCTACCTGTTTCCTCATTTCCATCTCACTCAATCCTCCCACCCAGAAGTTTCATCCCAACTCCACCCAGCCCTTCCCCTGTACTCTCTAGAATGTTTGTTCCATAGGCAACAAAGTTCCCTTCATTTTAAACCTGTTCCTTTTCCACTTCTTCCGTTAACTAGCTCTTACTGAAACCTAGCTTTTCCCTGATGATGTAACCTCCCTTTTCCATCCTGGCTGTACCTTCACTCATTCTCCTTGGTATACTGGTTCAGCTGGTTCCCATTGCTTCTTCCAGGTTCTCCCCTTTCCTCATTCATTGAGGAATCTCTTAGGAACCATGTTCATGCTATTCATATCTTCCACCTAATCAAAATCCTGGTAACTGTTGTCTACAGACCCCCAGGTTACTCCCCATCTTTTCTCTATGAATTCAATATCTGGTTTACAGGTTTTTTCTCCTCCCACACTCCTGCCCCTCATTCTGGTGCCTTCATTGTACATACTGATTTTTCTTCAAATACCCTAACCATTCATTTCCTCTACTTACTCACCTATCCCCCACCTTAGCCGCACTACAAAATGTACCCTTCAGTTTAACTATCTCCACCTTCAAGAATTCTGAAATCCTTTCATTTGACTATAATCTGTTGTCTTTTTTAAATCTCTCCCTTTCCTTAATGTGACCTTACCTTTTGTTCTTAACCTCCAGTCCCTTGACCCTTCAGTTCTGTTAGGCTAGATTCCCTGTAGTAGCTATTCCCTCCTCTTCTCCCCATCTTGACTGCTTGGTGAACCAGTTCAGCTCTTGAATCTATAAGCCCCTTATTTCTCTGAACCTTTCCTCAGCCTTGGGTTACCCCCATCATTCATCACAGCTACATATGTGCTGCTGACAGCCTGCTTCAAGAGATTCCCCCTTCTGTCAGCCCCACCTTTTGACCAGTTTTCAGTCTTTTCCTTTTTGTTGACTCATTTCCTCTGCCTTCAGACATGCTCATATCTTCCCTGTCCTGAAAAAAGCCTTTCCTTTCATTTCTGTTAACAGTTGTGTTATTTCTCTTCTGCCCTTTGTAGCTAAATTCATCACAAAGACCATCACTTTCTGTCTTTTGACTCTCTCGTTATCCCGTTACACTTTAACTTCCAAAATTAGTAGTAATCTCTCAGTTGCCACATCCCATGGCCCTTTCTTACTCTCAGTGTCCTCATCTAGAAAATGATGATAATCACAGTACCTGTTTCCCAGAGTGGTTGTAAGGATCAAGTGATGTAATATTTAGGAAGTGCTTAGCACAATTCCTGGACATGGTAGATCTGCACTGTATAAATTCTAGCTATTATTATTAGTCCTGTTAGTATTATTAGAATGTAAGGTCTTTGAGGATCTGGATTGTTTCATTTCATCTTTGTTTCCTCAGTGCACACCACCAGGTACCTTATAGGTACTTAATAAATGCCGAATTTGCTTGAGTTAAGTTGACTCTAAAGATGTGTTCTACTCTAAAATATTATTTGTGGAGTTTAACCTTTTCCATTCTTACTCCCCTTCTTGAAATGTCCTTGATAAATGTGTAAACTGGTCTAATAACATTTCTGTAGAGATTGGAAAGTAATATGACTAAGTAATTACTGAGCAGACCTAAAACAGAGGTTTTGGGGTATTCCCTGTGAGTTTGTTTGACAAAGATGAAGATCTGGCAGAGGAGACTAAGGGTGAGTCACCACTTCAGTGTCACAATCCCAAAGGGTAGAGACTAGGGGGAGAAAATGGTCAACAGTGTGAAAGGAAGCAGAGATTAGGTATTAGGATTAGGATTTAGTATTAAAAGAGGGATTAGGATTACTGAAAGACAATTACATTTGCTGAGTTTGGAGAGAGCAGTTTCAGTTGAATATTGCTGGCCAGAAGCCAGATTGCAGAGAATTTTAAAAAAGGAGAAAAAAAAGGAAGATGTGGAACTAAGTATGATGATTACTTTTTGAAGAATTCAGGATGGGGATGGCTAGGTGGCTCAGTGAATGGAGGACCGGCCCTAGAGTCAGGAGGCCCTGGAGTCAGGAGTTCAAATCGGGCCTCAGACACTTAACACTTACTAGCAGTATGACCTTGGGCAAGTCACTTAACCCTAACTGCCCTGCCCTTCCCGTATAAATAGCAAAAAAAAAAAAAAAAGGAATTCAGGATGATGGAGGATGATCTGCATTTAAGATAATAGGATTTAATGGCAGATTTTTTTTTTTGGCTTTTTGGAGGGGAGAAGGCAAGGCAATTGGGTTTAAGTGACTTGCCCAAGGTCACAGGGCTAGTAAGTATTAAGTGTCTGAAGCTTCTTGTTCCTTCTGTAACTGGGCTTCCACTGACAATAGCTTGTCGGTATTTTTTCTCACATTGGTTAACTTTAACCAAACTACAACACAAGAAACTGAATTGCCTGCTTGTAGCAGCAAGCACCCTAGCATACCCAGGATGGGTATACTTTCCTTTAGTCTGCACAGCATCTGCTCAGTTATGCCAGGTGTATCTCACTGTGCAGTTGCAGGGGATGTTTATATTATTTATCATTATATAATGCTACACAAGTATGGTGGAGATGTTTTGAACCCTAATTGTGGCAACTTTATATCTAATACCTGGAAACAGGAGATTGTTACCACTATGGATCCTGGGAAACTGAACTTTAAGAAATAATAGCAAAAATCCACTTTATGCACTCTAAAATCTACCTTTCTCACACTAAAATTCACCTTGCTCACACCGTATTACAGTTGAAGGTTTCATTAATAAAAGCTTGAAGAACTTTTCGCCTAAATAGTTATAAATTCCTGTAATGTGCTTACATTTTTTATAATGTGTTTTGCAATTTATTATTTTAAAAGTAGGGAACAAGTTGTAATGTATTTTTATTTTTGTAATTCCAATCTTTTAATTTAACTTTTTTTGTGGTTTAGGAGGGGGATATTCCTGCAGTCTAGATTTGTTTTCTTTTCTTACAGTTTTAATAATTAGATTAATTCCTAGAAAAAAAATTGTAATCTAACATGTTGAATTCAGTATACATTTAAAAATTAAAAAGCAAAATGTACAATGTTCATTTTACCTGGTATTTGCTACATTAAGAACAAAACCATGTAATTTATACATATATGCAGATACGTACACTTATTAAACACTAAAGCTTTGTCATTTTATTTAGCACAATACTAGATTTCTTATTATAAATTATAACCTTACTGACTTTTCTGTGAAACTAAAGATACTTTGTTTTCCAGAACAAAGTTCCTTTCCTTGAAATGTTGCAATGTTTTTGTTTCAGATTATTTAAAATACTCTGAAATTTGAGAGTATTGCAAAAAATACCATTTAATAATAGAGAAAATAATATAAAATGGAACCTTTACATGTAACATTTAGTAGCTTAAGTTCAATGTTTTATTAGCATGTTAGTATGATTTGTGTTGTGCCATGGGTAATATAAAATGTGTTCATCTCTTAGATTCATTGCTTAATTAAAATACTATCTTTTAAATTCTCTGCAGTCATTTTATAGTTCTGTTTCTGATTATTGCGTAACTTTTTTTCAAATCTTAAATATTTTATTTTAAATCATAGTCCTTCTCATTCCACAGAAATTGTCAGTTTCTTTTGTTTGGGAAATAGAGTAAGTTGTGTTACTTAAAGCAAATCATACTTCGGCTATGTCATTATCTTGACTGGCATCTTAACTAAACATTGTTAAATTCAACTATTAGAATATTCATATTATCAATAATTAAATTTTATACAAATATTTTTTGTGCATTCCTACTGATGAAGGAATCTTTCCCACTGGTGGCATCATTCAGAAAAAATCCTTTTCTCAGTTTTGCAAATGAAAATAGTTTTTTTTGAGGAATTTGGTAAAAGATAGATTTAGGGAAATTGGGGGGGGCAGCTATGTAAAATGACAACCTGGACTTTTTCTCCTGTGAAAAGAGTGCCATGTCGTAACTTGTTTTCCTTAGGTGCAATATTTTAGTTAATTTTAAGACTACTGTTACAATAGATCACATTTTAACATAAATATAAATTCCTTTCATTTAGTAATTATATCGTTATTTTGTTGAAATATGTATCTAATCCCAAAGCCTTGCACTATCAGCAACCTTTGTTAAAATAATAGGTGTTTATTCAAAATACTGTGTAATTTGAATGACCTATAGTTCCAAAACAAACTTCATCAAGATGCCAGATAGGATGAACTTGTTAATTGATAAATATATGTTATGCTTGAGACAGCTAGGTGGTTCATCTTTAGATAAGAGTGCTTACTGGGCCTAGAGTCAGGACCTGAATTCAAATCTGCCCTCAGATACTTAACTTGCTCTGTGACCATGGGCAAGTCACTTAACCTCAGTTTGCCTAGGAGATAGCTAGGTGACTCAGTGGGCTTTTAGTCAGGAAGACCTGAGTTCAAATGTGACCTCAGACATTTACTCCCTTTGTGATCCTAGGCACATCACTTAACCTCTGTTTGCTGTAATCCACTGGTGAAGAAAATGGCAAGCCACTCCAGTAGCTTTTTGCCAAGAAAACCTCATAACTTAACCAAGAGTTAAGTTAGACATGACTGAACTACAACAACAGCAACAGGAAGCGTTACTCTTATCTGGGCCTTGAACTTCTGAATTGATACTATACTGTATTTCAAGACCTAGAACAAACATCAAATTTATTACTGTTTCAAACAAGAATTTAAAATAGCCACACCTTTTTGGATTGCGTAATCTTGAAGATTCCTTTCATTTCTAAAATTCTACTAAATCAAAAATTCTATTAAAATTCTATAATTATAATCTGCTTCTTGTTCATTTCCTGTAAAAGAGAAACTAAGATAAACCCATGCCAAAAAAAAAGAGCTATATAACTTACCGTTCATAATAAAATCTTTTTAAAGTTTACTATAGAGATAACTTTTTGTATAATTTTATAAGTCCAAATTCAAGGGAAAATATGAGACAAAAACTTAAGGTTTTGAGTTTAATTTTTTTGTGGTGGCTAATTGTGAAGCTGCAGACATATTCAAGATAGTGTATCAATCTGAAATAATTAACAGAGTAATATGAAGAAAGCAAAAAAGATAGCTAAGTTAAATTTAATATGAAAAAACATTTGTGCTTTCAAACATCTGAATATTTGAATCTGTCTTTGATTTTATTTGTAAGGAGTCTTTTATTTTAATAGTAAAATCATAATGGAAACATTCAAATCTTAAATACTTAATTGTGTTAGGTGATTTCATTTTAGCAGATTATTCAGGTTCAGATTCTGATTCTGCCACTTATATCACTTTGAGACCTTGGACAAGGCATTCAGTTTTTTGATCTCTGTTTTCATGGGGTTTTTAGAATATTCAGGTGACATAACCTAATTGTAAAACTATATCTAAATGTCAGGTATTATTGGTTAACTCTATAGTTGCTATATTTGAAAGCAAATTGTTATGTATTTTAAGCACCTTTAACTTTTAAAAAAGGTTTTCAGCATTAACGTCTTAAAATTATAAATGAATATGTACAGTACAATGCTATGCAAATAATAGGTAGTTCTTGAACTAAAGAATATGTATACATTCACTGTGGTAGAATAATAGAACATAAGTTATAGTATCATAGAATGTTAGAGTTGTGAAGGATCTTGGAGCTTGTCTAATCCTAGGGTTCTTAATCTGGAGTCTCTGATATTATTTTAATAATATTTTTATAACTTGTTTTAGTATCCTTTACAATTCTGTGTATTTTACTTTATGCATTTAAATACATGCTGAGAAATCCATAACACACAAAAGGTTAAGAACCCTTGGTCTTATCCAGCTCATTCCTTTTATAGATAAGTCAGCTGAGATTTGAAAAGGTTAAGTAGCAACCCTACGCCACTCAGGAGAGACAAATTTTGAACCTGGAACTTTGTTACTTTTAAGGCCAGGAGTTTTTTTTGGTATACTATATTGCTTTCTATTCATTTTTATAGATGAGGAAACATCCTATTCTTTAACAAATAAAGTGTTATGCGCTTTATTCTGATTCTCCACAGTCTTACTCCAACTTAGTCTGTGTGTCCTTATCTCAGAGTACTCTATTTCAGATATTCTCTTTCACTGAAATCCTCTTGTTTGCTATCCACCATTATTGTTCTGCTTCTGCCCTCACTTGCCAGATTTCCTTTGCTTGCGCCATCCTGCTTTGATGGAATAGATTTCTTCTGTCTTGCCAATTAACTCCCTTCATCTTTTTTTCAAGGCTCAACTCAGATGCCCTTTTCTTCATGAAACTTGCTTTTGATTGCATCTACCTTCAAATAATCTTTAATAATTCCTGAAGTTACCTTTGTATTCCTCACCCTGCTACCTACCAGAGAAACAGCTCATATATCAAAGAGTATTTTTTAGGGGGGGGGAATGGTAGAAGAGAAAAAACAATCAGTAAATCTGATCAGGACGTTGAAGAAAATCTGAAAATGTATTCAGAGTTCTGTGCATTGATTTCCCATTTCTACAAGGCAATGAAAGGAGTTATCTTTTCACAACTTTTCTTTGGGGTAGCTTTGGTTTTTTATAATTTTGCAGTGTTCAGTTCAGGTTGTTTTGTGGTTATTGTTTTAGTGACTATGTATATTGTTTTCTCGACTGTTTAACATAATTCTGCATCACCTTATATGTCTTTCCATGCTGCCCTGTATTAATCATACTCATTGTTGCTTATAATACAGGAATATTCCATTACATTCATGTACCAGTTTGTTTAGCTATCATCCAATTGATGGGCATCTACTTTGTTTCCAGTTCTTTGCTGTCACAAAAAAAAGTGCTCCTATAAATATTTTGGTGAGTATGGTGCTTTTCTTTGTATCAGTGGCCTTCTAGAGTTGTATGTCTAGTAGGGGAATCTCCGGCTCAAAGAGTATGGACACGTTAGTCATTTTGTTTGCCTAATTCCAAATTGTTTTTCAAAATGTGCTGATTCACAGTATTGCCTTCAGTATGCTAGTGTGCCTGTCTTCTCACAACTCCGTCGACACTGACTTTGCATGCTGTTTCATCTTTGTTAAGTTTTTCTGAGTGTGAAGTTGGAGTTGTTACTGAAAGTCTAAGTTGATTTCAGTTTTCATGGGGATTTTAGAATATTCAAGTGAGATAACACCTAAGTGTAACTATAACTGTAAAACTATCTAAATGTCAGCTATTGTTGGATGACTCCATAGTTATAGTTTAAACTGAACTAACAGCATCACCACCCAGCATATCCGTAAGTTACTAACGTCGCTTGGAGTGCAGAGCAGTCTTATGTTAGCTGAATTTGCTTTGTGTTGTATTTGGCTGACTTTCTTTTGGTTGCTTACATAATTTATCGTTTGTAATTAGGGTTGTTAAATTTAACCACTATTTTTCTTGGAGCATGGTCGTCTATTTGTTTTGTTTTGTTTATTAGTTTTTCCTGGAGGCAGTCTACAGCTGCTTTCACTTGACATTTTCTTTTCTGTGTTTAGAAGTTCTGGGCAGTTTTCTTGTACTACTTCTTGCATTATGGTGTTCGGGTTTTTTGACTTGTCATGTTCTTCTGACAGATCTATGATTTTTAAATTGTCTCTGCACATACTTTCTTCAAGATCAGTTTGTTTTTCTACTGTATTGAGAACATGTATTTTTGTCATGTTACTGTTTTTTTACTTCTCCCATATTAATTCAGAGTATTTGTATTTTGAATTAGTTGTTCTCCCTTTTATTTAAAGAAATAAAAGAAAAAATAAAAGAAAAAAAAATTAAAGATACTCATCACAGATTAACGTTTTTGTATTCTGCTTATAATGTTTTCTGTGCCAACCATAAATTCTGATATTTTCTTCCTCTAATGTCTTTCCTTGAAATACTGTTTTTTCTCTTGATCCATTTGGGAAGATCATATTGTCATGCCATGCCCTCGGTCCTTTGTTATATCAGAGTTTGGTTCCATTTCCTCTGTCTAAAATTTTTTTTGAGATGTTTGCAGTCATTTAGATATTTTTGTAGCTACTTTATCATTTCTTAATAACTTTTCTTTTGCTTTAACAATTCAGAGGTTCCCAAACTTATTTGGACTAATGCTCCTTTAAAAAAAAATTACTCAGCAACCCCCTGGAAATATACTTTTTTAACCTCTTTAACAGTTTAAAAAAAAATTTGCATCATTTCAAACTACTACTACTGGACTGTTCCAGTGTCCCCCACAGGGTGGTTTCGCCCACTTTTGGAACCTATGCCACTGTTTGTTCTCCAGTTTTCAAATAAATTGTTATTGATAAGATCAAAATTTTCCCTACTAGCTCTTTATTTCCCCTGTCCTAGAGAGTTTTCCTGTTTTTAAACTAAGAAGAAGAAAGAAAAAGAAGATGAAAAAATCACTAAACTTGATCAGTATATCAAAGAAATCTTGAAAAGATGGTCAGATCACCACACACACAAACTTCCCACCTGTTTTAAGGATTTACATGGAGGTGGTTTCTCATATCTCTTTGGGATCATGTAATTTTACAGCGGTTACTTTTGATTCTTTTTTGTGATTCTTTTTTTAGTTTTTGTGGCTTTTATGTATATTTTTCTCTGGCTTTGCTTACATTAAGCTGCATCATTTATTGTTGATCTTTCCGTGCTATCTAAATTTATCATATTCATCATTTGTTACAACACAGTAATATTCCATTACATTCATGTACTATATTTAGCCATTTCCCAGTCAATAGGGAAATTTGTTTCTGATTATTTGCTATTTTAAATATTTTGGTTTATATGAAAACTTTCATCTTATCAGTCTTCATTGAGGTTTTAGTGTAGTAGTACAATCTCTTGTGTCAAGTATGGATATTTTAGTCACTATTTGCATAATTTCAAGTTAATTTACATAATGAAAATTCTATTGATTCTCAGTACTAACAACAGTGCACTAGAGTACCTGTCTTCTCGCACCACTTGTAATGTTGAAGTAAGAGTGTTCAAGTTCTTAAACAATCTCACTTTTTCATTTTATTGAATGATTTAGTCCATTTGTGTTTAAAGTTATAAGATTTAGGTTTATATTATCTTACATTTGTCTTTAATATTGGGGTTCCTCCCTTCAAATTAATAATTTTCCTTTTTTTTTTTTTTTTGGTAAAGACAGTACTTTGTTGTTTCAGTTATTTTGGTTTAATCTCTTTTATGGTAACACTATTTTTATTGGTTCCCTTCCCCTCAGTCAAACATAGTCTTTCCCTTCATTACTCATTTCCCTAGCTTTGGAGTTTGGCTTAACTTTTAATTCCTTTTTTTTTTTCCTTTCTTTTATCTAGTTAACTTACTCTTTATTTTCTTTTTTTTTGGAGTCAAGTCAAATTCCCCTTTCTATCCTCTCCTTTAACTTCCTTTGTTTATTTTTTAATTTCCTTTTTTTTTGGCCTTTTTTTCCAAAAGATATTTTCTCCTTTTCTTCATTTTCTTCATTCATCCTTTTCTGTCTTATATTCATTGGTTCATGGCCTTTAAACTTGTTTGTTTATTCTTTAGTCCTTGTATTCCTCGCAGAATTAAAACTTCTAAGGTACCTACTTTGAGTTTCCTCTTCTAAACAGTTTCTGTATTACTGCTTTGTAGATTTGGCACCTTGCTTCCCTCTTCCTGCCGTGTATCATTTTTGAAACACTAATACTATACCGGTGACAGAAACGATAGAAGTATTTTCTAATGGTACAGTTTTCCTTTGTTCCTGACTGTGCAGTTCATTACTCTCTGTTGTTCTCCCGTGATCATCTTTCTCTCAAATGCCATGAAACCTCCTTTCTGGTTCCATGCCTTCCTCCTGTTCTCAGTTTCATTTGCCCACAAGAGCCTTGATTCCCGTTCCTGAGTCAAGGTGAGTAGTCCCTGTAAGCACCAAATACCTTCAGATTACACCTATCGTAAGACCTTCATCTCTCATTATAAATACCTCTCTCCTTCCTCTGGAGCCTTCTTCAGCAGGTTTCCACCGCTGAGCCAAGGTTTCTCCCTTTCTTTCCCTCTGTTTCGCTCCCTTTTTAGACGTCTCAACCTTTCTCCTGTGGGCTGTCCTATCCCCTGCATCGCAGTAGCTCGTGTATTTTCGCCTTTCCCCTTTTATGTGACTTCCGCTTCTGCAGTCTGACAATTTTAGTCACTTTTAATGACTGTTTCAGCAGCAGCATATGTTAGGCCTCTTCCTCCACCACCTCTTTTTTGATCTGATTTCCATTTTCCGCCGTCTCCTTATACAGCTCTGCTTTTAGAAGGCTCGTTCTGTGTTGTTATCTTCATTGTTAAGCCTGTAGATTTCTTTCTCTTTTCAATGTTCTCTGTTTTCCTTGATTGTTTATCTGTTTACTTTTCTTATCATTTCAGTTTTCTTTGTATTTGCAAGTCACATGTCGAGACAGGCTCATATTTTCTTTCTTTCCTTCTTTCTTTTTGGAGGGAGGAAAGTAGGGCAGTTGGGGTTAAGTGACTCGCCCAAGGTCACATAGCTAGTTTTGGGTAAGTGTCTGAGGCTGCATTTGAACTAGTTTGCGTTTTCTTGATAGGAATGTTGGGGTTGTTTTCATGTTTTTTATATATTATATATTATAATATTAAGGAGCTTTATAATATAATTATTATAGTATTATTGTTATCCTATTAGGGGATTTTAAATTTGTTTTTCACGTGTAGCGTTCCTGCGGGATGCCCGTTATCTGTAAGTGGTTTCTAAGCGCCTTTTCCTTGAGATCAGTGTGCGGCGTGTTTCGCTGCCAGAGAGAGCTTGTTTTCCTTTGTAGTTCTTGGTTTTTGCTTTCCTTTACTCCGGTGTAGTCGTGCTGTCATGAGTTTTTCTTTCTTATTTCCTTGGTGAGGTTTGCCATTATAGATTCAGGTTGTGGCGACGCAGCCATAAACCCTGCTCCCGCAGTTCTCGTTTCTCTCAAAGACCACCTGAGAAGGTGCTGCTGCGGTTCCCTGCTCGCTTGCATGTGGATTTTGCTGTTGTTTTTGTCTTGCAGCTTTTGTTCATGGACGTTGGACTGATTTAAATCTGAAGGCCGTGTTCCCTGCTGTTATTCACGTCTTCCTTGCTGGTTTATCTGTTTGTCCGAAGGTCTAATTCCGTTCTCTTCTGCCTGAGATCTTTGCTGATCTCCACCTTTTTTCCTTATAATCTCCTAACAGTCACTGTCTGAGTCCTTTTTCCCTCAGGGCTGGATCGCGAAGCTCTCTCTGACTCTTCACAAGCCAAGGAATTCACTTTTATAGTCTCTGCCCCAAGTGACTTAGTTGGCTACCAGGTCCCCCATTCCTTCAGTCATCCCGGGGCCCTTCACAGAGGCTGGTGCTGTGTTGCCATTAGCCTCTATTTCCCAGTCCCACTACCCGGATGCTGGTTCAAGCCAGAAAACTTCCCATTACTTGTGGTACAGGAAATGGTGGGTGAGAACGAGGGACTTGAATTCTTTGTCCGGCCGTCGGTCGGCTTCTGTGGCCTCCCCAGAGAGCGTTAACCGGTAGGGTAAAGTAGCAGTAACAAGCAGGTCAGGAGCGAGCGCTCTCTGTCGATTCATGAGCTCGGCCGGGCTTCTCGGGGCCTTGGTCTTGGAAACAGCTGGATTGTTTTTCGTCCGTTGCATCACTGCTCTTTTGGGGCAGTTTCTCAGAGTTCATAGAGACCGGAGATGACGTATTGTCTTCGTCAGTGCTGATATTTGTACTGGGGCATTTTTTTGAGCTAAGGAAGTGTTTGAGACAGAAGTACTCTGGTATTTTAAATTAAAGCAATATAGGAAATTGTGAAATTTCAGCTACGATGTAGTAATCCCAGTGAATTCAGTAAATATATTTTCTCCTTCTTAGAAAATATGGACCTATTTTCAGATGAAGAAATTAAAACTTAGTCATATGAAAAAATGCTCTAAGTCACTATTGATTAGAGAAATGCAAAGCAGAACAACTCTGAAGTACCACCTCACACTAATCTGATTGACTAATATGACAAAAAAGGAAAATGATCGATGTTGGGCATATGGGAAAATTGGAACACTAATGCATCATTGGTGGAATTGTGAACTGATCCAGCCATTCTGGAGAGCAGTTTGGAACTATGCCCAAGGGCTATAAAACTGTGTATACCCTTTGATCCAACAATACTACTTTAGAGCTGTATCCCAAAGAAGTCATAAAAATGGGAAAAGGGCCAATATGTACAAAAATATTTGTAGCAGCTCTTTTTGTAGTGGCAAAGAATTGGAAATTGAGGGGATACCTATCAGTTGGGGAATGGCTGAACAAGTTGTGGTATATGAATGTAATGGAATATTATTGTTCCATAAGAAATGATCAGTGTTTTCCCATTTTTATGATCTCTTTGAAATACAGGCCTAGCAGTGATATTGTTGGATTAAAGGGAATGTAGTTTTATGCATAGTTTTGTGCATAGTTCCAAATTGCTTTGCCGAATGGTTGGATCAGTTAATTCCACAAACAATGCATTAGTTTACAGATTTTTGCACATCTCCCACATTTATCGTTTTCCTGTTTTGTCATATTAGCCAATCTGATAGGTATGAGGTGGTGCCTCAGAATTGTTTTGATATGCATTTCTCTAATCAATAGTGATTTAGAGCAATTTAGACCAGTTTGAAGTTTTAAGGAGTTATTTTCTTCAAATTTTTTGGATCTCTTTTTCTAATTGGTTGCCTTTTGTTTCATAATTTCTCATTTTTCCTGTATTACTCTTATTCCTGCATTATTCTTATTTCCTTTCTCAATTTTTCCTTAGCCTCTCTTATTTGATTTTTAAACTTTTCCAAGAACACTTTTTTGGATTTTGACTATTGTGAATTTTTATTTGAAGCTTAATAGGAACCTTTTTTTTCTGCTACAGGTTTGACCTTCTGATCTGATCTTCTCTCTCAGCATAATAGCTATCTGTGGTTTTTTTTTTTTTGTTTTTTTCTTTCTTTGCTTTTTACTCACTTTTCAACAGCCTCTTTTCTTGCCTGTTAATAACTATGTTGGGTTGTGCTCCACAGGTGTGGGGAATAATGTCTTAGGCTTCAGGTTTTTATTGGTGTTTTGTTTTTTTTTTAAGCTCTGTCTGGGAACCTTTGACCTCTTGGTTCTTCCATTATTTTATAATCTAAGTCCAGGCTGTGGGGTTACTTTTCCTCTGGCTCAAACTGTGGTCTGTGCGTGACATCAGGCACTTCTCTCTGCTCCTGAGCCACAACCAGAGACCCCAGCATTCCTGCCACCTGAATGTTTTTGCTCTCTGTGGTCCCTCACATGGCAAGCATCAGCTTATCCCTCTGCCCTGGAACCAAAATCAGAGATTCTGCTCTCCTGCAGGTGACCACAATGAGTAGGACCCATTGCCCTCTATGACCACACTCACCAGAGTGACCTCGTCTGGTCAGTTCACCTGGTGCTTAACCCCTCTATTACTTGTGGGGTGAAAGCTCCTAAAGCTAAGGCTCCCCTCAACACAAGTGCCCCCAGGGTTTGTTGTTTGTTGACTCCACAGTACATGCCTGGAGACATCTGTGCTTCAGTCAGGTCACACCACCACTTGGGGAGGTCAGATCTTTCCTCACTTCCTCCCAATTGTCTTTGTCTTAATGAATGTTTTACTCTGACTTTTAATGAATTATGTCACTCTAAAAATTACTTTGAGGTGTGCTTTTAAGTTATTTGTTGGGGAATTTTGGAGAGCTACATAGCTTTCTTCCGTATTTCATCATCTTCTTTTTATTTTCCTAATATTTTCCTTTAGAGCTTTTTTTTAATGAAAAAAGTAAAATACTTCTTGCTTCATTCTTTACAGGTATTTATGGAATACTTATGGAAAATGTATTTTTTTTCCCTTGAGTCTAAGCTTACTTTTGAGCTTCATATTGCTCTCTCCCAGGCTGAATTCTTCATTTGATTCATCTCTTCAGACTTCGTTTACACAGTGTACCGCAGCTAGACCCCAGTCCCCTGCTGTACTTTATTTTTGTGTAGTTTGGCCTTTCCTGGTATGCATTGAAGTTGCCTGGGTTCTGGCCCCTGGGGCCCTAAATATTTGCGATTCAGAGTGTTGTATCTTCAAAATCCTCTCTGCTCTCTAAGAATAGAGTGCTAGGGAACTTGGAGCCCTTGAGTCCCTGGACTCTCTAGTTCTTCCCTCTGGTCTTTTCATACCTCTTGACTTCCAGAGTCCCTGCTATATATTTCTGACCACTCTGGACTTTGGCAGAGAAGCCTTACATTCTTGCTGTCTCTATAGACACAGTGCCTTGCAGGCTACGTGTGTCTGTGTTCAAAGGAGACTACTAGATTGTTTCCCTCTTTTCTATACTCATGGACTTTTCCCTGAGATTTTCTGTAGTTCTAGAAGTAGGTTATTGTAATGTTAATGAAATTGGGAGATCTTCCCCACCCATTCATAGGCCTATTGGTATTGCTTTGAGCTCTGGCCCAGCTCACAGCTGTGATACAGCCTGAGTCACATGGAACCTGGGTCACATGGAGTTCTGAGTGGGAAGAGTTGGCCCAGAAGAGGAGAGAGTAGAGAGAGAAGCAGCTTGAGTGAGCAGAGGGAGGAATTTTGCCTAGGGGAACTTGTTTTTGGGGAGATCTAACAGAAAGAAGGTTAAAGATGTTGGAGCTCCCTGGATTAGTGATGAGTACCCTGTTAAATCTTACCTCCTGGTATCCTAATGATGTTCCAAAGAAATATTTTGGTTTTGCCTTTAAGGAAAAGAGTTTATTATATTTTGCAAATCTACCCTGGAAATATGCATGCATATTCATAGCAGGTGCTATGGGCATTGCATTGGTGTTAACAGTTATTTAGTTATTTATTGGATTTCTTTTTTAAAAAATATTTTTGTTTATTTATTTGCCCTTTTTTGGAGGGGGGAGGGCAGGGCAGTTGCAGTTAAGTGACTTGCCCAAGGTCACACATCTAGTAAATGTTAAGTGTCTGAGTCCAGATTTGAACTCAGGTCCTCCTGACCCCAGGGCCAGTGCTCTATTCACTGCACTACCTAGCTGCCCCTACTCATTGGATTTCTTGATCAGTCAGCTTGCTATGAATTTCATGGTTTTGCTCGAGTAGGTGTTTGGAAATTACACAGTCTGTTTCTATTCAGGTATCCATATTAACCTCAAGTTCCACTTCAGTCTTAAAATGTGTTGTTTCTGAGAACAGACCCTAAAATCTGAGTTTTAAAATGTATTTGGTCACTTGATAGAAAGAAAAAGCCAGAAAGAAGCAAGGGCTCCTTATTATACTGTATAGGATTTAAACAAAGGTACCCACACACAAACCACACATACATAATTAAACAATTTTTCTGAGAGGGCAACTTGAAAGCAAAGTAGATTCATATGGTTATCAGTAAATGTAAACATTCAGTAAAATTTGGGCAAATCCAAAATACATGCTTGGATGGCCCCAAAATAATATCTGCATGTGAGCCCCTAAAACACCAGTGTTTTGGATGAATCCAGGACCTGAGGAAACCCATTATTCCTGGTACCCATCTCTGGTATTCCTGGAGCATTACTGAGGTCAGGATGATATTCTGGGTTTAAACAATATCTAGTCACATAAGGTTACGTTAAAACAGTATTAATAAATGACAAATAATAATCCACATATATTTGAAACATAATCCTCTGTCTTTCCCCCCAAATCCACCCTTCTTCCAAAATTTCTTATTTTGATTGAAAGTTCATATTATTTTTAGTTGCCCACTTTTTATGTCCCCACACATATTTAGTCCCCAAAGCTTATTTTTATATCTACATCTCTTGCATGTTACTTTTTACTTCTATTCACATAGGCTCCACCCTGAGACTTTATCATTTATTGTCTGAATTGTTATGTTAGCCTTCTAATTTGACTGCTTGCCTCAAGTCTCTCCCCATAAAATCCAAACTTTACACAGCTGCCACAGTAATTTTCTTGAAGCACAGATCTGACAATGTTACTCCCATATTCAGCTAACACTAGTGGCTCCTTGGTGCCTCTAGGATTAAATATAATTTCTTCTGTTTGGCTCTTGGGCAACTAGGTGGCACAGTAAATAGAGTATTGGGCCGGAGTCCAGAAGGCTCATCTTCCTGAGTTCAAATCTAACTTCAGACACTTACTGGCTGTGTGATCCAGGGCAAGTCGCTTTACCCAGTTGGCCTCAGTTTCCTTAATTGTAAAGTGAGCCAAAAAAAGAAATGGCAAACTACTCCGCTATCTTTGTCAAGGAAACTCCCAAGTGGAGTCACAAATAGTTGGACCTGAATGAAATAACTGAACAACAACAATTTAGCTCTTACAACATGGCCTTGACATATTTTTGCACATACATACTTCCTTTCCTGTACTCTACATTAGTTACCCAGACCTCTTCTCTGTTCCTCCCACGTCACTTTCCACCCACCCTTCTGTCCAGTAATCACTGCTACTTCACCTCTGCTTCATGAGAATCTTTCCTTTTCCCTCAAAATTTAGCTCACCTATTATTTTCTACAGGAAATTTTAAATTATTTTCCCAGTTCTTTATGTACTCTCTCCCTATCTTGTATTTAGCTTCTTTGATTTATTACATAATCATTCTATGTTCCTTAGTTCTGTATATGATTATATATGTAAATATTCCAATCTGCCTTCCAATGCTAGACTACAAATTACTTGAGTGTAGGGATTGTTGGCATCTTTTTATTTTTATCCTCATAGCCTACGATAGTGCCTTGCTCATAGTAGACAGACACTTTGTAATCAATACTTCACTCTGACCATAATAACCATAGTAGGTTATCATACCACAAATTCTTTGAGTGTACCCTCAGCTCCAAGAGTATCTTCACATAGGTTAAACCAGTGATTCCCAAATTTTACCTAATTTTGTCTCCTTCCACCAACCCTCTTTTTTTTTAACAAAAATATAGCACCCTGCATTTTTAATAAAAACCAATCTATGTAAATAATCTGCTTAGCTCATTTTATTGGCCTTAAATTAAGAATTTGTTTTGATTTTAACAACAAAAAGATATCTTAAACATTTAATACAAAGAACATAAAATATATTTATTGATAAAAGTTGTATAGTTTTAAATATTTCTAACAAATACAATAGCCACAGTTTTATCAGTGTTAATGTTGAACTTATTTTGGTGCAAAATTTCTCAAACATCAGTTATTTTTGACATTACTATTCATAATTCTTTTCCCACCACTAATCAAGATTAATGTTTTGTCTTAACAAGAATTTATTAAGTGCCAACTATGTTGTAGGACTTTTGCTAAGTGCTGGGGATACCCTCAGTGATCTCACAATCTCTTGGGAGAAACAAATTGTAAACTACTAAGTACAAGTTACATGTATTGTAAATTAGGATAATGCTAGAGGAGAAGTGTGAAAGGCATCTTACAGAAAGTGGGATTTTAGTTGAGACTTAAAGAAAACCAGAAGGCAAATAAAAAAAGCAAAACAATTCCAGGCATGAGGGAGAGTCAGTGAAAATGCTCAGTCAGGTGATGGAATATTTTTTTCTGGGATCATCATGGAGACCAACATCACTGGATCATAAATGAAGGAGAGCAGAAGATCCTATTTAATATAGATGATATTATAAAAAAAAGACTTAATTCATCGATTCATAAACTAGAGAACTCTTATTTACTTAAAGCAAAGATACATTCCAGGTTCAAATGCTTAGTGAAATATGCTGTCACAAGTTTTGTTCAGATGGAATAAGACAAAATGTATCATTTATTCAAAGACCAAATGAGTTCCTTAACCATTCATATTTAGAAATATCTAAGTCCTTTAAAAAAGAGAACTGTAGACCAGTGGTTCTCAACCTCTGCGTTATGTTCAATTTAAATACATCCTGCATATCAGATATTTACATTACATTTCATAACAGTAGCAAAATTACAGTTATGAAGTAGCAACAAAAATAATTTTATAGTTGGTGGTCACCAACATGAAGAACTGTATTGAAGGGTTGCGGCATTAGGAAGGTTGAGAACCGCTAGTATAGACCAATCCAGTCACCAATGGGCATACTTTAAAAAAATTCTACCTTACTCTCATTTTAGTTATTTTTTATTTTGGGAAACTTCAAAAATTTTATTTAAAAAAACTATCCATATTTCAAACTTTTTCTCAGATGGAATCACTTGACCTTTTTGGATTATATTATGAATTTGAAGACCTTTGATTTATTTTAAAGTATTTGGTTTACAAAAAGTTTGTATCAAATACAGATCTTTCAAGAGGACATTTTATTTTATTTTGTTTTTGCTTTTTTGGAGGGGGGAAGGCAGGGGAATTGGGGTTAAGTGACTTGCCCAAGGTCACACAGCTAGTTTTTGTGTTAAGTGTGTGAGGCCAGATTTGAACTCAGGTCCTCCTGACTCCAGGGCTGGTGCTCTATTCACTAGGCCACCTAGCCACCCCAGGAGGACTTTTTATAAAAGGGATTAGTTTCATCTCAATTATCATCATTCTGAAAAATCTTAATTTCTTCTTTAAATGAAAAGGTGTATCTTTTGCTTCAGAGTGCTGTGATATGATAAAGCCAGCATGTTTTGACATAATATAAAAGTGCTCGGTACTTTAACTTTTTTTCTTGGTCCCTTAACGTTCTTCAAGTCTGAATGCTGACTTTATCATGCAGCTGAAATTTTTCTCTTCAGAGTTCCCAGTGATCTCTTCGTTGCCTAATCTCACGGTCCTTCCTCTTCAGGCTTTGGCGTTGTCAGTTGCTCACTTCTTCTTGACACAGTTTTCTCTCGCGGTTTCTGTGGCACTGCTCCTGCTTGGTTCTCCTGCCCGTGTCGCTTCCTTCTCAGTTTCCTTCATTGGAAGCAGAGAATAATCATGGTGATGATGAGAGCAGTCGTGGCTAGCACTTACATAGCTCTCCAAGTTTACAAGGCGGCTCACATGTGTATCAGCAATGCAGTATTCACAATGCCTACAGTAACTATAAATATGCTGATATAGTTATTAATCACAAAATGGAACAGGCTCTCTACATAAGAAATATAGATAGTGCATTCATTTAAATACCAGAAAACTGAGTCCCAAAACCAGAAAGTCAAAGCCAACGCAGTAGTGATGAAGTTGGCACATGTGGTCAAAGTAGTAAACACCCACATCCTCAAGCCTTCAAACAGGACAGGGTACCTCAGGCAAAGATCCTCCTCTCCTCACGCACGCAACTGCTCAGCGTCCAGGCAGCTTGGTCCCAGCAGCTCCGGCCCCTGGCAGTTCCTGCCCCAGGCAGTCCTCAGCAGGAGTCCTTAGCA